>ML675625.1:18648409-18811715 GCA_007922155.1 Mesoclemmys tuberculata
TGTGTGTGTGTGTGTGTGTGTGTGTGTGTGTGTGTGTGTGTGTGTGTAATAGACAGACACACACACATAATATAAAAAATATGGAAAGTAAAAATGGAACCAGCTCAAGTACTTGGGAAAAATTGCTACTTCATAATTCAAGGTTATTCCATTGGCGATTGGCATCTTCATAAGTGCAAGGTCATGCTGACATTTGTACAACTAACTTATGTGCACAGCACTGAAAATCAGGGCCTTGAAGTTGCTGTTCCCCTGTCAAGATATATTTGCGGGGTGCTTTTTGAATGAATTGATGTTTATATTCCCATTCAAATTAGCTAGTAGGAATAGAATGGAGAGTAGTTGTCATGCTTCTGCATCAAAATTGCATGTTTTTCCAAAGAAACCCACCTAATAGACTTAAGCTCTAGGGTCTTGGTTTTTTTAATGCACCTCTTTTTTTCCCAAACTAATAATTAGAGCTCCTTCCTGTCGGAAGAAGATGGACTGCGGATGAGGAAGGCTCCCCAGACAAACAACCCAATAGCTGCTTCTGCAACTGCTGTCAAGGAGGAAGGGCTCAGCACTCGACTACTTGCTCTTGTGGTTTTGTTCTTTATCATTGGTGTGATTATAGGAAAAATAGCCTTGTAGAGGCAGCATGCTGAGGATTGTAAATTGGCTTGATGGTTCTGCCATATCATTGGATAAATTTATTCATAACAATGTTTAAAAAAAAATTAATGTACAACATCTCACAGGTCTTGCCTTTAAATTACCCCCTGCACAAATATAACATAATCCTCTAGAAAGTTTAAAATGTACAATGAGTGAATGAATAAGAAAGTTCTTTATTAAGTGATGAGGAAAAAATCATGATTTAACACTACAATGGCATATTGTAAATGTCATTTTAAACATTCTTAGTCCTTGATACATGTTGCTGGATTACCTCTTTTAAAAAACAAAAAATTATTCCTCCTCTGCTGGAGCTGGCCCTTTTGGATGTTTGGAGCTGGGTTAGGCAGGAGGGGTTGATGATTTCTGTAAAATACGTTGATCCACCATTCTGCTCATAAATTTAACAGTTTGTCAGTGTCTTCAACTCTGTGCAAATTACTAATTTATTGGCACTTAAATGAATAGTGAGAAGCTGAAAAGAATTGTATGTGGCAGCACACTGTGCTAGGCATCAAGAGGCATTGAGTGGTCTGACGCTCTTGGAATAAAAGTCAATGCCTTTTTCTCTTAAAGGGACCAAGCTACATTGCGGTTGGTTCATTTAGTTGAATTGAAATGTTATTCAGAGATGTTTAATGCATATTTAACTTATTTAATGTATTTCATCTCATGTTTCCTTATTGTCACAAATTGACTAATACTATGGTATAAAAAGGCACCTGTTCTAAAACCAGTGACTAGAACTAAAATATTACTGCTGTAGTGATGCGGGATTCTTCTGCTCCTGATGTTTTGGGCACTACGTAATTGTTGAAGTTTTGATCACTTAAACATTGGGGAAACAGCAGCCAGGAAACTGTTTTTGTATATAAATAAATAGGTCTATCTAGCAAAAAAAAAAATTAGTAGTAAACTAGTTCTATGCCGTAAAAAGACCAATCCTGTTTGACTATGTAGCATCTTAAAAAACAAAAAAATTAAATAAAGCCCAGAGATTAAAGTTCCTTTTTGTTACCTTTGTCACAATTTTTAAAAAAAAAAAAGGACCTGCAGTTAAGTCACTTTGATGAAGCTTACATACAGTATCAGGAAATTGCTATCCTTATTTCAGTACTGTTTCCTTCAGCCCCGGTTTAGTCTCCAGAGAAGCACATTAAGATGAAATACAAATGTTCAGAATAACCATGTTGTCAGTCTGTTTCTTTGCTAGGTGTCCTGTGCTGTTTTTCAGTCTCCAGTGACTGGACTCAGTAGTCAGCCTGAGAATTTATATAAAGTAAGACTATAAAGCAGTAATAGTTTTAATCATGTTCTGACTATAAAGCATGTATATTAACTATATTGAAGTATGTTAAACTCCAGTAGATGACATTCTTTTCAGTTGACTACCGATATAATCTTAGTTGGATTCCAATTTCAGAAACCATCAGATTAAGATGTGCAATAGATTGAAGGGGTTAAAATGTTCAATGGATGGAAGCTTATTGGCACACCAGAATTCTGAAGCACTTAAAAGGATGGTTTCCCTTTCCTTTCCTTCTGTTGCTCCTAAATCAGGCTGGGAGGGAGAGGGGGGAGAGAAGTGCTTGGGTTGGTAAACTTTTGCTGCAACATATTTTTCCATCCTGGCCATAATAAAAATGCTAATGGATATTCATTTATCTATTAGATGGTTTACGCTCCTGTGTTGTGCAGACGAGCAGAATTTTGCAGTGCTACCCTTGCAAGTCAAGTAAAATCCCAACATGTCCTCTGCTTATGTATTAATTTCTATGTATAACAGCTGACAAAAAAGGAAGAGGGGCATCTTCAAACAGGCTATGAAGACCCTGGTGCCAAGTCTGTTCCATATGATAAGGGCAGTACAATTAGTTTCCACTTTTAGCATGTGGAGGTGAGTGCAAGATGGGTTGGAAACAATAGTGCAGAGGAAGAAGATAGGTAGTAGTGAGATCAGCAGGGTAGGATGGGACAAGGTTGTGCAAGAATTTAAAAAGCTACAGTTTTGCCCAACTAATGAAAACCTTCTGCAACTCTTCAGCTTCTGTTCACCACCATGACTTATCAGCCAAGGAAGTGTTCTGAAAGGGTGGACTGGGCTGTCTTTTAAAAGACATGGGATAAATATGATGCCTGAAGAATTTGCTTTCAAGGCATTGTGATATGTATCTGGAAGAACCTTGATTTAAAAAAAACTAAACACAAACATTTTGGGTGGCTGTGGCCATTGGAGCAGACACAGCCTCACAAGTGCAATTTAAATATAAGCCACCATTGCAGAGTAATGATGGAGGATAAGCTTGAATGTTGGTCTATTTTATGTGTGCGTGTGAGAGGGTTGTATTTTCCCTTTTGGGATTGTTTTTTTTTGGGGGGAGGGGGCTGATGCCCTCAGCAACTGTCATGCACATTATCCATAAAAATTGATTTTGCTGGCACAGGTTTATGGCTTAAAGAGAGAGCCCGAAGAGTGCATTAAAACTTAAAACATTAGAACTTAAAACATTTTAAACAATTTGAGTAAAGTTGCTGCCATTAGTTTATTTGTATTGATATAGTATCTGGGCACCCCGAACAAAGATGCCTCCCATTGTGCTTGGCACTATACAAACACAATCCTTTCCTTGGGGAATTTACAATTTAAGTAGCTAGCTAACTATTGATACATCAGTACTGGCTGCTGTGATCATAGAGGTGTGCTCCATAGTTCTACCTGAGCCACAATATCACTCTGATCTAAAAGCCCCTCAGATGAACTTAAGTTACAATGAGAGGTTAGAAGTTAACAAAACTGTGAAGTTTCTGATATCCAGTCCCACAGCAACTTAACAAACTGCAGCCAGGAGGTTTCTGGCAACACACACAAGTCCTCCCAAAAAAAAAAAATCATCCAAGCAAAGGATAGCCTGTGTCAATGGAATTCTTGTTACCTATCTGTTGGACAGAAAATTCAAAATTTCCCTGCCAAGGTTTCAAAAGGGCCAGTATTCTTTTGCAAAGACAGTGTTCTCTCCCCTCCCCCCCATGCCTTTTGAAGACACTTCCCTCTATACAACTCTATTTACTGGTCTGATACCTCTGAAAAAGCTGTCTTTCCAGTAAGAGACTTTCCTATTATGGAAATATGTCCTTAAATGCCTGAGCACAAAAATGCAGAAAAGCTTCATTAATGCCATCAGAATAAATGCTTTGATCAGTCTTCTAGAAAGTGAAGTATTCTGACCCTGTGTAATGAGAAAAGGAGCCAAAGTGAAAGGATATATGTAACTTTTATAGAAAAACTGACACGCATGAAGTTTATAAATCATGTTCATAGTGTATATCCATATAATTTCACACCACGTTCTAATATCCAGGTGTGAGCAAACTACTGCTTAATTGCTGTATGATTGTAGAATCCACAATCTAAAATCTTAATCTAAAAATTAACCATCCATCTATTCTTGATTTAAAAATAATCACTTAGAATGCCCACTCTCATGGATGTTTTGCTACTAATTTTAGTGGGAGCAGGAAAGGCCTCTTCTAAAATGAAAATTCTAATAACTTTGGAATCTTTCCCCTTTGGACACAGGTTTTAAATTTGCTTGTAAGGAAGCTAACATCTTTCCAAGAAGTCTGAGCAATGAAAGTAAATAAAAGGAACTTTTTCCTATTTTCACACAGGTTTTCAAATGAGAGGAGTCCATGGATAAATTATCAGAATTGTCCCTTTGCATAGGCAATTCCCTAACTTACATGCACAACTATAGCAATTGCACATGCAGGTTAAGCAACAAATTTGTCTGCATTTTTTCACAAGTGGGATTATTTTTAATAGATGGCCTTACTCATTAGAGAACAAGGTAGTATTTAGTACCCATTTCCCTCAATGATATGTATACCATAATGTAGTTACCTAAAAACATGAAACTTTTAATTAAGATGCCTGACTGTAGTATTCAGTGTTAATTTACTTTCTCCTGAAATGCTGCCAGCAGAGTACAATTTGAAATCCATTTTTCAAATTGCTAGTTTCTCCTCACCCTGTGAAGGGATTAAATCCTCTGCACGTATATACACCCGAATCATTATAAAAACTTTGCCTTGGCAGCTAACAAGTTGTGCATGTTTGTATCTGAATACCCTAACAATGGAGTTTTACAATCTGAAAATGTTTAATATTGTAATTCTGAATGCAAGAAAGCCAAGGGAATTCAGAATTATGGTTTAAATTGTGTAGCTGTCACTCCTCTCTTTCAGGAAATATGTTAATGAACTTTTGTCCCCCTTAACCAGAGGTCATTTCTCATTCTTAGGCACAACAGACAAATTTAAAGAGTGTTTTCAGTCTTCAGCGCTACTCATTTTGCTAATTGTCGAGTCATGAAACTTGTCCTGATGACTGTTGTCTATATTAGCTATATGTATGCACTGCATTTGAATTTAAAGAATATATCAAACATTCTTAACTTCATATTTGTGCTAACTGTGTTAAAAGTGATGCCACTTCACAGAAGTAGTGTAGAAACATGGCATTGGAGAGCTGTTTTTCCATTCTAATTGAACACAGGTTTGTAGCCTTTATTGAAAATCTCTAGTGGCCAGTTTGAGAGAGAAGTGGTAAATTGTGTTAATTTTCAATCTAAAGTGTATGAGGACTGCCTTCCAGAAAACACTAGAGAGAAACTTTGGCATACTCATCTGATGCAGGTGTATAATTATGCATGAAAATAGTTAACTTGATGCATTTCTGTGTGCAGTTTTTCAGTTGTGTGCCCAATTCCAGTGCAAATAAGGCAGACCTGAAGTCTCTAAGCTTTAAAATATCCAATATCTGTATGTCTTTAAGAAACATTACTAGAGTTCTACACTGCTGATGGGTCCCTTAATTTTTAAACTTTGGCAGCCATAAGCAAAAAGCACAAATAGCAATTTGAGTATAAATAGATATGAGTGCTAGATCATGCACAGTAAGAAATGCCTCCCAGTCTACTTGGGAGAACGGGGTTACACCAATTCCATGATTTTTTAAATTTATTTTTAAGATGGGAGCTTTCATTTTGTTACAGAAGTACTATTCTAAAGATCCTCTCATTTGTGTGGGAGATGAGTCCAGCACTGCATTTGGAAGCTGTTGTGGTTTATTGTGCAACATAATTAGATGTGCTTTTCTAAATATGTAATTTACTCATTAGAAAATGTTTCTATGAAGTGCCTGATGGCTTTCTATGAACAAGTGACTTTCACAATGTGCTGTGACTGATTATTCATATAGCTTGAAACATAGCCATGCCAAAGATGGACTTGTATTAAAAGATGACAATGAAATACAACACTAGCATAAATAACCTGCTGCTAAACAGAGGGTTTTATTTTTAAAGTGGGAGACATTGATCCTTTGACCATGTCCAGTTAAGATTACTTTGTATTATACCAACAGCTTGATACGTATTTAATCGCTTGTTCTGAGTGATGTTGGTTTAGAAGTGACACTGTTCACAGTACCATTACTGACTTGTGTTTTGATTAGCTGTAAAGAACAAAGTAATTGTGTGCTTCAACCACTCAGAGCAGCTTAATCATAAAACTGCTGATTTATGAATAGGCTGATTTCATTATTGGAAGAACGTAGGGGTTCTAGTACCTCCAATAAGTAATAGCAACTATATACAAAGCATTTCACTTATTTAGATCATTCATTTGCAGACTAATAGCAATTATTGTGCATATATCATTACCTTCTCCATACTTCACCCTTTACTGTGACCTCACTTTCTTTATAAACGACCTGCAAATGTTCACTTTAAAAAGTAAATTTTGGATGTAGATCTGTTGTGCCCCCAGTCCTGACTGAAGCTTATATTTAAGCTTCTGTTTTGAGATAAACTTATCAAATGCAATCCTGAGCCCAGGAATGCAAAACAGGCTGTTCTTTCCTTGAAATAGATTTACGCTTTTTCATCTTGTATCATCCATCTACTGCTGTAAGACTCCTATCCCCCCGACTCCCAAACAGGAAAATGAAGTTAGTTAATTTGTTGAAGGGAATAAATTACAGCTACATACCAAGAGCAGACACTGTGCATCTGGTATCTGAGTTAACTCAATGTTTCATTCTTATTTGTGGGGGTTAATTTGACTTTATGATCCTCTATCTTTCATCCTTGGCTATGAAAACTCAAGGAATGATCTGTATGTATAGTCTTCACTTTAGAATTGAAAGCTGTACACAAAACTACATTAAAAGAACAATAAAGTTGCAAAGTCAAGCACTCCAAAGGTAGGAAATGCCAGTATTTTGGTTGCCAGGCAAGATAAGGCCACATTGTATACAAACATTTAGAAAGAGAGAGTCCATGCCCCAAAGAGCTTACAGTGTAAATAGCCAAAAGACTGACAATGGTGAGAGGAAAGAACTGAGGTCATAGCTGGGGTTGTTTTTCTGAAAATGCATACATAGTTAGAGATCCAGAACTATTTGCCCAATACAGTTCAAATTCAACTAATAGTTTTGGTTGGGAGAAAGGGGAAGTTTTGAAAAGGTTGCAATGTTTCATGTTGAGCAGTTTGATGTTTTGATTTTAATTTTTGGGCAGGTTTGTTGTGGGTTTTTTAAAGCACCCAAAATGGCCAAATCAAAATGAAAAATTCAGGGAGGAAAAACTTGTGGGCCAACTGAAATGTTTTGGTCAACTTAAATAAAAAAAAAATTCAAATGTGGGTCAACTTGGTCAATTTGAAAAAAAATTTTCAGTTAGAATTTTTTTTTTTAATGGTTTAATTCAGCTAGATTTTTTTCAGATTCCCTGAACTGGATAATCCATTATTTGCTCATCTCCACTTATAGGCACTGACCAGGCTGTCTTGTATTTTTCTTTCTGCTAGCATGACCAATATTCAGTAGTTAAAACAGGATGAGCTTTTTTTATACCCTATGAGTGAAATCCTACTTTTGCTCATGTTAGTGAGTTTCACCATTGTCTTCACTGAAGCCAGAATTTCACTCTGGAATAATCTAACAAACTGAGTAATTGTTGTGTTCCTACCCTAGTCGTAATGGCGAATATTAGTAAAATGTTCAAAAGCTCCTAAGTGACTCAGAACCAAGCTCCATTTAAAAAAAAACCAGACATGTAGGAATGTGTTTTATTGAAAATCAATGGGATTGAGGCTTGTAAGGGCCCAAGTCTCTTGAAAATGGGAGATAGGATCTTAAATCACATAAGTGCTTTTGAAAAATGTTACCTATATTCACTGTCTCCAACTTGAGACACAATACTCACATTTTACAACTTCATTCCTTCAACTTATTCTGTAATGTTCCAATGAAAGTTGTGCAAACTTTTGTATCCACTGTCAATATTTAAACTCAATAACTTTGTGCTGTCTCTATTTAATGTAAAATTTGTCTGACAAAGGAAGTGCTAAAGCCACCCTGTGAATAGTAGTGGTTTTTGTTCACTGTGATACAAGTTGATCCCAGGAAGCCCAGTTTTGTTCACTTGAACTTTTTTTTTTTTTTTTTGTGGTGGCTGATTTTAATTTGAGAACCTTGTGGGAGAACTAAGAATGTAAAATGCATCATAAAGCAGTTTTAAAATGAAGGCATAAAGATAGCTAGTTGACAGGAAACTAATTGTGTTTAATTTGGAGTGGTGAGGAAGAAATGTGGGTCCCAGTTTAAGAACTTTTCATCCAAGTTTCAGCCCAGGATGAATGTTTTCACATACCACTGGAAAAACATGAATTTGGAAAAGTAACTTTAATAAATATCTGATGCTGTTAAAATAAGAAGGCATGAATGGTTTTGCATACTCACAGATGTTAATACAGAACGTGGCTAATAATCACGAGGAATAAAAATGCATTTGTATCTTTTTTTAAGAAAAGCTGCGATGTACAAAGAATTTTAACATATGAAAAGCTTTTAAAAGAGGTTTTGTTTTTTTTTTTCAAAGACACGGATGTTTACTCCTATGGACTCTTTCATTCTGTGCCTAAATGCCCTTTGAAATGTCCTGACTCTCCCAAATGCTTGCTTTTTCTTTAATGACAGTTTTTTTAAAAAAAAATCAATTGAAAGCAGCTTTTTAAAAAGACAGGAATCCTGTAATTAGCTAACGTCATTTTCCGTGTAAGAATGCTTTTTCTAACACTCACAGTATTTATTGTACCCATTGTGGGGAAATTTTTTAGACTTCATTATGACAGCTAGAGATATTGATTAGCAAGCACTAGATAAACTGCGTCCAAGAGTCCTAAATGTGGGTTAAGGAGATATCTGGTTTGTTAATCATTTTTAATAAAGTTTGCACTATGAGGGATGTTCCAGAAGACCGGAAGAGGGATACAGCTAAGCCAATATTCAAAAAGGGCAAGCAACATAACATGAGTAACTGTAGATCAGTTAGCCTGATGTCTGTCCTGGGCAGAATTATGGAAAAGCTAATACAGGATTCAATTAATGAATTAAATTATAGGAATATAAATTAATGCCAGTTAACAAAGTTTTATGAAAAATAGGTCCTATCAAACAAAGCCTATTTAACTCTTTAGAGACTACAAGCTTGCTAGATAAAAGTAACTGTGTAGTTCTAAGACTCAAAGGTGTTTGACTTAATACTGCATGACACAATGATTTTAAAAACAAGCACTATACCATATCAATAAAGTACGTGTTAAATGGATTAACTGGCTAATTAAAAGATCTCACAGTAGTCGTCAATGAAGAATTATCACATGGGGGTGTTTCTAGTGGTGGTCAACAGGGCTGGGTGCCACACTCAAAGCTACTCAGTACTTTTATCAGTGATCTGGAACTAAATCTAAAATTGCTGTTGCCAAAACTGGTGAGTGACGCAAAGTTTGGCAGACTGCTAAATGATGAGGACAGGGCAGATCTACAGAGTCAGCTGGATTGCTTGGTAATTTGGGCCCAATCAAACATGTTTCAATACAGCCATACATCTAAGAACAGAATGCCAGCCCTACCTACCACATGAGGAACTTTATCCTGGAAGGCAGAAACTGAAAAAAAAGTAGTGGACAAGCAACTGACGATAAATTCCTTGTGTAATGTTGTGGCACAAAGTTCTAGCACAGTCCTTGGCGGTAGAAACAAGAGTAGGAGTAGGGAAATGATTTTTGCCTTTGTATATTGCATTGAGGAGGTGGATGCTGAATTACTGTGTACAATTCTGTCCACATTTTCAAAAAGGATTTTGAAAAATAGGAGTGGGTGCAGAAAAGCCATAAATCTGAGGACTGGAGAAAATACCTTAGAGTTAGTTGAAAGCTCAATCTGTTTAGTTCATCTGAAAGAAATACCTGCACAGGAACAAAATACTGACTTTTTGAGCATTACGCTAACAGAAAAGTCATAAGAAACAATGCTGAAAGCTGAATCTAGACCAAATTCCAAATAGAATTTAAGTACATAGTTTTACAAGTGAGGTGATTAACCATTAGGCCAAACTACCAAAGGAAGTGGTGGATTCTTCATGTCTTCAAATCAGGACTAGATGCCTTGCAATACTTTATGTACTTTAGCCATATACAAGTTATTAGGCTCAATACAGTGGTGAAATGTAATGGCCTGTGAGATACATGAAGTCACATGAGATAATTTAGTGGCCTCTTCTGACCTTAAAATGTTGTAAATACATTATTTCATTCAAACTCAAGGCCTGGTTCTGCAAGCCTCTACTAAACAGACACCCTTGATTCCCAGTAAACTACGGAACAGTTTGGGAATGGTTTTCCAAAAACTATATCCAGCACACTACAAGTTTCTTCCCTTTATGCAGAAATCTCTTCCTGGCTTCCCTACCCCCCACCCTTCATAAAAAGTTTAAGGGAAAAAAGTTGTGAAAAGCTTCCTGCGAGGGATTTGATGAGGAAAGGGTTAAAGCCTCTCTCCAAACAACTGGTAAACCTCATGGCTCCTGCCAGTATTGATAGGTGGATCTGTATGTACTCTTCACAGGAATGCTGCTGAACTTTATTGGCAATGAATTCCTGGAGGATGAGGTGGATAAGCCTACAAGAATGAGTTGGAAGCGCTCCTAGTACAAATATTTCACTAATTTATGTACCAGATTCCTTGAGTGCATTCGTATGCCGTGGTACTGTTGTAGCTCTGTTGTATAATGGCAGCCTTGTAACCATGCCTGAAAGCCTACTACAGGTTCTGACTATCCAGGTTTTTATACCACATCCATTGCCATAGTATCTGAACACATGGCCAAGTCGGATTAGAAGTGTATAATTGGTAGTATTATGTAAGTGCCATTATGTAAACTATATGTGCCTGCAGCATGGATGACGTTGTGCCTGAATTTAGAACTTCCTTGACTAGCTCAGGCTATGACTGCATCACATCTCACAAGCAAAACAGCATGAGACTGGATCAACTTTTGGAAAGGAGGCTACCAAGCAAATCTCTGGCTTTGCAGAAGGTAACAGTTGTGGTGATTCAAGTAGCAGCGCACTTTCCTCTAAGCCATTAGTGAATCAGTGTGTCAGCATTGTGTGAGGAGATGCTGTTCTGTTCAAGGGGGCAAAGAATAAAAACCTGGACATATTTATTATGTCTGATTCTTAGCTACATCATTTCAGGACTCCTGGATCAGTCACTTGAGTTGCAAAATTTGAGTGTTGGAAAAAAAAAAAAGTTTTGTATACTGAGACACACCTAAAAAGTTTAATCCTTAAACCACAACAAGGAAAGGAGCAATGTCTTTTTGGGGATATAAAAAATGACCATTTCTCTTTTGATACGCAGATTAGTTGGGCAAACTCTAAAGTTTCCTTTGCACCCAAGAGAAAAGTATTTATACTCCCTGAACTATAGCTCACATGCTTCCTTTTTAAATATATGCATTTGACCTTTGGATACTTGTACTATAGCAGGCATCAAAACACAGAAATCTTTAAACAAAGGAAGTATTTTGGAAGATGTACTGGTATTTATATATATGATTATATTTTTCTGTGCTGAAAATCATTTGTACCACCATCAGATGAGATGCTTATTAAATGTGTGTGAATCACTAGTTAATATACACAACTCCCCAAATGTATCTACAGACTTATAAAACCCATACATTGTGTAAAGACTTGTCTACCAGAGGCCAGCCAAAAAAAAATTTAGTTGAATCATCTAAAGATGTGAATTTTAAATTGATTCATTCAATAGTATTCAATCCTTGTGTGAATGCTGTTATTCAGAATTAAAGTGGCTTTAAAGTGGTTTATCTTAATTCATTTTTGGAAGTGAATTAAACTAAAGCAACTTCAATTCTAAAAAAGGATGTTCACAGAGGGTTTTAATGCAGTTAAACTAATCTACTTCAGATACACTTTGAGCTAATTTGGATTAATTTTCCTCGATGGCCCTGTGTATACAAGATCTAACTACAGCTGCAGTTTTATAAATACAGCATTAAAAATGTAGCTGTTGCATAGTTGGTTAAAAAATACCCTTTTCAAATAAAATACACAGGTTGAGGTGGAGAGAATTTAGCTATCATGAGGTGTCTTCTCCACGTTACATACCTCTTAGCTGCATTAGGCTAGGGAATATAATTCCATACCTTGTCCTTCTTGTAGGAAGAAATTAGCCAGGATTTGACTCTATTTTATTATAGTGTCTCCTCTGCACTCTTCACGTTAATTTACCTGAGCCAAGTTTATCAACCATCCGTGCACTGGTGTGGCATTTTTATATTGGAGATCTGATCAAGAGTTGGACTGATGAAGTTTGTTAAGGAGATGTGGCAGCAAACGCACATGGGGTTGTGCCAAAGTGGGACAGAGGTAACAGAGGGTCTGAGAACTGTGGCTGTCTAGTGTCCTTTTGCACCTGTACCTGTGACCAGCTGCTACCTGGTGAGTGGGACAGTCATAAATCGACTGGTAACGTCTCACAACATTTGGGCTATGTGACAACAGGGGAGGTGGAATAGAATGACCCCAGCGCTTATTCAGTGTAATATTACATGGGGAAGGTGGGAATCCCTTGTGTCTAATGCATTGTCAGCTCATGAACAGAAGACAACTGGGACCATCTGAGTCCAGGAATAACTGGCTGGGAAAGCTGAAATACAAAGTAGAACTTGTAAGTTGCACTTGGTCTGCCACTGGGAGACCTTCCTCAACTGCTGAGAGCTTGTTTCTCTGAGCATGGTTAATTGAGTGTCTCAAGGAAATGCTGAGAGTGATGTGGGAAGTGATCCATTCTACATTTGTATAGGTCCTCTCTCTTCTAGGTAGCGTGCATACCTACATGCTAACTGGCAGAGATAGAATATACATGTTTCTAAACTGACAAGCTATGGTTCTCTGTGACTGATCTAGAACTCTTGCCAAAGCCAGCTACCTGAGCGGGGAGAGAGAATGAGCGGGGAGGAAGATCTTAGTTTCAGACAGACTGAGCCGTCAAAGATTTGGAAATTTAACCTGTGTGAATAGACACCTCAATTATATCTTACTAATGCTGAAGGCTAGAATCAGCAGTTCTAATTTAACATGTCTTTTTAGTATTGCAAAATTACCTGACAATTTGCACCATGTTCATGTCACTACATTAGATTTATGCCCAATGAAGGAGGTCAATTAGGAAATAATATGCACAGTCCATATCATACATAATCAGGCATGTTATGCAGGGAAAACCATGCTTTGTCCATTTTGTGTTTAATGGGTGCAGAATTAAGCAAAGCTGATTCCAGATGTGCTTATTTAAAGAGGATATAAAATTGTCTTAGCACCCAGGGTGGCTGAATTCTGTGCTGCACCTGAGAAACCAGCTGGAGTCATCTAGTCCCATCTTAAAAATTGCATTGCCATAAGTGATAATAAAAAGGCCATAGGCAAAGGCTTTAGTGCTTCATGCCTGTTACTAGCCTCATTTCCCAGGTAGTGTGGACTGATGTGTCTAGAAAAGAACCCTGGAGCCCCAGCGCACTGAATAAGAGGTGCCTGGTATGAGGTGGGCCGCTTGTCAGGTCTGTCAGGGCTGGATCCATCTGTGGGCCTTTCGCCGATAAACAGCAAGCTGCGATCTTTCGTGTCTTGCTCCATTTTAAAGAGTTCATACTCTGTGTGGGGCAGCTTGATGCCCAAAGCCAAGCACCCATTGGTCAGCGTTATATCCTGCTCCGTCCCAATGCTCCATGAGCCAGTCTCCCCGCAGCTCCCTGGTTCCGAGGAGTTTAGCATAGTTGCTGTCACCTGATCCATTGGTGTAACCCGAGCACAGATCACTTTAAATGCCAGCTCGGTGCCGCCTCTCACTTTGGAGGATGGGATGCCCTTGGTGTAGTGCCCAGAGGCATAGATGGTGAAAGTAGGCTGCTTGCAGAGTGGGTCGGAGTAGTGATAATAGTACCCTTCCCAGGTGCGATTGGTGCCATGAAATATGAAGTACCTGGTAAGGAAAAGCACCGCTGGCCGGATTTCGCACTGAGCACTCACCCACCTGCCACTTAACTGCATCGGCAGCTCGGCTTTAGCTGGTAGTATAGGCGGATGGTGTTCGTCAGATCTGTATATAATCCCACAAGCGGGGCAGGGATGCACGTGATGCTGTTGGAGGCAAACAGAAATTAAAAGTAAATGAAAATATTAAATGCGAACCCCCTTTGAGGTATTTAAACGACAGGCCAATCGTCATCCCCAGTGCAACTTCACTGAGGTCCAGGGGGCTGCATCAGCAATGAATTTGGCCCAATGTGTCCAAGCAGTTTCGTAAGATAAAGGGCTGGCCAGGTCCCCTGCTGTGCTATGCAAAGGAACCTTGGGAAAAACAGGAAGGGCCAAATTCTGTCTTTGGCGATGAGCACCTGGCTTTTATTGAAGGCCAGTGGGAGCCGTGTGCGCACCACAGAGCAGAAGTTGGTCTAAGAGGAGTGCTGCAAGCGGGACAAAGGGGTGCCCTTTTGGAATGCCCTTGTTTTCTTTCACAGGCTTTTCACGGCAAGATTTCTGTGAATATTTGAGAGTTTAGGATCAGGGCCCAGCACTCCTTTATTACCATGTGTTTTGCTCCCACAACACCCCCGTCATTGCCATCCGTCTAGTGAAAATTTAGACAAGGCCTGGACATAAAGAAAATGCCATCAATTACTGTTATTCAGTCAGGCACTCGTGCTGCTGGAAGTTGTCAAATAAGCCTGTACATTTTTATATCCATTCAGATAGTGTCAGAAAAGCCAACACACTGTGGAGGCTCTCAGAAAAAGGGCTAAGAAATGGTCCTACCATCTCCTAGAAGAGTCCATGAAACCCAGGATAAAAACACCTAGCTGTAAACTCTATACAAAGCCTGGATCCAACCAACACGTTTAATTTTGAAGGGGCCCCATGATGGGTGAGCACTGCCCAAAATTCTGTCAAACCCATCCTATGTCCAATCTAATTCTAAGAGCTTTGTACAAAGTTGAAACCTTCTCCTACATTTCAGATGGAAAAATGCCAGTATATGACTTTTTATAGCATTTGATTATTTTCTAAAATTGTAGCTAATCTTTACTGAACTGTTTGCATGGAACAAGATTAAATAACTCAGTAGTTAACAGTAGGGTGGGTAATTTACATGCACAATGATTGGAGTCTACTGTAATTTAGTCATTTTCAGCTCACTTTAATGCTACTATCACACTAATGAGTGTTGACAGTACACAGTACATTATTGCTAAATAATCCCAGAAGTTGGCAAATACATACATTCTCTGTAGACAGGAAATTCTTTGATAATGGAAGGTAATTTGGAGGGAGTTATTTTTTTTAAAACAGTTATAGATTTAAGGAAGTAAGAGTAGTTTTTCTCCATAGCAAGTTAAAAAATAGCTCCTAGCTGTCAAGACAAGGAAGTAGGTTGCCATGCCTATTGGTTAGCATAAGGCAGAGGGCCAGGTTCCCACACCAGCCAGGGTTCAGAACCAGGAGATCAAGGCAGGAACCAAGAGTCAGAGACCCAGAATCAAACCACATCAGGAAACCAGGATCAGAGAACAGGGGTAGATAACAGTGAGTGAATGAACACTTCAGAGGCCAGTTGTCCAGACAACTTCCTGTGTTGCCTTCTGTCTTGGGGGGTGGGGGCAGGCCAATCAGGCGCTCTGGAGTTCCACCAACCAGGGCTCAGGGTAGAATCTCAGTTGAGTAGGCTTCCAGAGGCCCCACCTCTAGCTGATAGCAATAAATTGACAGGTGGGGAGGAGTGGCACATGATTTAACACCCCTTCAGGCATCTCCTGGATCAGGACTTGAGACCTGCAAGTCATGACATCAGTACAAAGTTGTTAGTTTGCTAGTGCCGGCTAACGTTGCATGTTAGTTAATTAAAAGAGAAGGCTGTGTCCAACAAAATTAATATTGTGAAGCCAAAAATCTTACTTGTTTAAGCCAGTCACATGAAGTTATTTCTAATGTATGGCAGCTTCTGATTATCCCTAAGTGGTGACATCATGTGCTGGGGAGTTTTATAGAGCTGTTTGCTGATTAATTGCAGCACTACATTTAGAGTGAATGTCACTATATTAGGTTTCGTTTTAAATTAACTTTTAAAAACATTTATGTTTACATCTGATTTAGCTCTATTGTCTTGGCCCAAGATAACACAGCATGTTACCTGGAGGTTTGTCATTTTCTTTTTCTTTTTCTATCTTAAATTCCAGGTGTTGCAGTATCACAAGATGGAAACCTTTCCCCAAATAAAGCATTTCATTTGATTTAATCCTGTTCCATCTGGTAATGTTCATCGTTGGTTTGTTTTTTGCCCTATCTCACTGCTCAATCACATTTCAGAATTGATTAGTTATGCTTTAGATTAAATAATACAGTTTTTTCTTGGAAATAAACCGACCGACTGGCAAAAAAATAAATATAAATCACGTCTGCTATATAATTTTATTTATGTTGATTTGACGTGATTTCTGTATAATAACATAATTGTATTCAGGGCAATTTCCCCTCTAATGGCATTATATTGTAGAATAATGATTTAATAGAAGATGCTTGTTTCCTCATTCCTCTTTCAACCTGCAGGATAGGATGAAAAGATGAGGGATGCAAGACAAACAACAGTACACAGAGCATATAATGATGTGGGACCTAACATCAGTACAGGATTTGAGTCTGCATTTCTAGTGAAAACATAGCGGGTAAAGAAAATCTATTAGCTCCGTGCCACTGGGGAACTATTCCCTATATTATGTTTTCTATATTGCTTTGTCCAGGCTAGCTTCACGGCCGCATGCTCAGTCGGGAAGAGCCAGATTCAAATACAACTGAGCATCTATGTTTGTGGCTATGCCCCCCCAGCCAACACCTGGCACAATACACAATTTTGTCTTTTCTAAGCCAGGGTGTCTGCCTACCAACTCTATCTGTGTCGTTGTAATACTGAGGAGACCTGTCTTTATACAGGCTGCAGACAGATGGGCATCAAAAAAGAAAAGGCAGCGGGGAAGCTGTACTTCCATTTTTTAATGTGGCCCAGGAGTAAGCGATCTTCTTACCACAGCGTTCTGCAAAGGGCGTTGATACCCTGTCGGTCGATAATGGAGCCTCTCTGACCACTTGGTGTGAATGTCCCCTAGGTACAGCTCCTCCACTGCCCTGCTGCCACTCAGCTGAGTGTGCAGCAGGGACTGATAATGCTTCTCCACCCGCACCAGGCTGAGTTCGTGCATGGCAAAGCCCAGGGCTGCGGTGCAATCCCTCCCCTCCTTGGCACTCAGCAGCTCGTAGAGGACTCCAGGAGTCCAGGACCGTCCAGCTGGCAAGAATCCACTGCAGCTCCCTCCTGACGTCTGATTGATCCGGGCAGAAATCTCTTGCATGGCCCTCTGGCTGTGGAAAACAATACCCACTTTGTGCAGGTGGTAGTCTGCCTCAGTAGCCCCCCGGGTGATCCAGGAGGCCTGGCGCAGCCTGAGTTTGCCTTTGATGACCAGGGAGTGGGAAGGATCGCAGCAGGAGGGGTCCCAGTAGTAGAACTGATAGGCCTTGAACAAGCGGTTGGAGTAAAACAGGTAGGATCTGGTGAGGAACTCTGGTCCCGGACGTACTTCACAGCTAAGGGCAGAAAAGAGATAGGAGGTAGAGTCCTTAGTCATGTACTGAGTGGAAGAGCTGCCTGACTCTTTGTAGAGAAACTAATGGGGCATTATCCTCTTTTGTTCCTGTGATGTGAGGGTCTCACTGTCACATTCCTCCCTTCCCCACTGACACCAAGGAACTTATCTCATCTGAATGCCACAATTATTCCTGCAGTGGCGATTTCATTTCCCTGCACCCCAGCAAAGAGGCATCGTGTTAAAAAATATTTCCACAAACCAGCAAATCCTAGTTTCTTTGCCTAGAAAAGCATCGTGGAGCGTTAACCCCATCCTCTTCCCAGAGCATAATTCCTACAAAACTGGAGCTTCTCCATTTATTGCATCTTACCCTCCCCCGAGTGGCATGCAACGGTTCCACAAAGGATCAAGTAGCATTTCCTCTGTGACATGGCCCCGAGAAATGGGGCAACGCAGACAGTATCATGATGGATGCCAGGGATTTGCCACTAGGTGAATACATAAGAGAGTCTCACCCCATGTTGGACACCAAGGTACTACGATTGAGCTGCCTGCCCTAGCAAAGGTAGTGGCCCCGTGGGAAGGTTTGCGATGGGGTTAAATGAGCCACATATGCTGCTTGTTTTAACGTTCCTTACCACGTCCCACACAGAGGTGGGACAGTCAGACCCACTGTTGTCAACTCTCACAATTTGATTAGGTTATTTGGTGTTACACTTACAGAGGGCTGCCAACTTTCTAATTGCAGAAAACCCCACTTCTTTGTCCAAGGTCCCACCCCTACTCCACCTCCTCCCTCGACGCCCTGCTCCCTGCTCGCTGCTCTCTCCCCCTCCCCCTTCCTCATCCCTCAATCCTCTCCCCCTCCCACCCCTAAATGGGCTTTCTCTGCTCCAGGGCTGGGATGGGAGCTGCTGCCTGACGCTTGCCTGCCCATGAGATGCTGCGCAGGGGCTGGTGTGGGCTGATGACTCAGTGCTTCCCCACAGTCACTGGACTTCGGTGTCTAGTCAATACATATGACTGGGCACTGCCAGGTCCCCTTTTGGACGAGAATTTCAAGTTGACAACTTCAGATTCAGCTGGCAACCCTCGGCTCCTGGCAGCATGTGAAAGAGAATGCACTGAGAATCCCACCTTTCATTTTCAAAGCGTGTCTGCCCTCCGGGGTGCTGAGAAAAACTTGAAAACATGAACCTTCACGGTTTAAACACCAGACGGCAAATAAAAAGCCGCCTTTATTATTACCGAGACTCTCAGAGTCGTCTGGAGCCTGATTTTCTGAACGCTTGAGTTGGCAATACAGAGAACTCCACAGCAGGATTCATGCTGCAGGAATGGGCGGCTTCTCCTTTCCATTGCCCTTGTTTGGATAAACACAGGGACCATGGCATTTTGACATGGAGGTAACATACTGGGGAGTTTTTTTAGGAGCTGGGAGAGGTTAATGCTAGCTGTGAGACTCCATTTTGGGTCAGGTGGAGGGGCTTGATTAGCCAAAACTAATCAGGGGTGGGGCTAAGAGACTATAAAGTTGGGCTCCAGAGCTGGGGCTCTCACTCCAATTTGGGAGCTCATTTTACAAGTCTGTTTGAGCTGTGAGGCGCTTGGGAGCAGGGAGTTTTGTGTACTATATGGTTCAGGTGCTTGCTTCAGGCTGGGTGTGTAGCACAACTCAGAAGCTCACTGGCATGGGGAAGTTGGGTGTCGCGCAGGTGCGTGCTCTGAACGGGGAGATTAACCTAATTCAGGGTTTTATGCCAAGCTTCAGAACTCAGCCTGGCCTCAGAAGCTTAGTATAGGCGTTTGGCCTAGGCCAGGATTATAGGGTGGTACTTTCAGGTAGAAACCTCTTTGCTCTTAAAGGGGTGTCTGTTTTTCAGGAAGCTGCTAGTGGGATGCTTGTGAAGTAAACTAGTATGCTTTAAATCCCCAATTCTCTCCCTCTTTTAATGGACTTCTGGGGGGTTCTCCCTTCACTGCACCTATGCGTATAAAAAGGTACCAAGTAGCAATAGCGCCCCACAAGTGGTCACATGTCTTTGCCAAAGCCCATTCTCCTAAGGAAATGATAAATGATGTGTAAGCGGAGGGGCGGGTGTTAAAGATGTCCTGTGTCTTCAAATCTAGGCCTATGTATTTGTGTGTTCCCTGAACCCAGAGGGCATTGATGGGGCAATATCTGCAGCTTTGGTATGGCAGACATGGCAAATTAAGAGAGAGAGCCGGAGGAAGCTCCAGAGGGAGGGTTTGGATCTGGATTTAGAGCGCATCCCAAACTGATAATACTTTTACTGTCAAGGATTTAATTCAGCCCATTACCAAATTAAGGGGCCATCTGCAAAAGGTCGTTCTGGAAGTGCATTTTGAACCCCCAAAAAAGAATGTTCAGCTCTTTAATTCGGGGCCCGCTTCCAGTCATAAACGATACAAATCCCCTTCCCCCATAAAGGAAAATCACCAACAGCAGGCGCACGCTACAGTGTAACACGGCGTGTGCCCCTCAGTGCACAGAGATGATGCTGTTTAGGACCGTGACCTCACCCTGTCTGCAGTGAGGAGGCAAGAGGTACAATTTGCAAACTCCTGTGGGCGGCCGGCCGGCATCCTTACCCTGTGGAAATCCAGTGACCTTCCAACCGGGGAGGCAGAAGAGCTGAAATTCTAGCGCTGTCCTGTAGGTGGCGCAGTTGGTACTGGCACTGTGGCTCCCAGTGCAGTTTTCCAGTGCTGTGCTGTGGGGAGACAGGCATAGGCTCCTCCCATAGCTTCTTTCCAGACGCAGATGCTTAAAACAAGACAGATACATTGAGAACACAGCTGCAGCTGCTCCTGTGTGTTTCACCTAAACGTGTTAGAGTGGCTCAAGATTTTTTGTTTTGTTTCAAAGATCAAACGGGACCTGCCTGTTTCAGGAATTGCTCTTCAACAGGTCACACCAGGCCTTTTTGGCTCACGGTTTGGTCCTTTCGCTGAGTTTCTGGACAGTTTACCTCCAGTCCTGTAACTCTGCCAGAAAGGGATTGTTTCTCCTGTCTTGTAACTTTACAGAGAGAACCACTTCTTTCAAGTGTAGCGATTATCGTCACAGAGAGTTTGAAAAGCCCTGGTAATATCCAGCCTTTCACAGCTATTTCATGATCCCCGGCGTTATCCGTTCATGCATTTATTATTCCCCCGTGAGCTCAGATGAAACAGCAAAAAAGCTACTTGAGTCAAAAAAGTCAGTTTCTTTATGGATTGTGATCAGATAAATAGGAGAATTCAGAGAACAAAGCAATCTCTGTGCATTACAGTCTCAAAAACCCAACAACCAACAGTATTGTTTTGGGAAGGGGGCAATGCAAGTTCCTTAATACGCCCACCAGTTGGCTTGTACTCTGTACATTACATGAGTGACTTTAGTGTTCATTAAAATGTACTTACCATGCCTTTAATAGTGATGCTATATTCTCTAAGATACATAGCACATTGCCAAAGAAGCTTGCACAGCTGTGTTTAAACTGCAGTGTTTTAAAGGACATTTTACGGCATGTTTTTGTTGTATCTAGGTACATTTTTCTCAGTTTGGCACTAATTTTAACCCACTCTTCCCAGGAAGCTAATCTTTACATTTTTCTTGCAGATGTAGTCCTTTTAGGCAAACACATTTTAGTTAAAGTAACAATAGGGAGAAAGTTTACAACTGGAGCGAGATAATCAGGCAAATTTAAGGTAGTGTCTTTCACCTCAAAGGATCACTTATACAGGAATTGATTTAATCACAGCTAACTCAGGGGTGGAGAGGGACAAGAACCCATGCATGGGATTCCATTTTGATCTCTCCCACTGTTTTGTTGTAGCTGTAAAAGTCCTACTAAGAGAAAATCCCAGTAAAGAAGAACAATGTCACCAGTAATGAGCTGCATCTGCTAGAGACATGCAAAACATTTATCATAACTGAATGCAGGGGCAAAGATGAGGCTTTGATTTTAAATCAGAAGCCATTATTGCTATTGCTTCCATTACGCAGTAGATTTAGTCATTTTGCCTGACAGATGTTGGTACACAAGCGCTTTCTGGACCCATCACTCATTTACTGCATCCTGGTTAGCTTAGACAGCAAGCTGGCTGAATGCATCAACAGCACAGTGAAGGGCTCATTCACAAAGCAGTCATCTTAATAACATAGTGTATTGCTGCAAATTAGCTTGTCTTTTTGCACAACACTGGAGCACTGCAGATTGTGCCATAGCTCAGACTGGAAGCTGGCTTTATGAGCGTGTGGAATCTGCTGTTACAGCTGGTTTGGATGGGGCCCCTGTTCTGACCCAGGATGGTCACTGCATGCAGACCCCTACCATGCCACGCCTGGTGGATCAAACACCGTATGTGCAGAAATCAACAGGTCTATATTAGAAAGGCTGAGAGAGCGGCTAGCACCTGCAATTCCCATTGGCTTCATGTTTGAATTCACATAGCCTAGATAGTCACTGGCTAAGCTCTAATTGCAGCCCCCAAAAAGAACTGGTTAAAACATAGAAGCCAAATGATTGTAACTAAGACCACTAGCTTGTTAGTACTGGTGAATAATTTGATTTTATTTGTTGTTCAGTTGGAGATGCCTCTGAACCCAATCAGTGTGCAGCTGAAATCCTCAAATATGACTGAGAGCTCTTTGTCCTTTCTCATTTTTTAATCTATTGTTGAGGCAGTCACTGAACCAGGGAATTACAGCATGGGAACATTCGCCTCTCCTGTCGCCCGCCATAAGGACAGTAACTCTGTCACTTACCTCATTTCCCCTAACAACGGATATTACTGGTTTGGGGAATGTGTGAACACTCAGCTAAATCCTGAAGACTTTCTTTGGATTTTTATTCAGTCTTTACTCAAGAAAAACTCCTGCTTGAGCCATTGGCAGTTTGCCTGACTAAGACCTAAATGAGAACCTCATGATTTGGCCCGCTGTGAATCAACGATATGCCTTCTAATGTAAACTCCTGAAACCCTGGCTTATATTGATCCATCTAGCAAAATAACGTCCCTGGCTAGGTGTCTGTAGACTTGCGCTGCACTGCATTAGGTTTATTGGCCAACTGGGGGATGGCTCCCTCTAGCTCTGTTCTACAATTTGCCTAGCAGTGCACTAGAACAGTGGATTGCAACATTTCCAGATGATTGTGCCCCTTTCAGGTTTGTCTTGCTCCCCCAATTCACCTCACTTAAAAACTACTTGCTTACAAAATCAGACTTAGAAATACAAACGTGTCACAGCACAGTATTACTGAAAAATGGCTGACTTTCTCATTTTTACCATATAATTATAAAGTAAATCCACTGGAATATAAATATTGTACTTACATTTCAGTGTACAGTAAATAAAGCAGTACAAACAAGTCATTGTTTGCATGAAATTATAGTTTGTACTGACTTCACTAGTGCTTTTTATGCAGCCTGTTGTAAAACTAGACAAATATCTAGATGAGTTGATGTACCCCATGGAAGACCTAGGTGTACCCCTGGTTGAGAACCACTGTGCTAGGTTGCTCTCTAGCCTGTCTATCAAAGAAAGCTGAGGAGACAGTTTACTATATATACCTGCAAGAATTGTAGCCAACACCAAACATCAGAACAGATTTTACTGCAATTTAAGCACCACGTTGTCCCTTCCTTAAAGCTGTGGGAGGGGACTTCTTTTGTGTGGATTCCCTACTGCAGATTACTTCATCAGCACCGCAGAGGGGCAGGGGTTACCCTATCCCCTGGGGAAAAAAGCAGCCCCCAAACCTGTTAGAAGCCAAGGTCACCCTTGTAGGAGGAGCTGTACCCCTGCTCTGGCTGTGACCTCTGATGGCTCACTCTATCTGTCCCCTGTGGACCTCTGGGCTAGGGCTCTGAAATGAGGAAATGGTGATGCTGGAACCTTCCTGCTGTGTGAAGGAGGATAGTTATGCATGGAGAGCCGCCGCCACAAGCAGATCTAAGGGGCCACAATCGGAGCCTTACACATACGTCACACACAAAAAAGCAGCTGTTCCTTTTTTGGCCAGCCAAGTGCCACTGACATATATTTAAAACAAAAAAACAACAAGCAGAACTCTCCATTGACTTCAGTGCAGAATTCTGCTTAAATATTTTTTGGATGGTACAACAGGACCCTTAATTTGGGAAGAGAAACCAAATCATCCAACTATGTATCACAAGAAATGCCAGCTCAAACGACAAGGGGATCCAAAACTGGCTTGTGAAATGGAATAAGGCCTTAAAACTTCTCATTGGAAAGGTGTTTTCAAGCAAAGCCAGCCCATAAAGACACAGAATGTTCTGCTTTAAAGCCTGGACAAGATTCTAAATGATGGAGCTGTCAGCAAAATTCCACAGCACAGTAGCTCAGTGTATAAAACAAAAACAAATGTAAACACCACTGATCAGAGCCTTAGCTGGGGTAAATCAGCACAGCTCCATTTACTTCAATAGAACAATGCCGATTTATACCAGCTGAGGATCTGGCCGGTGGCAGGGCATTAATAGACCTTCCCCCCAAAAAACCCTTCGTCTCATCTGAGGTATAAATCCCTATTAAAATAGCTTAAATGTTCATTTTTCAGCACCTAGATTTGTCACAGCTGAGTCTATAAACCCTAGATCAAGCCCAGTGGAAATGGGAGCAATTCAGTGGAATTGCAAGTGGAACAGGTCCCTGGTTTTCTGTTGCTGCTCTATGCACCGGTGTGCTGAGACTGTCTGGAAAGCTGTATTACACGTGCTGTGGGGAATTTCTTACAGCAGACTCACTGACATGCTGTTTTTCTAATTTTTTAGAAGCCTTTAATGTTCAGCATAGGGGATGATGCATCCCCGTTCTATGGCTTGCACTAGCATTTCCCGTCTCTGTTCTGGTATGTGTACAATTTCTTCAACAAAAAAGGAACCATTCTGAGTGGCAAATCCCTATCCAATTGGTTAATCTTTTAATTTTGCATCCACAGGATTAGCTAACTTGTTAAAGTTTCATGATGGCTATTTTATGGTCAAGTGGTTAGATCAGAAGGCTGGGAGGCAGGACTGTGAGTTTTAGTCCCGGTTCTGCCAGGGATGTTCTTGGTGATCCTAGATAAATTACTTACTCCTCCGTGTCTCATTTTATTCATTTGCAAAATGGGCAAGACTTTATGCACAGATGTCATAAGGCCTCATTAACGGGTGTTGGCAAAGTGCTCTGAGATCCTTCAGAGAGATGAGAATCTGATTTTTACTACATTTAAAAATAGATGAGTTAATTATTCTACAGCAGACAATGAAATATTTTGACTTGACCAGCGGTACTAAAGTAGAGTCTTGTTAATGTGGCATAACTCTAAAAGAGTCAATGGAGTTACTTCAGGGTTACACCAGTGTAACTGAACAGAATATGGACCAGTGCCAAACTCACTGCATATGTGTCTGTAGTCAAAGTGCCACTATTTGACTGAATCCTTACTACTACATTTGGCAGAAACACTAAGTATGCATTGTTTTACAGCATAGACATTTTGGCAATATATTCACAAGATTTTAACACATTCATCAGGAAAAATTATAATCTGGGATAAAATTCCAGTTTTGGTGCAATTTTTTTGGTGAACTAGTTGACACAATAGAAATTCCTTGGTATCTTACCTTACAGTTATTAGCTCCCTGCAACACCCCTGATTCCTTGCACTCCTAAACTCAGAAAAGTCATGGCCTGGATTCAAATTGGGTAGCTGGTTCTTTGGTCTCAGGAGAATAAAAAGGACCTGGGGAATTATTGACCAGTCAGCCTAACCTCAATACCCAGAAAGATACTGGAACAAATCATTAAACTATCTTCTGGGTGCTTACAAATTCATCATTGGGTGATTGATTTCCTTCTTTGACAGGGTTACTGGCCTAATGGATGAGGGGAAGGTAGTAGATGTGATATATCTTGATTTTAGTAAGGATTTTGACACAGTCCCCCATTGCATTCTCATAAGCAAACTAAAGGAAAGTACTATAGTGTATAACTGGTTGAAAAAGCATACTCAGAGAGTAGTTATCAATGGTTCACAGTCAAACTGGGAGGACGCGTCTATTGGGATCCCACAGAGGTCTGTCCTGGGTCCAGTACCATTCAATCTTTTCATTAATGACTTGGATAATGGAATAGAGAGTATGCTTACAAAATTTGCAGATGACACCTCGTTGGGGGGGGAGGATGCAAGCATTTTGGAGCACAGGATTAGAATGCAAAATGACCTTGACAAATTGGAGAATTGGTCTGAATTCAACAAAATGAAATTCAATAGGACATCTGCTAAGTGCTACACTCAGGAAGGAAAAATCAAATGCACAACCACAAAAAGATGGTGGTTCTGCTGAAAAGGATCTGGGTTATAGTTGATCACAAATTGCATATGAGTTAACAATGTGGTTCCCTTGTGAAAAAGACTAATATAATTCTGGCATATATTAAGACAAGTGTTGTATGTAGGGCTACGTCTACACTACAGACCTCACATTGGCACAGCTGTACTGCTACAGCTGTGTCACCATAAGGTCTCTCATGTAACTGCTCTATGCCAGCAGGAGAGAGCATTCTTGCCAGCATAATTAAACCACTTCCAATGAACAGTGATAGCCGGGTTGGTGGGAGTGCATCTCCCACTGACATAGCACTGTCTGTACATCACTTTTGTGGGTGAAATTTATATCAGTCAGGAGGAGTGTTTTTTCACACCCCTAGATGACAAAAGTTTTACCCACAAAAGCGCTTGTGTAGACAAAGTCTAAAACACAGGAGGCAACTGTCCTTCTCTTCTTGGCATTGGTGAGTCCTCAGATGGGGTACCGTGTCCAGTTTTGGGCACCACACTTTAAGAAAGATGTGGACAAATTGGCGAGAGTCAGAAGAGAGCAACAAAAATGATAAAAGGTTTAGAAATGGTAATCTATGAGGAAAGGTTAAAAAAATAGGCGTGTTTAACCTTGTGAAACAAAGACTGAGGGGGGACCCAATAACAGTCTTCAAATGCTATAGAGAGAACTGTGATCAATTGCTCTCCATGGTCACTGAAGGTAAGACAAGAAGTAATTACCTTAATGAGTAGTAAGGGAGATTTAAGTTAGATATTAGAGGAAACTTTCTCACTAGAAGGATAGTTAAGCACTGGGATAGGCTATCAAAGACTGTGGTGAAATTCCCATCACTGAAGGTTTTTAAGAATATGTTGGCTAAAACCTGTTAGGAGTGAGGTAGGTTTATTTGGTCCTACCTCTGCTCAGGGGCCTCGGCTTGATGAACTCTTGAACTCATAAGGTCCATTCCAGTCAGAGGCGATGGACATGCACGGTCACGGGCTCCCCCAGATTTGCTTCTTGGCCGGTACTGAGCATGCTCACATGGACTGAGCAGCTGGCTACCCTCACTCTGTCCCCCCTCCCTCCCCACTATCGGTAGGCTTGGGTCATCTCTGCTTCCAGCCCTGTATTTCCATGATTCTAGGTCTTGAACACTCTGAACCAAACATCTTCAAAGGTGAAAGAGTTCACAGACACCTCGATTAAGCCACATATTCTTTGGTTTGTGGGGGTGCAGGAGAGAAAGCTCAAGCACAGAAGAAGGAAAAGTATCGCATGTGATCGACATGGCAAAAACAATCAACAGGAGAATCCCTAACAGCGACCCCTGCTATATATTCATTGCCCTTCCATCCTTATCTGTTAACCACTGGAATTTCCAAAGACGCCATCGCTGTAGTAGCTAAGCCTCACGGTCCCTTTCTCCAGCTCTCTACCAAGTACCTGCCCCGGCTCCCAAATAATGGAACCATTAAGATGTACAGTTATAATGATTGCACATCTAGATCAAGCCACTGTGAATGCCAGTTTCCAGGAGTGGGGCCTGATCCAATGCCTACCGTTGTCGATGGGATCAGGTTCTCAGTCATTTGCACTTGCAGTAACCAAACGTACACGCACCAGTCAGGTAGGCATCTTGCACACAAATTTGCGCGTGCAGCTTTTTAAAAACCAGATCCATTCTATCAATTCATGCGGGGCAGATTCTGCTGTCCTGAGTCAAACTAAATCTCAATTAAAATTAAGAGGAGATTTTCCTGAGTGAGAGCTGCAGGTTTGGACCTCTAAAATAGAACCCATCCTATGAGACATTATGCAGCACACAATTCTTCCACCTTTGAAAGGTCAGTCTGCTGCACTGATTCAGATCTACTTCACAGCTTTTAAATAAATATTTTTTTTTAAAATAGGAAAGAAATATTCCAGTGTGCCTTGTTGGAGGCAAATTTTGTTTGCGTACTACCGAGCAAATTGACTTTGAAAGGGAAGTTGAGTTCAATCACACATCTTTGTTTCTTTATCAATAAATAGAGAAGGAAATGCCCACATTACAGCTTGCAACAAAATTAGGCACTGTAGATCAACTCTTCGCCAAGGCTAGATTGCTACGTGCTGTTGCTTCCTATGGCCAAAGTTATTTCCATTTATAATTCTAATGTTTCACTAACTCGCCCATTCGCATGGATAAGATCAGTGTCTACAGTCATGGGGAATTATGTAGCTCTTTATTTAAGAATGACACAAAACCTTTGATATTTTGCAAGGAATGTTCAGACTGGAACAAAACCACGGATAAGAAACATACAAATGTATTCTGCACTTATCCACACAGACGTTATTAACAAAGCATTCCTCTGCCATTCTTCTATCCTGAGAAAGCATGCAGAATGGATTCTGGATTAGCTGCTAAAAGAATAACCATTCTTCTAACTGCGAGGAAAATGTTTGTTTGTAGTTTACCAAATCAATTTCTCTTGCATTTGTGTTGAGATAAAGTTAGCGGTTTTTTAATACACTCAACATAATTTCCCAAGAGCACAATTTTGTGAGGAAGACCTATATTATGTATTAAAATTAGTTTAGTTAGAAAAATTAATTCTAAGGCAATGAATCTCAGCACTATTTTCTATTTCCATGTCTGCAAACAGAGGTTCCAGCTCCAGAAAGTATGTGAAGGCATGCTTAAGTCCTATTGGCTTCAGTGTGACATAAGCATGCACTTGAAGTTAAACATGTGCTTAAGCACTCTTCTTGATTAGTGATGTTTTCTTGACTTGAGACCAGAGTACAGTCCAGTGGTTGGAGGAGGAAATTGCTTGCCAGGATACTAGTTCTGCCACTGGCTTATTGTCTGACTTTTCGTGAGGCATTTATGCTCTCAGTGCTTCTGTTTACTCATCTAGCAAATGAGTGTAATTATTCATAGTTACAACAACAAAAAATGTAAGTACATCAGAAACAGGAAGCCAGCTAAACAACAGAGGGGTCACTGCACTATGGAGGTGCTAAAAGAAGACAAAGCCATTGTGAAGAAGCTAAATTAATTCTTTGCATCTGTCTTTACTGCACAGGATGTGAGGGAGATTCTCCCACCACCCCGAGCCGTTTTTTTAGGTGAGAAATCTGAGAAACCATCCCAGACTGAGGTGTCCATAAGGGAGGTTTTGGGGGAAAATTGATAAATTAATAATAAGTAATAAGTCACCAGGACCAGATGGTATTCACTCAAGAGTTCTGAAGGAACTCAGATATGAAATTACAGACACTGTGGTATGTAAGCTATTACTTAAATCAGTCTCTGTAGCACATGACTGGAGGGATACTTAATATAATGCCAATTTTTTAAAAAGGTTCCAGAGGCAATCCTGACAATTACTGGTTGATAACGCTAACTTCAGTACCAGACAAATTGGTTGAAACTATAATAAAGAACTGAATTGAACACAGTATGTTGGGGAAGAGTCAACATGGCTTTTGTAAAGTGAAATCATACCTCGCCAATCTATCAGAATTCTTTGAGGGTGTCATGTGGACAAGGGTGATCCAGTGAATATAGTGTACTTGGTCTTTCAGAAACCTTTGACGAGGTCCCTCACCAAAGGCTTTTATGCAAAGTAGGAAGTCATGGGATAAGAAGGAAGGTCCTGTCATGGATCAGTAACTGGTTAAACAATAGGAAAAACAGAGTAGAAATAAATGGTCAGTTTTCACAGTGAAGAGAGGTAAATAGTGGGGTCCTCCAAGGATTGGTACCGGTACCAGTGTTGTTCAACATATTCATAAATGATCTGGAAAAAGGGGTAAACAGTGAGGTGGCAAACTTTGCAGATGTTACAAAATTACTCAAGATAGAGAAGTCTAAAGCTGCTTGTGAAGAGCTATAAAGGGAATCTCAAAAAATTGGGTGACTAGGCAAGAAAATGGCAGATGAAATTCAGTGTTGATATATGCAAAATAATGCACTTTGGAAAACATAATCCAAACTATATACATACAAAATGAGAGGGTCTAAATTAGCTGTTTCCACTCAAGAAAGAGATCCTAAAGTCATCATGGAGAGTTCTCCGAAAACATCTGCTCAGTGTGCATCAGCAGTCAAAACAATGAATCAATATTAGGAACAATTAGGAAAGGGATAGAAAATATCATATTGCGCCTATATAAATCCATAGTACACGCACATCTTGAATATTGTGTGCAGATCTGGTCGCCCATCTCAAAAAAGATATATTAGAATTGGAAAAAATACAGAGAAGGGTAAGAAGAATGATGATGGTATAGAACAGCTTCCATATGAGGAGAAATTAAAAGGACTGGGACTGTTCAGTTTAGACAAGAAACTACTAAGGGGGGGATATGATAGAGGTCTATAAAATTATGAACAGTTTGGAGAAAGTGAATAAGGAAGTGTTATTTACCCTTTCACATAACACAAGAAACAGGAGTCACCCAATGAAGTTAATAGCCAGCAGATTTAAACAAACATAAGAAAGTACTTCATACAACACAAAATCAACCTGTGGAACTCATTGCCAAGGGATGTGAAAGCCAGAAGTATAGCTGGGTTCAGAAAAGAATTAGATAATTTCACATAGGATAGGTCCATCCATGGTTTTTAGCCAAGATGGTTAGGGATGCAACCCCATGCCCTGGGTGTCCCTAAACCTCTGACTGCCTGAAGCTGGGACTGGATGACAAGAGGTGGATCACTCAATAATTGCCCTGTTCTGTTCATTACCTCTGAGGCATCTGGCACCGGCCACTGTCAGAAGACAGGACACTGGGCTAGATGGACCTTTCGTCTGAGCCAGTATGGCCATTCTTATGTTCCTACGTTAATCATGGAAAAGATTTGTTATTGCCAGAGATACCATCCTTTGAAAGTAGGAGGTCTAGGAAGTCCATCACGTAGCTTAAGGTAACTATGAATGGCTGCCTGGCAGTGTCATGTCATTCCAAAGCAACGTAAAGATCGAAAAAAAGAAGTTACAATATATTTCTTTCAGGGTTGTTTACAAGGGGATCAAACAAACCAAATATCCCCAAACAGGATAAAGGACCTGTTGTATTTGTAACGTTTTGATCAACATTTGATTCTGTTTTAAATACCAACCTCAAGTTATTTTACTTCAGTCAAAAGGTGCAATTATTTTAAAAAGCATGAATACTACTATGGGCCTGATTCTACACTCCTTATCCACCTGTATACCACATTGACTTCAACCTGGGTTTATAAGTGAAGACAGAATTTGGCCCAGATTCTTTTGTAGTTCTCGGTTTCGTTTAGACCAATACACAGATGAAGTGACTCCTTTCTACAGAGATGCTGGAGTTGTAGTACAGCTTTTCCTTCCACAACATGCCAGACTTTAGTGAGTCAAGATAAACAAGATAAAAGTTACATGTTCACAGACATCCTCAGTCTCCGTTCCGGCTGAGCTCTCTGCTCAATCCCACAAGCCTTCAGTGGGGATTCTGCCTGCATTAAGATGGCAGGATTTGGCCTACACCTTTGAAACAGAAAACAGGGAAAAGGATGTCAGACAAGGCAGATGGCATTTGAACTAGACAGGCATCTCTCCTATACCTTCATGGTCTTCTTTAGTGTTCCATTTTAAATACGATTACGTACGTTTAAAATGCCTTCTCTGGTTGTTTACCCAGAGAGAAAAAAACAGGGCCTAGCTCAGTGTATAAATGGGATTCCTGGCTTTGCTCCTCCACTCATTGAACCCCATAGCAAAGCTCCCATCGACTTCAATGGAGCAGGATCAGGGCCTTGCTCAGACACACTCATCTTTGAATGCGTTAACATGGAACTGAAAGACAAAATCCAGTCCACGAGTAAATCAGTTCTGAGAATAAAGGGAGGAAACAGATACAGAGTATTCTGTACCAAGACACAGTATGCAAAGCAAGGAGCAAACACAGAATCCACTTCAGAGGGCCACAGTGATATACTCATACAATTCTGTACTAGTGGCAGGGAGCACATTTTACTGAGAGACCTCAGCATGCTGTAATCAAAGAACGTGATGCTTATCAGCATCCAACGTATTTTAATTACACACATTCTACTCTTGATATGTGTATTTGAAACACCTGGCAAATAACTTATTTTCCTGATTGGCTGTAGCCCATGCGGAACGGCTCTACTATTTCTTTTTTGTAACCAAACTATTGTGTGGACCCAGAAACTGAAGACCACCTCCCATAGCCAGTTGGTCAATGGCAAAAAGTCAAACAAAGGAACCTCTGAGATGTACTATCTAGGAATATGGTCCTTCGTAGGTTTAGCCATTGTGGTTAAGTCAATGGCAACATGTAATTACCTAACTGCGTTATTACTTTGCCCAATCCACACCAGCCAGCATAGCTGGGGTGCTTCCAGTATAATGGACAAGCGTGCTTGGATGGATTTGTCCTGCTGTGGGCAGCGAGCATATACACAGAGAACATTTCTCTGCTGGGAATGCCTGATAATGACGCACTTACATAACAGAATATGGTGGGAGAGGGGTTAATTATGAGACGTCAGAATAGATGAGATAATTGATTTACTCCCTGTGTTTACTGCCAGCAAGCTCTGAAGAAAACCCAGTGGACTAAGGCAACAGTGCTGCCTTGGGAGCTATGTCAAACTTAGCTTGCAGGAAAAGTTTGGCACTGATAAATCCACGAGACACACCACACGCAAGTAAACAACTGGGAGACTCAGGGTTTTTTCTCCCTAGAGCACCAGGGATGGTGCCCGCTTGTTTTTAGTTACGCAGGTTGTATTAATGAGACTCATCTCCAGTCTCCTGCATGCCTCGCTGGTGGGATTTGGGTACCAAGATTCTGTTACACACACCTGCATGAACACACTCGGCCCAAAATTGGGCACACTACTCTGGCATTGTAATCGTGACTAGATGCCCTGACTGGAACCATTTTTTTACCAAAGGGGAAAACTGCACCTATTTCCCTTCATTTAGAAGAGATGGAAACTAGCAGAAAAGAAGACACGCGGTTTTGAAATTAATGGCACTCTGGCATTTCAAGCTTATAGACTGCCAGTGCAGCTTTGGCCGACCCCATATAACTGCTCCACAGAGACGCTTTATTAGTGGCCATCACGGCCCTGTTTAATAGTGATGTCGAACCATATATTTTTTCCTGGAGAGCTTTGAAGAGAGGAACTGGTAATCAGACGGACAGTTTGGCTATGACATGCCACCCTCATTTCAAACGTCTCAATCACTGGCGGGTGTGGAGAGCAGAGCAACAAAAATGATTAGGGAGTGGGAGGGATTGAGTTACAAGGAAAGATTAAGAGAGCCCAGTATGCATAGCCTGTCTGCGTGACAGCTGTGGGTGATGGACATGATAGTCTATAAATATTCTGAGGCTATAATCACCAAGGAAAGGGAGGAATTTCTTAGGGTGAATTAAGAGACTCTGTTGGAATTAAGAGAGGAGAAATGTAGCCTGAATATTGGGATAAACTTGTTGACATTGAAACCTATTAGGCTGGAGTAGCCCATTCATTTGGCTCGTTTTAGCGTAGACTGTACAAAGCACTGGTGAGTCTACAATAGGAAACAGCTCTGCCTTGGCAGGGAGAAGACCTGCATATTCTAGTAGGCCTCTCTATCTCGGACTGCTATGGGCTAGATTGTGAACTCTTTGCTCCCAAGGGTTCACAATCGGCTGAGTAACCCTAGTGACTTTAAGGGAACTGCTTTTGTAAGTAATGGCTCATCGGTGAGAGCAAGAAGTTCACATGAAACCAGAAGCATAGGAATCAGGAATCAGATTCTGAATGGTATTTAGGTACCTAGAGATGCAGACTGGCACCTAATGGGGATCATAAATCTAATCTCTTTAGGCACCTGAATGCTTTATAGAATTTAGATTGTAAGCTCTTTGGGGCAGGGACCCTGTTTTTGCGCTGTGTGTACAGCACCTAGCATAATGGGGCCCTGGTCCATGACTGGGACTCTTAGGCATTACGACAATACAGAGAGTAATAACAGGACCAAACAGAATTAAGAAGGACACAAGTCTCTCTCCTTCTTGGCTCCCATGAGTGAAGACTGCAGGATGGAGAATCCTCAAAAGCTAGAGGCTGTTCCTAAAGAAAACATGAGCCACCCAGTTGCAGAACTTTAGCTGGCATCATGATGGAAGTTGTCTCAAAGAAATTCCACAGAAAGGTATTAAACTGGTACATGCCACCAGACCGGTAATACATATCAAAATAAAGGCCCAGGGGGAACATATTTAACTCAGAGTCACGAATGACCACAGAAAAAGGTTGCTTGTTCAGTTAAAGCACAGAATTAGAATTGTTTTAACATGTGTTTTTGGAGTCTGGGTGTGGTTTCTAGATAGCTTCAAATTTCAGTCTACTGTTTTGCCTGTCAACATTAGCCAACTTTTGATACATTCCAGTTCTCTTAAATGCTGCCGACAGATGCTGAAATTAAAGCTGACGTTCAACCTACATGCTGCATAATCTAATAATAGGCCTTGCTCTACTTGAAATTAGCAAAGTTTAAGACTTTCTTGCCGCAAATTTCTGCTGTCATTTATATTTTCATTGGCCTTTTCCAGGTGGCCTAATTGAAAAATTCTATGAAAAACATGGAAAATAAAGTATCCTTGTGTTGTTTCAAAGAAGGGAAAGAAAAGCTTTTAAAGCCATAACCTGCTGGTGATCTGCACCCAAATCTCATGGACTTCAATGTGAGTGAAAGCAGAGGTGAATCATCCAGTGATGCCAGTGGGAGTTTTGGGTGTGGTCCAATCCCAAAATACAAGGTGAAATTCTGGATCAATGGAAGTTTTGTCTTTGACTTTAAATGGAGCCAAGATTTCAGTGCTTAAAGTTGTTTAAGTGGGAGTTTTGAGTGAATCTTCAGTGGTCGTTTGGGGAATTGACTGATGACAGAATATGACTTCCATTGGCAGTGTGTAAAATGACTTCAGTGGATGTTTTGCATGATTCAATGGCAGGACATAGCTTTATTATTATCAATACTCAAAGTGAGCAAAAGTACACTAGTGCTCAGTGTCTGCAAATGTTTCTAGCAGAAGCTGTAAGACCTAGCACATCTGTTAGTGTAAAAAGCCTTCATGCTGATAAAATCAAAAGATTGCATGAGAAGGAGTTAAAGGAAAGAGTTAATCAAGGAACCAACTGGACCTGTTCTGCAGAATTTATTCTTCCAGAGCTCTGCAGCATCCCTCATTTTGCTGATGTCACTTAGTTTAGTCAAAAAGTTACCACATTATTTACATCAGAAATAAAGGATCATGAAGCTGAGCCTATGAAAAAGTTATTTACACTAAATGAATGGATCCAGCAGCATTTTAAGTTTCTTGAAAAAATACTTTGTCGTGTCCTTCATTTAGTGTCTATGTGATATGTTGCATCCCACATTTGGGGCTTGGCATGTTGATGTATGCATTCTTCCTTACCATATATTCCCTTTGTTTATTTCCCCTGCTCAAATCTGTGATGCCCCATTACAAGAGTTCCCCCACTTCAGTCATTCTATTTTGAACCCTCCTTGCTTAAATCCTTGTGTAATTGCTCATAATTCTAATCTAAATTAGGTCCCGTCTTGCTCCCATTGACGTCAGTGACTTCTATTGACTTCTATAAGAGCAGAAATGGGCCTTTAAAATATATATGTAGACAACTCGGGCCAAATCCTAAACTAATTATAGTCAATGGAAGGTCTCCCATTGACTTTGATGGGGCCGGGAGCTGGGTCTCTCTTTTGCATAATGCTGAATGTAAGAAGAGGGCCCAGGGAATAATAAATGATAATAGAAATCACTCTCCTTTCTTTCAGTTAGTAACTGACTCTGATTTTGAGTCCTCCTTAAACCATTGGAATTGGAACAATTTTTATAGTAAGGGTGCTGAAAGCCATTGAACAAAACTGTAAATCCTGTATATTATAGAAACCACTTCAAGCCAGGCAGTGCTGCACCCCTGCTTTCAGCAAAGAACCACTTATTCTTGGAAACTAAGAGCGTAAGAGGCTTGCTCAATTTCTATCTAAACTTTCATTAAAGTTTTTACATTCCAATTCACCGCACCAATATTTTTCATGGGTAACGTCTCCTAGATGGTATAGAACCTAGCCAGTTTTAAAATAAAGGGACTTCTTGCCTTTCCATGTTTATTTTAAGTTTGAAAATTATGCGGGCAGGGCTAAGATAAGATCAACTGTTGAGTTCAATTATATGATTAGAAAGCGAATCCCATAAAAAGATAATACCAAGTTAATTATCCATATTTTACTGACAAAGTAGCAACACTGCCTTCTGTTTATATGTTTAATATAGATGAAGTTTGCTTGTTAATTTATTGTCTGCTTGCTGGATTGTTTTGTTTTTTACTTTTTATTTCAAATCTACCCAAAAAATCAACAACTAATGTGCTATGATCTTGTGATTTGACTCTGTTTGCTCTTTCCATAATGATTGTTTAGTCATGTTGCAAACTATATGGCTATAGATAAAGATAGGGCTGAGGTCTAAAAAGAAAAAGAAAAAAGCGCAAGTGAAAAAATATATTGTGGTTTCTATATTTTCCCCACAAGCACAAATTGTTGAGTAAGGACATTTTCAAAAGCCAGAAATTGCTATGGAGAAAACCAAAGCTGAAATCCAGTCCTAGAAGAGGCTGCTTCTGGCAGAACCAAGTTTGGAAAGAGGTTTTATTTTCAGTGGGTTCCTGTATTTGCCCACAACACAGCACATGTCATTTATAAAGACAGTGCTTTCATGGATGACATACAACCACTGTGAAAATCAGCCTCACAATTAGAAAGCACCTAAGGGATGCTTTTATACAGTTCTTTTGGTTTTTTTACCCCTTTGCTAAGGCACAGCTCCAAAATAAAATAATAAAATAAAGAATATTACTTTGAAAAATCCCTAGCTTCTTAATTCTAAGATGATGTGTTGCAAGTTTAATAACACTGGCAAATTAACAGCTAGAAAGTGCTAGGTTATTGTATAACCCACTTTATCCAAGCTATACAAGGCTGCCAGACATTGAAAATATAATGCACAGAGCAGGTCTCTGGTTGCCAGTTTACATTTTGTGAGAGGTGAAGGATTAGTTATGTACAATTCAAGTACAAGATTTGTGAAGGTTTAGTTATGTACAATCTTTTAATGATGCACCATTAGAGAATTTCAGTTCCTATGCACCAGCAGCATTTTAAGTAAGCTACAGATGATAAAATCTTAAGAAAGGGGGAAAAAATCATTTGTTTCTGGAGTCTTGGCACAGGAAAGGTAGGTAAGAATGGTATCTTTCTATAGCCTCCTTTTGCCATTTTCAGTTATTATCCTGTTAAATGTTTGTGGTTTGAATCTAAAGCTCAAATCGAAACTCTCAGGCTATGAAATTCAGCTGAGATGGTATAGCTGGATAGGCTATTGATCAATTCACCTTTAGCTTTAATCTTGTGTACACATTAAGATCTGATGGTACATTCCTTTAAACATGACCATCTGAAGTTGTGATAGATGGCACACACAACCAGAGCCTCTCACCGCCGAGTATTTTAAAAGGCTTAATTGAGTTCTTCCTGACTGTATTTAATGCTTTAAATACTTAGAATTTACATATGACCTTCCACTCATTGATCCCAAAGTATTTTACAAGCCTGAAAGAAGTGAGCCTCAGACGGCCCTTGAGAGGCAGGTCATATTTTTCTCCCCATTTTTCAGATGGGAAAGCTAAGTCACAGAGAGGAAGTCTGTAACAAGTCTATAACTGTAACTATGTCTAGTTCAGCCTCTCAGCCTCACGATCAGCCGTTCTCCCTTCAATGCTATATTTTACTCTTACTTTCTGTTGAGGAGTTCACACAGGACATGGACAAAGTTTCAGCTGAGAGTCTCCCTTGCGTTTTCTACGGAAACATGCTGTGCAAGCATGGGCGATAAGGAGAGGGTCCGTCCCCCAGGCTCACTTCTTTTTAAGGGGGAATCATTTAGCCCTAGGCTGCCGCTTTTCTTCGCCGGCACGGCTGTCTACCTTCTCTAGCCTTGAGCGTCCAAAGAGATCTCCCGCTGCAACTCCCTTGAAAGCTGCGGGGGTTGTGAGGTGAGCTTTGCCCGTTTTAAAGGTGGGGCGCAAAGATGCTGGCAACCAGGCTCTGGGGGATTTCAGCCTAGTGTCTAGGAACTACCCTAGAGCCCAGCTGGGAAATCCATGTCTCTCCTCTTGAAGAAGTGAGACTATTTCTGATGTATTTCATCTCCAAGGCAGGTGCTTTCTAGGCTTCTTTCTGGAAAATGGTTCCAGGAACCCCCGGCCCCGGGGGTTCAAAATAGCAGCAGGAAGAGTCTCCGAGCCCTTCCCTAGAAATAAGCTGCGACTCGATCTCCTGTCTTGCTCCCTTGCCCGGGACAGGAAAGAAATAGAATTAGACAGGAAAGTTAGCAAAGACTTCCAGGGAGGAATTAGTCCTGCGAGATAATGACCAGCAGCAGTCGGGGAGCTTAGGGTGGAAGCCAGAGGCTGCCTCTCTTCTCCGTGTTAGCCCAGCATGTGGGCTTTGATGAAAGACCGCTCCGAGAGCTACCCCTGAGCAGATTGGTACCAGAGCCTAGTCCTTGGGGGCATTTTCCAGCCTCAACTACCTGGAAGAAACTCTGGAAATAGCTCCGGAAAGCCTCGCCAAGTCAATTCCACTCAAAGGATGGAAACCCTCCAGCCCCGGATCATTCTTAGAGTGCGACAAGCCTGACTGATCCTGGGGAGACCACGATGGGGGGGAACCCCCCCAAAAAACCAGGACCTCCCTCTTCTGCTCCCCCCTCCCCATCACCAGCCACTTCAGGGGGCAGGACAGGCCCCTGATTCTCTCTGTCCCTGTGTGAAGTGTCCAGTCTCGGGATCGGAACTGGCTCCTGGAAGGGGACAAGCAGATGTCCGCTCGGGTGCGCTTCCCGGCTGGTGAGCGGGGGAGCCCGGGTCGCTTTTTCTTGCGCCCCGCTTCTCCGGAGCTGAAGGGGACAGCGGGGGGGCCCTCTAGCAGAGGCCGCGGGATGAGCAGATCCAGGCGGGGGGGTTTCGCGAGGCTCCCGGCAGAAACGCCCGGGCTGGGGAGCGGCTCGGCCGCGGGGCCCATGGGCCGAGGTTCTGGTGCCAGCATCGGAAGGGGGGAGAAGAATTGGGGCGTCCCACAGGGGGCCCCTGCCTGCCGCGGGGGCTGGGTGGGGGTCCCCGGGCCAGCGGGGAGGAACGGGGAGGCCCTGAGGACCCTGTTTGGAGCACCCCGAGCCTTGGTCGGCGGGCGGGGGGGCAGAGCCCGGCTGAAAGGCGCCCCGCAGTCTGCCCCCCCCCCCGCGCCCGGCCGCGGCGGGCCACCTACCTAGGAGCAGCGCGACGAAGCACCAGGCGCGGCCCATGGTCTCCGGACGGCTCCGCTCCGTGCCCGCCGCGGCTGTGCGGGCCGGTCAGCGGCTCGGCGCTCAGCGGAGCTGGGGCGTGCGGGAAAGCGGCGGAGCCATGGGGGGAGCAGCCCTTCCAAGTCCCCCGGGGGGGTAGGGGGGGTCTCGGCCCCAGCGGCTGTCGTGCCTCGGCGCGGGGGGCCGGGGGACCCCTCAACCCCCTGCGCGAGGCGCCGGCCCGGGGAGGCTCAGCCGCGGCTTTTTGCAGAAATGCAGAAGCTGCCCCCCCCCCCCCCGCGCGCGCCCCCCCCCCCACACCCGCACCCAGCCGCCCCGCGCCGCCTTTGAGCGCAGCTTGGCAGCTGCGGGGTCCGGCTGCCAGAGGAGGTGGAGACTGGCTCGCCCCCCCCCCGGTCTGCAGCCGCGCCCCCTCCCCGCCTCCCCCGGCCGGGCACCCCCGGGCAGCGCCGCGCCCCTCTGCCCTTTGCAACCGGGGGGGGGCCCGGGGTCACCGGGCACGGGCCGCCGCCTGCGGGGGGGGGAAGGCGTCGGGCCGTCCAACGAGGACGGATCCATCCCCGGGTTCCGCGCCCGCCGCACCGTCCCCTCCCGCAGACGGAGCTGGCCAGGCAGAGGCCAGGGGCCGCGGACCCCCTGCCCTGCGGCATCTACCGACCCACGGACTTCGGGGCAGTCCGCACCTGCCGCTCTCGTGGGGTTAGAACCAGAGCGCGGGTCCTCGCCGCCCAGCACAGGCTGGATCGGTGGGTTGCGCCCCCTCCCCGGCACGGCATGGGGCACCGGATTTCAACCCGGCCAGGACCCAGATCGCGTCTCGCCCTCCTTTCTGGCCATGGCCCGCAAGCAAAGCGTTGAAGGACGGCGAGACGGGAGGCGGCTTCTACCCTCCAGCTGCCGTCCGAACAATGTAGGGCCCCGCCGGGGTCTCTGTCGACGAGGCCGCCATATAAAGACCCTGATAGCGCCCCGGTGCTGCCAGTGTCCGCGCCAAATGTGGAGGTTTTAGCCGCGCGTGTTTCCAGCGTGAAACTTAAACAGCCTTGGAGAAGAGACACACATGCGTGGATCGGGCTTACTCCAAAATACTGATCTGTCCTGAGTAGAATCCTCGTTAGTGGAAAACTCTGTTCTCTTAAAAGATGCAGCTTATCTCGTCCCACCTCTTGGAGTAAATTTAGGGATGTATCCTGGGTTTCCCATACTCACAATCCCAGATGATTTGCCTGAGTGAGGGGAACAAAACCTGGAGCCCAATCCATTCACCCATCCTTCCCTCACGTGTGGTTTCACTGACTTCAGATTGTAAGGAGCTCTCAGATTTCTAAAGTTTCATTGCTTTGACAAAATATCATCGAGTACCTTTAATATTAAGTCCTAGTCTGAAGTACAATCATACATAATTAATTTATCTTAACAGGTGTAATGTAGTTTTAACAAGGTCCATTTTATGGTACAGGCACTTTTTGTTTATTTTATAGAATTTGTTTCACAAATTCACAAAATCCAATATATTCACAGTGGATCTTCCAGTCATTAGGCCAAATTACTGCATTTACAACTATATCTTTTATCTAACACGGGGGGCAGGGAGAAACAAATCGAAAACAGCTAGCAATGATGTTAAAGAAAAAGGAGCAACTTTGCCAAGAGTAGCTTTGAAAAGCAGGACATGACACTGTTGGGATCCATTCAACTAAAAACAAGCACATCACTTGTGCAAATAATTTGATAACAACAGCCATCTCACTTTTAAGTTGTGCATCTGATCTCAACTACAATGCTTCCAGTGTACGCTATAAGCTGACTCTAATATGGTCTCATTGCCGTCAGAGTTCTTTTGGGATATTTTGGCAGTCATTTTTTAAAAAAACAAACCAACTTAAAAACCGTTTCTTACACAGGTGTTTGAAAAATATCACATGTAATAGTTTCTTTAAGACTTTATTGTACAACAGAATAAAAATAATAAGTAATAATAAGTTTCATTCGTATGGCTCCTTTTGTCCGCAAAGATCCCAAAGGACTTTACAAACATAACAAAGTGATATACACATTTTATTTAAAAGGATCGCTTCTGCCACCATTCAAATGCAGAGGGTGAGGGTGGCACATGGCAAATGTGAGGGTGGAGCATGGTAGCTGTTCCACAGCACACAACAATATTAGGGATGAGAAGAATACTATATCCAATTAAAACTTCAGGGAGGCTTTAGGTAGGAAGAATATAGTTCTCCAAGTTGGAAGTTTGCCAGGACATCACTTTGGAATTGTAATTACTGCAGATGGCCTGGACTTGAGTTTCACTTCTTATCTGAATGACATAAACGTGGATATTTTTTGATGATCGTACAAGTATGGGCCATGAATGCTGTTTTCCTAGATTTGTAAAGCCAGAAGGGGCCATTGTGATCACCTGGGCTGATCTGATGTGTAAGAGGCCATAGCACTTCCCTGAATTAATTCCCATTTGAACTAGCAAAGCACACAAAGGAAAGCAAATTATTGCAAATACTCCATAGTTCCAATGGGACCAGGGAGTCAAATTCTCTGTAGTCCTTTACTCCAGTGCAAAGTGGGTGCAAATATGGCCCCCACATGCGGGTAGGGGAAGGGTACACTTTACAGGGACCCGGCAGCCCTGGGTGGCCCAGCCCAGGCTGCAATCCCCATTAACATGAGGAAAAATATTTCTTGGCTCATGAGATTGTATGGATGAGATGGGGGGTTGTGGTATGTCTGTGGGAGGGGGCCTGTGGTACAAGTTTGTACTGGGCCCGAAAAAATGATGCTTGGGCCCTGCGTGCAAATCATCACCATTCTGATTTAGTAGCATTTTACACACTTCCTGTATTAGTGTTAATGCCACTACAAGGTGCAGGGCAATCCAGAATCAGGCTTTCAATATGAGTTTGGCCTGGTCTACATTTAAAATAGTTACATAGTGCAAGGGTTTGACCAACCCCCAGGCTGGAATGACATCGTTATACTGCCCTAATCCAATGAAAGAATGCTTCTGTTGACCTAGTGACAATGGGTCAGGTATGTGGTGTTCCTACATGGATGGAAAACCCCCTTCTATTGGGATAGGCTGCATCTATGTTACAGGATAATGCTGAAATAGCTGTGTGACCATAGCTGTGTCAGCCATATCCCGGTAATATAGACCTTGCCCTGCATGCCACCGCTGCCTTTCACCTGTGTCATCATTTACATCAGCACAAAGTGGGTGCGAAACACAATCATTTTGAATTAGTAGCGTTTTCCACTCATCTTACGACAACACAAGGTGCAGGGCAATGGAGAATCTGGTCTGTGAAATTCAAGTATTCTCCCCTCTCCCTCTAGACCAGCAAGGATGTAGAATGGATGGGTGGAAGGGTCAGCCTAGAAAAGAAGAGGACCCAGGGAGATCCAGAGATATCCAGATCTCTAGCCTTGAAAATTCTGCTCAGCTGAATGCAGGGACTCTTCCATCACACCCTTTGCATCTTCAGACATCCATGGCAATGAGCAGTAGCCACTCTGCCCTTGAAGTTTGGTCCTCTCCTCCCCCACAAAAATGAATATATTTCCTCATTTGCTACAAATGAAAGCAAAAAAAATGACTGAATGTTCACAGTTTAAAAAAAAAAATCTTTCTTGCATGGATGTAATTTTTACTATTGTGGATGGGTCACTTGTGAAATTTCCTTCTGGTGGCTGGACAGAGCTTAAAGACAAGCAGTGTGGCCTCCTCCCATCTGAGACTTCCTTTGTCAAATTTCAATTAATAATGAATATTTGTAACTGAATGATAAACTCCTTCTACTGAGGGATCCCTAGTAAAAACACTAGGAGTCCCTTATGACGGCAACTGCCGTGAATCTCACGGAGAACTCTGGAGGGGGCTGTATACATTCAACACTCCCTGACTTGTCATCAGATTTGCCATGATGCAGGGCCTGAGGAGTGGGGATCAAAAGGGAATAAAAAATAAGCAGAAACTGTGGGGAGTTGCGGGGATTCTTGAATATCTGATATTCCCCAGCGCAGAAATCAAACAGAAGATGCAGATTCTATTTCTTTCATTCTCTACTAAAAATGCTTAGCGCGTACTGCACCCTTTTCATCTTCAAAGCAAAGTAGTTCTCATTAGTTCTCATAACACCCTCAAGGCAGTTAGTGTTATTTTCTCCATTAGGACACTGGAGTAGAGATGACTCCGGATCTCTCCCAGTTGTAACACAAGGTTATAAGTGCCTTATTTCTATTGATTTACACCACAAGACAATACCCATTTCTCCTGCCCCTTCTCCTGTATAGTGCTGTAAAAATAAATGACACTCCATCCATCCGGCTAGTGGTGACACAAGTTTGCCTTATCCAGCAGGTGAATTTCTCATGGCTTCCTTCTTCATGGAGAGATAATAATTGGACCTGGACTGTGAGAATAACTGTCTAGCCAGCTAATGGTCAACCGCAGAGCTCCCTAAAATAAGCGTCACAATACTTCAGTCCATTAGTTTGGTTTGAGCTTTTCAATGAGAGGTAATTTTAAAAAAACATACCCACTGAAGCCCTAGTGTACATACCTAACGCATGTTATAAGATAACAATAGGGAAATGTGAATAGGCCTTTTAAGGTGCCTGGCTCAGTGTATGTGTTTATATGATAAAAAGCACCAGAGTATTATTTACATGCTTAGCTGGGGTTTATCCTTTTTAGACAAGTCTGGACGGCTACCTGTTATACTTGGCTCGTGGTGGTTTAAATAAGAATTTATAGACCCTAAGCCATCTGCAATATGTCCCAATTCTTCAAGGCCAATGTAAATGGAATGAAGAGGAAAAAACCACACAATGAAAAGGTTAACACGTTTCCTTCCCCCCACCTCCTACCCCCCACCTCTGCACATTTTATAGTTGACTTTCTCGTGTTTGAAAGTAAAGGTTTGAAGCAAATCAAGCTCATGTGTTCTCTCACATCCTCGGAGATAATTGAAGCAGTTTGCATAGCACACACCCCAGGAGTGACTTTCTTGGGTTTCGTTTCATTTTAACTTGTTGAGAATACATGCCGTCCAGTGCACTACAGAGAACTGGCTTCGTATCTCAACATGAAAGCAGGCCCGTGTGATTTATATCACTGCCTTAATGCGCATTAATTCAGGGTTCCGCTTTTTGGGAAAGCAAGAAAGGGTAGAAAATGAGACAGCTTTCCATTTTGTGCAATGTGCCACTGTTTTCCAAAGGGCTAGGGAATTTAGAAGCATGTCATTCATTTTAACTGATACTTTGGAAAGCAAAGAAAAACGCTATCCCACTGCCGTGAGAGCCATAGGCATAGGAGCCTTCTCCTCCCCTCAAACTTTATTGATATTAAAAAAAGAAATTTGAAATTAAAATATATCTGGAAACTCTAGCCTACATTTCTGCATGAATGACAGATCCTTCCTGCCCTCAACTCACCACAGTTCTCCAAGCCTGGAAACTGAAGTTTCCTTCTTAACAGCAAAGAGTGGGAAAGACATTTGCGGTCTGGTGGTTATAGCAAAGGGACAAGAGGCACAAGGGTTGTTGGTTCACATCTGGGCCAAGCTTCTCACTCACTGTGGACTTTATCCTGCTAGGGCCTGAGCCTTCAAGAATCTCATCGACTTTGAAAGCCCATGCCTTTATGTAAGCGGGGGGAGTCCAGGTTCTTGTTCCTCATCAACACTGAGTAAAAGAAAGATGCTGTTTCTTATCTGTACATAACTGGCAATATCACAGAGGTTACATTATGCCAGTCAAATCTCCTTCCTCCATGATCTCTGGAACCCCAAGTTTATTTTCATTGTCACAATAGCCCCTGCTGATGATGGAGAAGCTGAGATGCTCAATCAGACTCTGTAGCACTTGACACCTCCAAAAAGCCACTGAGTCCTCATTAGAATTTAGAGAGCAGTTCTCAATTCAATCCAGGCTGGGGCTCGGATTTCTAAGGTCTATGGCAACTCCAGTTGTCCTCAGTTTTTGCCCACACCCAGCACAAAGAGGAGATTAACAATCTGGAAAGAGGCTGTTTTATTCAAAGGCTATATCCAGACCACCACTAGCTCTGCCTGGGGAAGGAGAGACTATCTCCAAGAAACATGTTCCTAAGAAGCAGTATAAATGCAGCCTGCACAACCCACAGTAACATTATGCCAACATGTGGCTTGGTCCGGAGTATAAATATACATACCACGCATCCAGTCTGTTCTGTGGGTTAGAATGTTCTCATTATTGATGAGCATCCTATTCTCATTTTAGAACCTAGGTAATGGGTGCTTTATAAATACCTTGGACAGATGGCTAGGTAGATTAGGTTAGAATGACTCTTTATACCCTTCCTCACTCAGTTCTTGTCTCTTTCCAGCCTTTAGTACAAAATTAAACAGAACCAGTTGCACCACTGAATACAAAAATTTGTGAAAATGACTGACTTCAAAGGTCTGAGCAGCCTGGTGGCTCCAATCACAGCCATTGCCAGTCTACCCAGAAAGAGGAAATAAGATGGAGCCTGGCCCATCAATAAAGAAAGGTAAAATAACCTTCATGTTTGCTCAGTGGCTACAGTAACTATAAGCCAGCTGTTAAAACAGCTCTGAGCAGGCTAAAAAATCCAAACTTTATTGCGGTCCTGGGTCCAAGGCCATTATAGTAAGAGTTGTTTTCTGTTCCTTGAAATGATGGCAATTTTTTTAGATTCGGAAAGAAAAATGTTCTCAGGGCACAGTGATATCAGTGAAGATAAATTACCAAGGCCACCAGCCAATTTCAAGCTACTGTGGGGAAAGCATCATAAATTGCCCCAGCAGACATGTCTATTCTGACAGCTGTGTTAATACGCACCTGTTTGCTGCTTGGAACCAGCCCCTTCCATATAATATTCTGTTAGGAATAAGAACAGTCCTTACAGAGGTCTATGAATGTTGACCAGTATTCACTCATGCCCCAATTCAGCAAAGCACTTCATCATGAGCTTACTTCCATTTCTGTTCAATGAAACGTGTATGCTTATGCTTAGCTTTAATGGGAGACTTATACATGCAGAGTCCTTATACATCCAGAATTTTGTTCCACTGTGCCATTCGATGGTGTTCATATTAGCAGAGTGGTCTCTCTTCTGCAGAAACTGATCTGGGATGACTGACTTATACTGTGCATTTCTGCTGCTTCCTTTCTGAAGTGTGCGAGTGCACATTGCCTGACACTCTCCAACCCAATCATTGCATTTTCAAAGCATATTTCAAAAGGGAAAACAGACTGGGAGATGGGGGCTGTATTTTGAGGGTAGGGGTTGATAGATTATTTTGATACATTGACTCCTGGGTACGCATTAGTCATTGGTACCTCTGATCCGTCTGCACATCTGTACAGGGTGTCTTTCCTTGATGCCCTGTAACAACTACCAGTTGTCCCAAACAGCTGACTGATTAGCCAAACAAACTCAGCTAACTACTGCCATCTGTAAGAGGTCCACTATTTTTGTAATTGCTAAAAGCATGTCCTTCCTGCACTGAATGGTGTCTATTAGGGATTGTTACCATCTGGGTTATTGGTACAATAGATTCTTTGGAGATGAAAGGAACATTGTCCAGGCTAAACAGGGTAGCTGGCCTTATGTACTTTTTTTAAAAAAAGCCTTACCTTTGTTATATTTAGTCCTTAGATTAGCAAAACTAAAAAGGCCTAAACCAGGAGCAAGCATGGCCCAGTAGAGAAGGAACAGCTATTCCTGGTTTGGTGCACAGCCTCCCTTGGACACCTCATTTTACCCCTCTGGGTACGGCTACATTGCAATCAAAAACCTGCAGCACTGAGTCTGCGCCCAGGTCAATTGATGTGGGCTTTCAGGGTTCAAGCTCAGGGGCTAAAACTTGCAGTGTAGCTGTTTAGGCTCTGAGACCCACCTCCCTAAAGGTGTTTCAGCACCCGGACTCTAGTTCTAGTCTGAGCCCAAATGTCTAGATGCAATTTTTAGCCCAACAGCCCAAGTCCCACGAGCCAAAGTCAGCTGATTTGGGTCTTTTATTGCAGTGTAGATGTACCCTCTATGTCTCCATTTTACGATCCGTAAAATAGGAATAACGATACTTAATGCCCGTTGTGAAGTGTTTAATGATCAATGGAAGAAAAATCCTATGTACAGTAAGTTTTGCCTCTGACTTCAGTGGGGCCAGGACTTCACCCTCAATGCATAAATGTGACTAAAATATTGTTTTAAGTCTTATGTTACTGCTCATCATTAATTCAGAAATTTTCTTTTTGCATTTCACCCAGCTTGGATGGTGAAAATAGACTAGTCAGTTTCAGGTCGTTAGCCCTTTTCAAGAACCGGCCCAATGCCTTAGCATCTGGACAAAAAGCACTAAAAGGGAATGTTTAAATCCACAGGGGGAAAAACCTCTTTTCACTGGAATTTAAAATATATATACGGACACACTTCTACTGATCTGAGCTTTTGTAAAACCTTGTTTTTCCAAAAAACCTAAATTTCAGCCTTAAATCAAGTTGCGTTTCCATTAATAGTATTGGTACTCTGGAGCCAATATAGACCATCATATCCATGACAGTTTAGGTATTTCAAAATAAGAGTGTGTTATAAATCTATGTACCATGCTGTGCTTGTGTAGAAAGTCTGCATACTCAAAATCCTTTGGTAAAAACAGATGCTCTGCATGCCGAGAAGCCAGCATGACAACCTTAGCATCTCAGAGAGTTTAATTTTATGCTGGAAACTATCACATTCAAGAATCAGGAGAGAGAGGAGAGGTCTTTCTCTGTGACTGGCCCTCAAAACTGGAACTCATTCCCAGGAGAGACTGAGATGGCCGCAAGCCGCAGTTCCTTCAGACCAAAACGCCAAACCCATGTCTTTGTACTGGGCTGCTCACTATAACACCGGAACCACCATCAAAAACAGTAAAAGCAGAGTCTAGTCCCTGCACGCTGAAAGATCGGGAGAGGCAGGCTCCCAAACCTGTGACTGGATCTGCATGGGTGGGCCCCAGCAAAGCCACAGTCACCTGACCAAGGTGCAGTTGCAGGATTGGGGCCTATCTGTGGGCACTTCATAATTTTTTCATAAGAGGTGCTCAGAGATCACAAGGATGGGTGCTGTATGAATAGATGTTATCCCCTCTTCCACTCATTGTTGCACCTTCTTCCATGCTGCCCAAACAACCTCCTTTTCCTCCGTCATACTCTTTTTCCATGAAGACTGCCAGTAAGGACCACTCCTAGCTATTGCTCCGTTATTGCTTTACTCAGGAGTGGTTGTGTTATCATCAAAGAGTGTTCAGATAGCACAGTGGTGAGCTGGGTATAAATGCCTAGACAAGCAGTTGTAGCCATGTTGGTCCCAGGACATTAAAGAGACAAGACCTGCCTTGTCTTTATGGACAGGCAGATAGCATAGGTTTGAAGGATTGGGCCCCAGATATGGAGTAGCACAGAGGTTCATGAGGTACTGCACCAAGATACCAGTTCTATGAGTAAATGGCAGCCTAAAATTTAGAGGGGAGCCTTTGATCTGCTGAAGACAGAATATGGAATTGATTCTTTACACTTGGAGGCGTGACTGGTGTTATGTTTCCTAAACTGAACAAAGGTGGTCCAGATGTCTATGACAGATTTTTGCATGGCCACTTAAAATTTTTTCCCTTGCTGTTCAGTTTTCCCCACTTGAGGAAAGGCTGTGCACAAACAGTTGCTGTTATTTGAATCACTGCCTAGGGAAAAATATGCATAAGTAACATCAACCTTTATTCGTCACTGGATCTTCACTTTCTATTGAGCTGTGTGCTTTAGTCAAGCTGAAATTAACTGACAGCTAGGGATTACCGTTTATTTTGTTACAGGAAAGTAAACACCATTTCTGCAAATTGGACAGCTAAAAAACAATCCATTTATATTCTACTCTTGACCAATGAAGGTTTTGCGGTCTCAAAATAAGTAAACAAAATGCAAGATTTAAACAAAACAATTACTTTCTGTGTTACATGGAAATCTGACAAAATTAATACTGGGCCCCATTTTAAGGGCTCATTCAGTTTTTACTTCAGTTGAAATGTGGTGTGGGTTGGTAACTTAGAAGCCTAAGCCATCCAAAAGTGGTTTAGGCACTTCAGGATGGGATTTTCAACAACTCCAAGTGAGTTAGGCACCTAACTTTCATTGGAAGTCAGTTGGAGTTAGGCACTTTGGAAAATGGGATTTAGGCATTGTAATGGGGTGGACCTACCCTGTACTGAAGGAGTTAACCATACTCTGTGGGCAGCAGAAGTCCCACCGCCCAAACTCTGCTGGGCATGCTCCAACTGTTGCCCTAGGATAAAAGGGAGCAGCCTAGCTCATTCAGGGAAGGATGCTGAGAAGGAACGATGTTTAGCAGGAGCTTTCAGTCACAAGCTCCTTCAGCCTCAAGTTGGAGGAACAGGAGCCACTGGAGAACCCAACCAAGACCTGTGGGATGCTGTCCATGGTCTAGAGGCTGACACCCAGTGAGGGCACCCCAAGAACCAGATGAGCCCCAGATGACAGTGGCAGGGGTAGCAGTAGGAAATGGTTTAGGGGTGAGTGGTACCTCCCGTCTGCAGCAGGTCAGCATGTTGAGGTGGGATCCTGGATGACCTGGGTAGGGGCCACCACCACCACAGACAGGGCCCTGGGCTGGGATGTGGTGGAATCGAACAGGCCCACATCCTCCTAACCCCCGCGCCACCCTCTTTGGGGCAATATCATAGCTCTGGCACAAGGGCATTATTGACTCTGGGCAGCAGGCCTCACAGCCCTGATGCAAGGACGATTATTGACTCTGGCTGCTAGGTCATACAGTCCTGACCAGGGGGCAATTATTGACCCTGGCTGTTAGGCCACTCAGCCATGGCTGGACAGTGACTGACTTTGACCATTAGGCCACACCGCTCCAGTCCTAAGGGCAGTCACTCTGATCCGGTCCCTTGAGACACATGACCGTGGAGAGACCAGTCAAGTAGCCCAGTCCAAAACCAGTCGGGTAGTTTGCAGCCCCATCATCCCCCTAACTTCCCCACTAAGGGGGGACAGGGTGGGCTTGCCCCGTGACAGGCACAATTGACAACAAAGAAAAACAAAGTATGGATTTCAGGATTTGGCCCAATGTGTATATTTCAGCGCTCTCGTATTTCTTCAGACGTGCAGCCAAGCCGAGCCACAACAGTTTGGAAATTATTGCTCACTCTTTTGCAATGGTAGCTCTAAAAGCTATCAAATAAAAGAATAAGTAAATTGTTCAAAACTGAAAAATATTTAGAAATAACTGGAAGGCCTGTTACTTGTAGTTGTGATTAGAATGCTTATTATAACCTTTTGATGTAGATGAAGAAGAAGCAGCGAGCTAATTCTTTTTCTGTCTGATATTCTTCCCCAATCTGTGTGTACAACATGCTGGGTGAATACAGGCTGATCAAAATTGGATTCAAAATACATATATAAAATACAAATGAAGACCTCAGTACAAGAGTGGAGTGTGTCTTTGATGTCATTTATTTCTATCTAGCGGTGGCTCCAGCAAGGTTGGGCGTTGGTTTTATAGTTGCTGGTGTGGCTTTTACAGCATTTTTGGCTTTCTTGGGAAGAGGCTGTGGCCACTTCACACAAAGCCAGTCTTGAACTGACTGTATTAACAGCAAGCAGGAAGAATAGTACACAAGAACTTCTTGGAACTTGCTATAAATACAGAAAAACCATTTGGAAGAGATCTATTGTCATCCCAATTCCTAGATTTTTAGATGTTGGCATACCAGGACCCATAGGTGGAACATGGTGTGGGAAAGACACAAAATGAAGAGCATAAGAAAATAATATTGTAGGACAATAATGCGATAGGCTCAGACTACTGGACCATACGCTCAAGCAGGTGAGTACAACTGCATGCCTCAAATCTGTGGCAAATGTACAACTAATTTGCAAACAGTTATGGCAACTGCACTTGAAAGTGAGGTAATTGCATATATGAACTAGGGAGTCAATTGCATGTGCATTTTGGAGAAGAAATGCCGTGTCCAAGCTACTTGAAAATCTGGAACACTTTTCTATGGGCCAGATCCCCATGATCTATACTCAGCTTTAACTCAGCCCTTATTCAAACAATTTCCATTGATTAAAAGCTGAATGAAAACCTCAGGATGTGGCCCTGCAGTTTTACTTTCCTGATCATGGCTGTGTCCAGTCCAGTAATCACTCTGTGTGGAACTCCCAGTTCCATGTGCCAGGCCCGTTCCTGGTGTAGAAACAGCATAATTCAGAGGCATAGTTCTAGATTTGCGTATTGGTGGTAGTCAGGTCCAAAATGTAGTGCTCCCTAATAAGAAGGGTTGGTACAGATGGTGGAAGATATTCTTAATCTTGAATAGTTGGTAAAAATTGTCCTTCTCTTACTGTATGTGATCTAAGTGCATGCTATTGAAAGCTGGTCAGTCAGGGCCTCAGTACATCTAGCTGCAGATGCTATTGCAAATGCTTTTTACTCTGTCCGCTGATCCTGGCTTCCACAGACCAGAACCCTTGGGTATAGTCGGCACTGAATTTGGGAGGCAGCTCTCCCAAAGCATTTCTCACCTTGAGCTCCGTCACTTGAATGAGCCATTCGTTTCCAGGATGACGGCTTCCGTTTTTAAACACAAAAGGGCTCCATTCCACAAGCATCCCACTGACATCAGTTTGTGTTCCATACATGGGTCACAGACGGGACTGAACCCAAATCCTCTTCTATGTGGAAAGATGCTCATCTCCAGCCAAATACTTATCGGTAGTAAATAGCTATTCATCTAGGCAATCTCTTGATGCTACATTAAGCAGAGCTGGTGAATAGCCTCTAAAAAACCCCTTTGCCAATATTCATTTGAATGTTAAAATTAATTGACTTCAGCTATGCCATGTCTCTGAGCATTTGCTTTCTGCTAATGTTCAGTTAAGTATATGTACTCTCAGAAATACACATGGAGGGTATAATTTCCTGCTGTGCAGAAAGCCGGCACAAACATCTATGCACCATGGGAGTGCTATTTAAATTCTGAGGATTTGGGTAGAATTTACATGGGTCATAGACGTGGTTGCTGGCTCTTAGCAGAGAGGTGAATTTCACACATAGATTCCCTTCCCCCATTTTAAGTAAGAGTACACATTATTAGGAAAACAGGAATGCTGTGGGGTTTTTTAAATATGATTTTTAATGTTTGTATTACCATAGCGACTAGGAGTCCCAGTCATGGACCAGAACCCCATTGTACTAGGTGCTGTACAAACAGATAACAGAAAGACAGTTTTTGCCTGTCACAACGCGGCCAGCCCCTTTCAGGTAAATCAGGACCCAGTCTGTCCACAACTGCCTTCTGAAGGCCCACTTGAGGGTAACTGACTACCCAGGGGGCTACTCAATAGCTAAGTGGTAAATGAACCCTTGGACCTAGTTAAAAAAAAGGTTACCTGACCTTAGTTAGGGTGGGTATTCTCAGAGAGAAGGCACGCTTCTAAGGACGACCTGCTCGCAGGAGAGCTTACTGGGGAACAGAACCTAGCAGCTTTGCTTCTAGAGAGAGGAGACCCTTAAGGGGAGAAGTACACTACCAGGAAGGCCTGGTCCCACAGAAGGGATCTCCCAAACAGGGGAAGGAACTGTGGGTTGCCCTTGAGAAGAGCTGCTGGTGGCAGGGTGGCCCGTGTCTCTGGAGAAGGATTCTCCCCAGCTCGTGGCAAAATATTGGACTCCAGAAAGAGGAGTTGAGTGAAGACAACCCTGCTGGCAAAGGGCCTGGACACAGACTAGTGGTGAGCTCAGGTGAGATGAATAAAGTAAGACTGATTCTGGTTTTTGGTTTATTATCCTTTATCTTTGCCTTTCTTTTAATAATCAAGACCCTCCAGAGGGAATTCTCTTTGATACCTGCTTGTACTTGTTTATTTCCTGACCAAAGGGAAACCAAGGTAGGGCTCAAGTCACCTGCGCTGCCACAGCTGACCACAATGAGGCACTGGGACTGCCTGCACCATGACACTGCCCCAAAGAGCTTACAATCTAAATATAAGACCTGAGACAATAGCTGGAGATGACAGAAACAGAAGATGGGAGGAAACAAGGATAGTGGCTCCTTCACTAAAGCGTGATCACGGCCAACAGTAGTTTCTTTCTCGCATGAATTCGTGCAGCTTTGTTTCTTATTATGCCTCTGTGCAAATCCTCTAAACAAAGAATAATATAATGAAGTTCAGACATCTCCCTGTTCAGTGCATAAAATAATGTAATAGGAGAACATGGAAACATTTAGCTCTTCTAAGCAACAGCCATCCAAGGATGTCCAAAGTCACACACAAGTATCTGATGATGGTAATAACAACAGATGATGATGATGATGCAATGAAAGAGGACCATCAAATGAAGAGTAACGGTAGAATCTGGAGTTTACAGAAGGTCTCTCTTTGAATCCTTTCTTTCCTTGGTCTCTGATAGTCAAATCCAATTATACATAAGAAATACAAAATCTTATGTGCCTGAGCAATTGTTCCCCTCTCTGGATGCTCCTGTATACAGGCCTGATACAAAGCCCACGGAAGTCACTGGAAAGATCCCTCCTCTGTTTCAGTGGGCTTTAGATCAGGCCCTATATTGCTATTGCAATATATATATTTTTGAGAACGTTCGTTCTCTGCTCTGGTCATTGAAGAAGCTTACGACAATTTTCCCCTCACACAGTAATGCACTGTTTTATTTTCTTAATAGCATAAATTAAGTTGAAACAGCTGTAGAGCCACATGTGCATTTCTGGAACATCAAACACAGCTTTTCATTCCCATACTGCTTGATTAGTCTGTGGACCATGGCCTTCTGGTCACGCCTACACTTTAATCAAGAAGAAATTACCTAAGAGCTGAGCCTTTTAATTTGCTGTGTGTTGTTACAAGAGAGTAAATGTAATTGCTACTATGTGAATTAATCTAAAATAATGAATTTCAATTCATCTCACAGCCAACGAGAAAAGAAAATAATTGGGCGGCATTTCCTGCTGAATTATGGAAGCAGGAGGTTTTTCAATCGCTATTTTTTAAAATAAAATGTTTGTCAAGATTATTAATATTGTACTTATTGTTGCTCCACATGTGAAGGTCTGTTGCTTTCACATGTCTAGCTAAGCTGTCTGCAATAATTGTTGGGAAAATATTGTTCTCCTTCTCTTAAACAAGTCATAGTTCTCAAAGAGCCATCTCAGAGATTTAAAAGTAACAAGAAACTGAGATTGGTACAATTGGCCACCACAGCATTCTGGAAGTATAAAGCCCATCTGTAGTCTATTTGTCGTCGTTGTCGTCTTCTTCTTCTTCTGGCTGATGTAAATGTAGAACAACAACTATAATTTTACGTTCAGATGGTTAAGCCAGATAATTGCAGCTGGAGTAGCAGCATGTAGTGCGGTGATGCCTCCTTTATATTTGTGAACCAGGCATTGAGTTGCTTATGTTCCATGGTCTGTTCTAGGTGACGACAGTCGCACACTGGAGGGTCTTTAATTTTCCATTTGAGCAGCAAGTATCCACATCTGCCACGGTTTGTGTGACTGCAGTTTAGAGTTGGCCATAAGCTTTGTGGGAGATTGAAGCCAGCGTGGAAGATGGCAGCCTTCACGCAGCCCACTCTAAGTGGGCAATCACAACTAATGCTATCAACCCGCTGACCAAACATCAATCAACAATCTCCCAGTCTTCAGAGCAACAACTCAAGCTACCACAATAGCCCTCTTCAGGGCCAAATAACACACCAGATGGGTTCTGGAACAAGGATCCTCCAGCTTAACGTTTGTATTACCATATCTGTGACATTCGACATGCCCAGGCTGATCTCCAGAAATGCTAAGGATCTTTAAGGCTATGGCCATGCTGCAGCCGGGGTTGTGCCTCCCAGCTCAGGTCGACAGGCATGCACTAGCTCTGCTTGAGCTAGCACATTGAAAACAGCAGTGTGGATGTTGTGGCACGGTGGTAGCAAGGACTAGCTGCCCAATAATGGCCCCAGAGGATCAGGTGGGCTTGTACCCGGATGGCTAGTCTATGCTAACACCAGTGACACACTGTCCACGCTGCAATTTTTCGCATGCTAGCTCAAGCAGAGCTTGGGCACATCTGTCCACCCCCAGCTGCAGTCCAAACATACCTGAGAAATGTTGCCCGGTGGGCACCTGGAAGTTGAGAAACCCCAAATCAGGGGCTAACTTTGAAAATTTTGGCCTTGGCTCCTAATTTTGCAATAGTAAGAATCTGAGTAAGAAATACAGGATCGTGCCCTTGTGCTCCTAAAGGTACATTTACACTGCAATTAAAAACCCACAGCTGGTTCACTCCAGCTGACACAGGATCATGGGGTGCAAGCTAAGGGGCTGTTTAATTGCAGTATAGATGTTCAGGCTCAGCCTGGAGCCTGGGCTCTAGGACCCTTTGAAGGGGGAAGGTCCTAGAGCGCAGGCTGTAGCCCAAGCCCAAATGTCTATAACTCAATAATCAGCCCCTTAGCCCAAGCCCCGCAAGCCCAAGTCAGCTGGCACACACCAGCTGCGGGCTTTCAACTGCAGTGTGGACAGACGCTACGCATTTACACTAATACGTTTAATGACCTGATCTGTTATGAAACTTTTATAGAGTGTTTCAGCCTGAATGTAAATTGTGTTTATACAAAATAAAATAAAATAAAATAAAATAAAAGCCAAAATATTTATGGGTTTGAACATTACCTTTCAATCCATTCATTTAATAATGGCTTCAATCTACAAGGCAAAAGACATGGCTGTGAAGACAACATTTTAGAATGAGTTTTTTTCATCAGTGTGATCATAAAAGAATAAAAGGTTTTTTGAATAAACTGCAAAAATATAAAAGGAAAACGTCTCTATTATACAATCTTCCCATTAACAGGTGGAAAAACGGTATTATAAGTTATCTTTTGACAGAAACATCTTTCTCAGAGCCAAGCAAATTCATTTGTGGTGTTTAATCTGAAATGTTGCCAGTGCTCAGTCTGGAATGGGAATCCAGTGGAAAATTGGGAGAAGAATGTCACATTCAAAATGTAATAAGGGTTAAAAGTGCAGGGGTTTAGGATGCAATTCCACCGCTATCAACGGGAGTTTTGCCTGAGAAAAGAGTGCAGGTAGCATCCCCCTAGGTTTGCTTCTGAGAGACCTGATGCCATTGTGTGTCTCACCATCAGCTTGAGAATGACGGCTGACTAATATAGCATTTTACTTCAAGTTTTGTGATCAGTAAGCATTCTGGTTGTTATTATGGATGGTTCATTCAGCCAGGTGTTCTTGCACAGATGGGCTATTTAGCTGAGATTTTTAGATGGCTTGGAAAATCTCAGCTGAATAGCCCACCCATGCAAGAATCCTTGAATGAGTGAACAGTCTATAATGACTCAATCAGTATGTTTACCGATCACACAGCCTTGAACTCTGGGGTTGTCACTACTGTTGATATTGTCAAAACAATCCACGTTTTCCTTATTAATGGTAAAATTCTCTCGGGTCTGCAAATCAGATCTTGGCTTCAATACACTGGTCCCTCTACCCGTGCAGAATTTCCACTGGCATTACAGATAAGTCTGTTGCAAGGACCTGATCCAAAGTCCATTAAAGTCCTAGAAAGTTTGCAATTGACATCTGTGGGCTTTGAATCTGGCCCAAAGGACTTAATAGGTGCATAAGCCTGGTGTTGGAGCTATGCTTTCTATAAGGACCTGCAGATGCTTATGAGAGCATTTAACTTTAGATATATAAATAGTCCCATGGGACTACTCAGGTATGTAAGTTAAATGTGCACGTAAGAGTTTTTGGAGGATCAGGGTTTAGGCCTGGAGTTGATTAACAAACTCTCTCAAAGATCAGAAGTTGCAGTAATTAATATATCATGAATGGTGAAGAGAAAGTGAATAAGGAAGAACCAGGGGTCAACCAATGAAATTAATGGGCAGCAGGTTTTAAACAAACCTTAGAAAGTACTTCTTCGCACAACGCACTGTCAGCCTGTGGAACTTGTTTCCAGGGGATGTTGAAGGCCAAAAACTGGGTTAAAAAAAGAACTAGATAAGCTAATGGAGGATAGCTCTCTCAATGGTTATTAGTCAAGATGCTCAGGGATGCAACCCCATGCTCTGGGTATCCTACGCCTCTGACTGTGAGAATGACTGAAAGCCTGGATAACAGGGGATGATGGATCACTCCATAATTGTTCATTCCCTCTGAAGCACCTGGCATTGGCCGCTGTCAGAAGGCAGGATACTGGGCTAGACAGACCATTGGTCTGACCCAGTGTGGCTGTTGTTATCTTTATTTAATTTCCGATACAACTTCCTATTATTATTTAAGGCTGAGATCTTCTCAGAAGGCTAACAGAAGTTAAGCGCCCAACTGCCATTGAACTTCAATGGGACTTGGGCTTCGTGATTCCTTAGGCTCTTTTGAACATCCTGTCTGTAAAATGTTAATGCATGGAAGGTTAAGATGCTTGGATCAGCATGGTAGTGAAAAGATTTCCTATCCCAGAAAAACTAAAACCAACCAGAAGCTTCCTGCTCACCCCCCCCCCCCCCCCAATTCTGACTGACTCCATTAGAACTTGAAGCCTCTACACATAAACAACTTCCCAGCTTTATCCTTCAGGATAGGCTATCAATCCTCTGCCTCACTGTGGACCAAAAATCTGTTAAGTAGGGTGAATATAATGTTCAACATTTAACAACAAGGTTATTCCTGTCTAATCAATCTCTCCTCTACTAAAGCAAATGTAGTTATTTTAATGGAGTGCCAAGATAAGTAAGAAACTGAAATTAATCTGAAAATTCCTGTTCCTGCCTGTTAATTGGGAACTTTCATGCATTTTCTACTTTGAAAACTTTCCCAGATTGTTCTGAGCTTGACTGAAATATCTTACTAAACCATTTCCTGGGAATGACTTTTGTACTGGTTTAAAAAACATTATCTAAAAGCTATCCAGGGACTTTATTTTTGTAAGGACCTGAAAAGATATTAGTACTTATTTATATTTTAATTGGGGCACTAGCAATTGAGTATATGGACTTTTTACCGTTAGTGTATTACCCAGGAAAATTTAGTAACACAAATAAAAATATAGGAAGAGAAAATAGAAATGTAATTATCTGAGAACTTAGATACAAATAAAAATCAAATACTTGCTAGACCTACATTATACAGGACCAACCAACTCAGTGCCGTAGCAGCACTTTGCTGAATGGTGGATTACAATTCACAAATATTAAAGATAATAAAACTTCATGAACTATTAGAGGACAGATGAAGCATAAATATACATTCAACTAAAACAAAAATAGTCATGATTCACTAATACATAAAGTCCATTCTGTGAGCCAAACATAATGAAGACTTTTATTAACAGCCCAGCATGGAGAATTGGGCTGGGAGAACTGGATAGCTAAGGGATGAGAGGTCACATTTTTCTCCCATTTTTCTCAGCAGTTCAAGTTCAGCCCAGGTTGGTGATTACCAACTGATATTCAAGCTGATTGTGGGATGGTGGCCTGGGTCTCTCGGTCCATTTTAGTGGAATGCTGATGTCATCACAAAGAAACCACCACCTGAATTGGCCCTCATGTTTATTTACTGAGACGTATGGAGCCAGATCCTCTCATACTCCTAAAATGCACAGAGGGGAAGTGAGAGCTGACGTGTAAAGCTGGTATATAACTGCTTCTTGCAGTGCCACCATCCCAGAGCCACACGATCACGTGCTATAGTAAAGCAGCCTGAAGGCTATTTTGAATTACATTGGCTCCCAAAAGGTTGAGTACCTCGCCCAAGATCAGCAAACCAGAGCTGTGTCCCAACCGATTACCATGCTCCTACTTCTCTGCTGTGCCAACGACAAAGATGGTGTTTGGTTCACAAGCCCTTACATCAGGCATATGCCTTATACTGGGATAATCTGTCCTGGGACAGATTTCACAGTCAAAGCACACCAGCAATGTAGTGTGAAGTGGCTACAACGCATCCAAAGACCTGGCCTAAGTGATAGTGTCCATTTTGGATATGTTGTTTTAGTAATTTCTGTCAGCAATTTCATAATAAAGAATACCTAGAGAAAATAATCAGGATGTTCAGATTATCCTGGGTAGATCTCTCGCCAGCCTACCCAAAACACACACATTGGAATGCAAATGACTTGCCCCAGGGCATGCACAAGTACGAATTGCCCATCTCCTTTAGTAAATATCATCTGTGTATAAATTATATTCACTAAACTATATATATATTATGTAATGATACAACACAGTTGGGACTGCAAAAGCTTTTACTCCTCATAATCAGAATTGCTGGTGTGGCCAGCCACCTCAGAAGCGTGAAACAGATCAGATACTCCAACAAACCAGGAAAATGCAACTCAAGCTATGTGGTGCTGTATTTACAGTGGATTTTAAATTCTAGGAAATGCCTTTTTAATAAATCCTAATGTATTTGAAAAGGTACCAGGAGATGCCTGCGAGGCTAAAGTCTCAGTGGCAAACAACAAGAAATCCAGTGCCTGTCTGCATTTGCACTCGCATAATTGTCAGCCATTCAGCAATGCCAGCCACGAGCTCCTACTGCCAGCCTTTGATGGAAAATGCATTAGTAATTTGCAGTCAGATCAGTAAAACCGCTAGCACCCAGGGGTTACCAGGCAATAGACAGAGAGGATATGGCATGAAATAGAGCTCTGTGCCAGGGCTTTTTTAGGGCAGGAAGTATGCAGTCACCACCCTTTTCTTTCTCATCTGGAATGTCAGAGCACAGCATGCCGTTACTAGACGTTATTATTACAGCGCCTGGTAAATTTCAAGAGTTGCTACCGCTATTAGCTACTCAGAAGCAGACTCCCTCTGTGCCCCTCAGTGTGATGCCTTCAGTCTCAAAGCCTGACATAATTCCATTGCTTATTCTCAACTTCTAACGCTGAGATCTATTGGCAAAGCCGAGAATGACTCTCAGTTTAAAGTTAAGAAAATGTGTGTGTTTTTTAAGGACTGTAGTTTCCTTGTAGCTAATAACCAAGTGTCAGCAATCAGTGGCCTAAGGCCCAGGATAATCCCACTGTATCTCTCTTGTTCTTCACTATCACGCTACCAAAAGAATTATTCAAGACTCGAGGCTCAATATGACTAGAGCTGGGAAAGGCTCAGCTATTTTGTTTTGCTGGGGTTCACACAAACGTTTCCTTGGGTGTCATTCTACCAGGCGTCTCCCCTTGAGTTTCGGTGTTATAAAAAGTAAGAATTTCATACAGGGTTTTTGGTAAACAGAGAGGTTGGGAACAAAGTATTGTACATCAGAGAATAACAAATAAGCCTGTCATCTGAGGATCTCAGAACATTTAGCAAGCTTTCAGTATTAATGAAGACCCACAACATCCCAATGTGATAGGGAAGTTTTATTGTACCCATTTGACACATGGAAAGACTGTGCAATGGAGAGGTTAAGGAACTTGCCCAAGGTCACTTTATGAGTCAGTGTCAAAGGAGAAAACAGACCCGCAGGAGTCGTGCATCCCTGCTCTGTGCTGTAATTACAAAGCACAGAGGTTTTAGGAGAAAGACCAGCCCTGAAACTTCTGTTGCTCCTATAAATCTGTATTATTAGATTCACTAGCCAACTAAACTAAATGGAAACAGATCTTAGAGAGATTGCAATTTTGATTGTCCATTTTACTTTTTTGCCTTCATGTGGCTTTAGGAAGGCCCTGTTTAGCAGCAAGAGGTCTGGTCCACAACCAGCTAACCCCAGTCTTTCACCATAAGCTCAGTTATGTGTCCTTAGTACTCTCGCTTATGTGTTTTCCATGAATTTTCCTTCACAAAACTACTGCAAGTGCAATAATCGCAGATCAGATAAAGGAACTCCTTTGCCCTGCTTAGCTGCTCATGCTACATATAAAACCTCAGTGTAGGGATATATGCTCATTTTGACAGTCAATATCCCATAAATTGAACTGTGATATCCCTTGTAGTGTTAATACAGCAAACATAGGTCTCCCTAAGGAGGGAGAATTGTACATTATGGCCCTGGGAAACCTAAATCACTATGAAAACCTAAGACAAATATTTTATCAGAGTTTCGGTGCAAGGTGGGCTAGAATCATTTTGTGAAAATATAGTACAGAAAAGAGTAGAATAACATCTGTCACATTTTGACTGCACAAGCAGAATTTTTAATGACAATTGTATAGTTGGAACCATAATATAAAGCAAATCTACACAGAAGTAACATGCGAGTGCCTCTGAGACAGCCACCAACTTTCCCCTTGTTTTGTTGCAAGAAAAATCCCTTTCTTCAAACATTCAACACCATTTACCTCTTTATCTAAATCTGTTCATGTCAGCTAAAATGCACGAGGATTGTGGAGGGCAGCACGTATGTGACAGCAGAAGGGATCTTCTTAAATGACTTCGTTTGTGAGAGTTTATTTGTCCCACGGTATCTGAGCCCATACATGGACCAGCGTTTCAGACCTGCATAATCAAGATCGTCAATAAAGAACTGCTTTGCTGGCGTGACTTTGATAAATCACATGAAAAAAATAACAGCCATTCACCTTTAGTGGCACGAAGAGGATACAGCTTCCTCTTGAAGGAGTGCAGGAGACAAAGAAAGGGAAACCTTTTTTGTTGTCGTTTGGCTTGTGGGAAGGGGAATTGTGCAAAAGCATTTTTGAAAGGCCAGATTTTTAAAAACTTTAATTAGGCCTACATTTCAAAAAGAGACTCAATTTTCGGGTTCCAGCCTGAGGTACCCCAAAAGGCCCTGCTTTTCAGAATGAAGGTTTTCAGCTGCTTTTGAGGGTCAGACTCCTTTATGATGGCACCCCAAATTATTCGTCACGTCTAACAATTCTGCCAGCACAACTCTGTTTGTAATCTAATGCAGTTCTACTGAGCATGCAAATTATGCAATATCCCTTTTTCCTGCCCTTTGTCTGTCTTGCCTATTTAGATTGTAAACGCTTCAGTGCAGGGATGTTCTCTCATTCTATGTTTATGCAGTACCTAGCACAACTCAGCTGGCCTTTAAGCACTACAATAATAATTAATACATGTGGAAATAGCCACTTCTGGTCCCCTATGTACACAATTCCCCAATATGAGCACAAAGTCACAGTAAGCATACATGCAACTTGGGTACTCAGTTGCTCACCTAAACATTTTGAGCGCAACAGGGCAACTTTTACACAGGGCGTTTACACCCACTGGGGACTTTGAGTGAGCACCCACCAACACAAGTGAAGATTGCACAGTCTAGCCCTTCAGCTGTGAACAGTTTTCACTTTAAAGACGCTGGTCATGAACAAAACTTTATGTGGAGTGAAACGATTGTTTTTTCTCAATTAAAAGGAAAAAAAAGAAAAATAGCTTCCCTTCTCCTCCCCCTCTTCAGTCTCAAAATGATTTACAGCAGTGGTGGAACTTTCACTTAAAAATACACCCCTTCCCCCCATGGATTCCCAATGATCTCACTGTCCTTAGGGATACAGAAGACAAAACGTTTCACAAGAGTATTTTTTCAATACCAAGGCTGTGAGATCAAAGTTCTATTCTTCAGGCTATTACTATGTAAATGTTACAAACATTTCAAGTAAACAGTGACTGCTTACGCTCTTGAAGATCCACTTGAGACAAAAACCAAGCAGAAGTGAGTTATAGTATCCTATTGGTTACACCAGTGGCATAAAGGGAGCAAATAAAAACAAGCTCAGACTTTTATAAATATAGCAAACCACAAGATGTTCTATCATTGGAATCAGTTATTTTGTTCTACTATATCTGATAGGGCAGATGAACCTAACCCAAAAATAATATTGAAACCAGCTGGTTCAATATCTCAGCATGCAAGGAAACAAAGTGAGTGCTCGTCTGATCATTGCTTTGAATCCCAACCATGGATCATATGCCTGTAATTTTAAGTCCAAGTGAGCAGCTTGAAACTGTACTTCCCAGCTTCCTGACGTACAAAATACTAGTGATAAATTTGTACTAAAAGCAACAAATAGCCAAGATTACAGACAGTTTCCCTGGGGATCCCTCACTCTCACCCTGATATACATGTGCACATGCACGCACACAGACACACTCAGAAAACAACAACAAAGATTCAGAAAACCCTTCAGCAGATTGGACCAAAGAAAGCATTTTCAAAGGGACCTCAATTGTTGCATGGAGCCCAGACATTATTGTTATATCCATGTCTTCAGGGAGAAAGCCAGAAGAAGCAGAGATGAGAATTTTTCATGGCAGCTCATAGATGTCCCTAAAGATCATGAGATGGAGAGGTTTGAAAGCTGCAGACACAAAAACTTTCTATATTCCAATGTACCCGTGAAAAGACGCTTATTTATTAAGAGGAAAATGGAGTAGGAGGGGACAAAAATTGTAGGGCATTTAAGTGATCAGAAAACAAGTGCTTTCAATCAACGAAAGTGTTTATTATTGGTCTCTTAGGCTGTTGTAAGGATATGATCCAACTCCCATTGAAGTAAATTGAAAGAACTGCCTTTGGCTTCAGCGGTAGTTGGTTTGAACACCATAAGTGATCATAATCCATTTTAAGCTATGTGCTTCCAATAACATTCTAACGGGTGGCTGTACTGTAGAAAAACTTGGAAAGGGGGAATTTCACTCAGGCGCCCTCAAATCATAAACACCTACTAGACTGTAGAATGTTCTGAGCTGAAAAAAAAAAAGTGTGTGTGTGTATGTGTAATTTTGTAAATAAAAATGGATTGTGATGATGAAATTTTACCCAAAGCAGCCGCAGTACTCGATTATTATCCAATTAAAGAAAAATCAAAGTTTGATTTGGAAAGAAGGAAAAGCTGACCTCGTACCAGTTATATGAGTTATGAGGGTCTAATTACAGGCAGGATTCTCTTTTTAAAAAGCGATGTTACGTAATGCACAAATGAAAGTTCTTAGAATTTACTGCCCAGCGCTGCCTGCACTTTTGGGCCTCCTTTGTTACAAAGAAAAGCAATCTGTGTATTCAGGGGGACTGGAACAATTTTTAAAGTGGGGGTGCTGAGAGCCATTGAACCAAACTCTAAAGCCTGGATATGATGGAAACCACTTCAAACCAAGGGGTGCAGCTGCACCCCTGAACCCCTAGTTCCAGCACTTGTGTGTGCATTCCATGAACATACAGCAAGAGTGAGCCAGGAGGTTACAAGGATCTAGCAAATCCGGGAATACAAGGTAAAGAGCAAGCATGCGACTGCCACAGCCCATGTGCTTGTGATTGCAAGGGTTAGGATTAGGGTTAGGATTAAAGAAAGTGTAGTAAGTAACCCTAACGCTCCTTCATTTCCAAGAAGACACAGCTGACCTCCTATAAAAATCCCTCCAAGAATCCATTAATCCCAATCCACTGAATGATCCAGCTGAAGATAAAAAGCATAGTGGTATCACCTTTGTGAATAAAAAGCAGACATTTGCAACTCCAGTACACGCCTAGAAGCAGGGATGGGCTCTTACTACCCCCACTTCTTTTATATGTAAAGGCTAAGGAAGGGTTGCTAAATATTCAGAGACACATTTTTTAAGTGTTCCTGAACATGGACTCTCAATTCAGACCAGCATGAGCTGCATGTGCAATTTTTTTCATGCAAGAACTAGAGGCAAAATTCTGACTGAAACCTTGCACCCAGCACCTCTAAAATTTGAAATCAGGATCTGGGCTTTGCAACTCAGGCCTCTCTAAAGCAATTTGCACTACCAAACTCAATAGTCAGTCATCTGTGTGCTCAGCTAGAATTGACTCCAACAGATTGTGCATGCAGGACCTGAACACAGGGTTCAAATTTACAAAGTTTTGAGTTCTTCTGCAGGATGCTGAGCACTCTCGACTACCGCTGAAGTCGATGAAGGTTGCTGGCACTCTGCACCATGCAAATTCAGACTCAAAGAGGCCGTTTTTGAAAACGCAGCCCTCATTGGTCTGTGTGAATTAGATGTGAAAAGACAATGAAGTGCAATGTTTGTGTCAATTTACCACTGAAGTGTGATAAATTTGCTGCAAGTGTCTTACAGCTTTAGCTTCTTAAACTGAATGGCTGTTACATTTCTCAGTATCATTTTTGCAGGTCTCTTCTTTCACCAGCCGGCTGCAAAGTAACAAAAATGATTGGCAGGTACACAGACATAAATGTCGTGTGTTCCAACCACTGCATTTCAGTATATATGGTTTGCATAGCCAACAATACTTCAGAACATAACATGAGAGGACAATGTGTCTGATTTCAGCCAAAGAAATGTGGAATCCAGGAAAATATGACTCTAGCACAGATACTTGGAGAAAATAAATCAGCTCCTCCTAACAAAATATATGAGCAGGTCTCAATGTCATGAGACAGCCTACATACAGTTTGTACCATAAATCTTCAATTAGAAACTGCCAGTTTTATCAGACGTAATTGCTTCTCTCTGCAGCTTTAAACTGAGCTGGCTTCAAAATGAAGGCTGCTCCTATTTAAAACTACACAGTAAAGGTGAGATTACTAACCACAGGCATTTAGCAATAGAAGGCAGCTGCTAAACACAGATCTACGATACCAGCAACATGTTACAGGATTTTCCCCCAACTTAACCAGTCCTTTTTTACTAGATCTAGCTAGAGGAGGCCCAGACGGTTATATGTGTGAGTCCTCTGTAATGTTGTGTTATACGTTGAAATGGTAAAAATAGAATTGGGATGTACATATCATTTGTCCCCAGATTACTGTATCCTGCCGACCAGTTCCGGTCATTTTGTGCCAAATCTTGATCCTACTGAGATCAGTGGCAAACTCCCATGGACTTCAATGGGACCAGAATTTGGCCCAGGATTAGTTTCCATGCGTTTTGGCAGAGAAAAATGTAGTTTTATAATGAATGATTCAAAAACTTTCCAGAGGAATTCAGTCATGAGGGATTGTCCAGCTGTCAGAAATGAGGCACTTTAGATACTTCATGATGAGTAAAACCTTCTCTAATAAGACTTGATTTTTTTTTCTTTCAGCCTGCACTTCATTTGTTTGCTCGAGATCCAGGAAACATTTGAATCCATTTAGCACCAAACACTGCAAAAGGCTGAAATGTGGTTAGCATCATGTCGTGCACAAGGCAAAGACTTAGACAAAATCCACTCCCTCCAGAATGTTCCGATCAATTTTAGGGGTGTGAGAAGCAGTCGCAAACCATCTGGCCTTTGTTAACTGTGTTTTCAGCTTGACATGTATGGGGTTAGAAGTCGAAAATCTAAAGAGTTCCACCAGAGTCCAGTTAGTGCATGAATGATCCCCAAAAGCTACCTGATAATGAAGCACATGGTGTGCTGTGTTGACAGTGCTGTTGAATTGATATATTTAAATGCAGTTTATGATAATGTCCCCCTGTTTAAATGTAATAAAACAATAAGTACTGTCAATTACAAACAGTCCATATAATCATTCAATTTTTTTCCAAAGCTTAGCAATAAGAAGTCTTTCTGTAAAGTCTGTGTCTTCCTGTCACTGTAAAGGCCTTGTCCTTCAGCCCCTGCAAAATTATTTGTCCTCCAAATATAACAAATTTTGCCTGCATCAACTATGATTTCCTAAAGTACTGAGCGTATATCTAATAAAAGAGCTAGCATCCATTGAAGAGCTATCTCTCTTAGCATCCTCCTGTAAATTCCTCAACAGTATGTCACATACATGTTGATTTAACAAGGCCAATGATAACGTTGATTCCTTTTTGTAAAGGCTTAACTTCCATTCCAAAAATTGGGTCTGGATGGGAACAAAACCATTTTAGCCTTGAACTTGCATGCCCTCTGCATGCATCTCTCCTCCTGACTTCAGTGGGAAAGGTTTGCAAGTTAGGGGCTTTAATAGATTTTAGTCTGTGAAAACAATAAAGTGGCATCGCTCGCTGTAGTCCCAAACGTGTTCCAGGACTAAATTACAGTCAGACACATGCTTTCTCAGCAGTCAGGTGGGAATGCTGAGATTTATGGGGTATCCTGAGAGAATAAGCAGTTACTTTATCACAGTCATTTGCAGGGTTTGTTTTCTTTCATGTTTTGCACAGAGTACAGTGGGATGGCTATCTCATGAATCAAGGTATTCTACCAAATGCCTGCTTGAATCTGCAAATCGAGAACGGTATTTGGTCTGTAAGCACAAGGTGACAAACCTTGCCAAAAACATTGTTGCAGTAGCTCTTCCCATGGGTAGAGCACATGCATATAAGTGAACAGCAGTCACAGTGAGAGCTGGTCGGAAAACAGAATTTCTGTCCTGCGACAAATTCTAACAGCTTGCAATTTGTCTCTGGGCCAAATGGGAATGAAAAGCTAAAATTTCCCATGGAACAAAACTTCCAAAAAATTTCCATTCAGAATTGTGGAAACATTGATTTTCAATAATGTTGAACTATTGTAACATAATATAAAATGGTAAATATAAAATTAATTATAATACAAATATAATATAGTATTAAAATCAGTACTTTAGTATAAGTCAAAACAAAATGAACCAAAGTGAGAAAATTAAAACAAAATGTTTTTACTGTATCAAAATGAAACCTTTGTTTCGATATTATTGAAACAAAACAAGAAAGTTGAAGGGATTTGTTGAGGCTTTTTCCCCATCGAAAACTTCATTGATATTGACAAGTTCCTTCAAAGCATTTTGATTTAAGTAAAACTGCATTTTCCAATAGAAAACTGTTCCATCAAAAATTTATTATCTATTCCAGTTGCTGTGGGTTCAGGCTTCCTTTACTGTCATCAGGGTCCAAAGGATTATTAAATTTCATGCACCAACTTTTATGCCGGGAAGGCCAGGACATTTGCCCCTGTGATAGATTCTTATTTTACAGTTCCTTTCAAGGCCCTATTCTCTGGCTGTTAACTGGAAGTGTAGTTTCATGGTTAGAACAGGGGAGTGGGAATCAGGAACCAAGAGTTCTATTCCAGCTCTGTCCTTGAAGTGCTATGTGACTTGAATAAATCATATAATCTCAGTTTCTTGTCTAAAACAGAGATAATGCTTATCTGTCAGGAGGAGAGGCAGGAATTAATTTATTCATTGTGTACTTCTCACTGAAATCCTCAGATGGAAAGTCCACAGTGCTATTGTTTTCTTAGTGTAATGACAGTATAGCTTGGCCAGATGCAATAAGAGACTTTGTCCACAGTGAGCAAATGGACTCTACGGGGTTAATAGAGCTGGGTGGGACATGGGTTTCCAGCCCCACAAAAATTTTTAAGATACTGAAAAAATGTCCCAGCCCAAATCAAGATGAAAAGTCAAAATCTTGAAAGTTTTGGTGAACGGAAAATGAAAAACCAAATAAAACTCAATTTGGTTCAAATGAAATGTTTGGTTTCAATAATTTTGAAATATTTCATTTTGTTTTCAACCATTTCTTATTTCAAAAGATAAAGATATAGCCCTAGAGAAAATGTTATCTTAAATTTTGGAACCAAAAAAAAAAAAAACCATTTCAAACCAGAAAACCAGGATCATTTTGTTTCAAAAAACGCCAAAAAATGTTTACAGGTTTGAAACATGGGTTGAGTTGAAAAATTCATCAGAACGGACTCTTTTCCTTGAACGGTTTCAGTTTTAATGGGTTGGCATTTTCCCATTAAAAAAACGTTTTGTCAGAAAATTCCTGGCCAGCTCTAGTTAATATTAATACTGTTGACATTAGCCTCTACAAAGGGCTGGGGAGGCATAAGGAGACGGTGAGTCCATGGCCCCTCTCCTCATCTACCACCAGACCTGCCTGGGCATGGAAGAAGAGCATGTACATTGAATCCTCTTTGAAGGTGGCTCATTACTCTGCATTACTCAAGTACACAAAACTGCATTACTCAAGTACACAATATTCGCCTACTAAAGTTGTGGAGCTCCTCGTTGATACCAATATATTGCTTGGCTTCAGGCCTTAGCGATTGGGGTCTCTTGAGTGGGTCGGTAAATGTTTTTGGTTGGTTGTGGTTTTTTTCCTGTGGACAATTTCAATGAAATTTAAAAAAAAAATAGTTCTCATGAAAATGTGCTGTGGAAAATTTTCAGTTTTGTCAAAAACAACCCAAAAATGTGGGGCAGAAAAGTGGAAACTTTTCTATTTTCAATTTTTCGCGAAAAGTTGAATTTTTCCAGTGAAAGGAGATGCTTTCCAAAAAGAAAAAAAATAAATAAATTTAAATGTAATCAAACCCCCCAATTTTCTATTGAACAACAGCGTTTTTTTATTTTGTTTTTTTGGGTTTTTTTGAGCAACCCACAGAATCCCTCTAGTTGGTGCTTTCTTCTTTTTGAGTTACCTCAACTTAGTCATGCTGCTCACACTGCACCTACAGAAAGAGTGCACTTTCTTCTCAGGACACAATGCCCTTTGGCTGTGTTGGTAGACCCAGCAAAGAGGTCAAGGGCTGTGTGAGCCACGCAGTCTGAACTCCTCTCATCCTACAGGTGGTCTCACAGTTCAGAGTTGAGGCACAGGGTGAGGGGAGACTGTTCTGTAGCAAACACAGGCGGTTTATCAGTCGGTCATCTTTCACAAGCTTTAAATTCTCTCTGATGAATCCTCCTCCCAATTTTATCCTAACAGGCAGTGAGAGACTTCACAAATTGCCTGCGTAGTTAGTTTTATCTCTGACATTGGTCTCCTCAGCTCATCTCTCTTCCCACACAAAATGAGCTGCCTGACAGCACAAAGCAAAATCAAGAAGAGAGCCAGAAATGATGCATGCTAGGGGCATCCAAGTGTACAAACAGCAAGAGCCTGAACTATGTCAAGTCATTTCTGTCCAGTTTAGTGATGAGTTTTGATGCCCCAGTAAGATACCTGAGACGGCGCAGCACTTAATGTGCTTTGTTATCTGTCAGAAAGAGATTGGAAACTGATGGTAGCAAAGAAGATTGGGAAAAGAGTTTTGTTGATATTGCCAGTAAAAAGAGGTGAATAGAGAGTCTCCTGGGTGGCCTTGGTGAAACACAGCGCAGCCTGATTCCAAATAAAAGAGGACAGCCTGCTTGAGATAAACCGAACAAGTAGATATGAACAGAACCAGATATGTGCTAAGCGCAAAACCTTATGCAGAGTTGTCACAAGTTGTAAAGGGACAAAAGATGTCCCTCCGTTAATACAAACTTCCAGCCAAGTAATATCTGCCCAGAAAAAAAAAAGCCAAATGAGAAAAAGAACAGGAATTTTCATCCTTTACCTGAGGGCTGGAAGCTGCTGTGATAAACCACACTGTAAGTAGTTTGCGTATTTCACTATAAGCAGCTGTAGAGCTGTGGGGTCGTGGAGATTATACCTGCTTATTGCTGTATATGAAGGGCATGGTTTATCCTATGAGTCCACTGCCTGGGGGGTTTAACTCCCATGAGGGTCATGAACAGGGCCAAAGGAGATCACAGCTATCTTGTACCTGATAACTGCTGTATATGAAGTGAGGGGGTTATCGTACGGATCCACAATGTAGGGGGTCTAATCCCAGCCTTTTGTCTGTTGTAACATGCAGCTGTGATATAGACAAGGCTGGGAAACCCTGGCTTGTCCCTTGCTCCTACAGTCCAGAAGACACATTAGCTTACTGTGATCAGACAAAGCCAACACATACAACAACAGCCTATATGCTGCAAGGCCAGGGCCAGAAGAGAGTATCTGCACCAAGTTTTCCCATAAAAGAATCCTGTCCATGCTATCACTGGACAGGGACTTCATTTACTGTCAGCGTAGCAGGCCCTGCTTTACAGTAAGTGCATCATCTGGAGGGAACTGGGATGACTCACTGGTAACAATATTTTAATACGGCATCAGAGATAGGCAGCAGCTCCATGCTGAGTCACATTAACCCAGTCTGCTTTAAGGCTGAAAAGAGTTTGCAGCTGACATGCTCTGTGGGGCAAGCGATTTGACATGAACTCCACTGGGGCTTTGTGGATCTTCTTTGTCCTGCTGATCTTTCAAGTCATTTTACCATGGACATTTCAATTCCCTTAGCATGGTCCATTGCAATGAACTGGAAAGACTACAAACAATCGCTTGGCAATAGCAAATAATATGTAAATAGAGTGTGAGAATCAAATACAACTACCACCTTGAGCTGTGCTTGGGTTTAAAGATTCTGAAGAAGGCCTAGTAGCTCCAGATGTAGGGTCAGCCTCTCTTTCTCTCTGAAGACAGCAGCTGTTCCACTGATGCTAGCAGAGGAAACCACTGTGGAGCGAGGCTGGTGAGGAGGTCCCCAGCAGGCTGGCTAAGCTTGCAGCCAATAATAATATTACAGTACAATGTTTTTCACAAGGCTCTCCTAGCTAGGCGCATAGCTCAAAATTAATGGAATGCAATAATTAATTTCACTTGTCAAGTCAGTGTTACCACATCTCCTGTGCTGAATGGGATGTTGCATCACACTGTGGGTTAGTTTAGGAAGGAATTCTTAAGAAAGTTTCGTATGAAAAAGATATCACTAGACCTTGGTCGCCAGCTTCGGGTTGGTATACAAGGTATCTGAGTGGGTATTTTTACTTCTGATATTTTTCTATTAATCAAATTGGTACCTGCTCAAAAATATACAACTCAGGTCCCCTGATTACTGAAAAATCATGTGCCAAAGCAACATTTCATGTGTCAGTGGAGGGGGGGGAGGTAGTTTGAGGACATATTTTACTCAGAGTAACCACGAGTTGAGTTTCTGCCCCTTTCAACCAAATCCTTCCAAGAAATATACCCCCAAGATAAAAACAATTAGTCCCCTTCTATCACCAGTGACTTACCTGAGCTAATGTAAGTACCAGAGGAGGTCTTCAGACTGGTGCAAGAAGGTGCCTGGTCCCAGGTGAACAAAGGGTTATGCTTAGCTCAGCTTTCCTCCTCTCCTCCACAAGTAGTCTGGGGAAGGGCTAGAAACTGGCTGCTGAGGCCAGAGGACGGAGAGACTGCCTGTCAGGGAAGATGGAAAGCCAGATCTGTGGCCATTTTGGGTTACTCTGCGGAGCCATTCTAGCAGTTTACAATTTGTTTTATTATGCTGAACTGTGACAGAACTGTTAAGCAATTGGGTCAAGCACCGGGGATCAAATACTGCTAAAATCCCTGTTGCTCCAGTGGGAGTTTCAGTCTTTAAAATGTGGCAGAATTAGTCCCAAAATGCACAGGTGTCAATGGACATGTTGCAAATCCTCCTGCAGGGGTGAACAGAAGCACCTCTCTCAAAATGACAAACTGCTGCCTGTGAGAGGTTCCCAGATCTCCCACTGCTAGCAGGAGACAGTGTAAGGGTGAGATCCACAAAGGTACTTAGGAACCAAAATCTTGTTATAGGCACCAGTGCAATCCACAAAACTTCCGCTTGGCTGCCATCTAATCCCAGTAGGTGCCTAAACTCACTCTGCACCTCCCTTTTTCCCTGTGGGCATGCACACTGCAGCCTCGCTTTAGGTGCCTTTCTGCTCCCTACACACATGCACTGCTGCCCCAGATAGGCACCCAGATGCTTATCTCCCACTGAAACCCCCGAGCAACTCACAAACCAGGAAAGAAAAGGTTTGGCCACCTAAGTGATGTGGGGGGGGGCCTGATCTGATGGGCCATGCTCTGAGGCCACCTACCAGATGGGGCCCCTCAGGCAAGTTCACACTTCAGCCAGGGAATCCCTCCCTCAGAACCTTTAGCCTAGTGGCTAGGGCATGCACCCAGGAGGTGGAAGACCTGTGCTTCACCTCCCCACTGCTCCTGAGGGGGAGAAGGAATTTGAACAGGGATCTGCTACCGCAGATGAGGGCCCTTATTACTGAGCCATAGAATATCCTGCTGTGGGGCTCCCTCAATCTCTCCCAGTGAAGTGGTTCCACTTTAACTGAATAAATACAAATTGGACCAATAGAAGAGTTAGAATGTTTCTAAAATCTAAAGTTTGGAGCACTCATCCGAGAACCAGCAGATCCCGGCTCAAATCCATTCTGCCCCTCAGAAGAAGGGGAAACGTGTCCCAAGGGGTCTCCCATCTTCTGGGTGAGTACCCTATCCACTAGGTTAAAGGTTACAAGGGAATCGATCTCATCCAGCTGTTTTATTTTGGGCCGTGCCCACAATGCAGGCAACCAAAAGCGTATCTTTCCTCCCTGTTCATTAATTGCTAGCCAAGATGCCCACTTAGATGCTTATCTACAAAAGAGAGCAGAAGGGCTTAGCACACACACCCCTGGTCAGCATCTTCCATTGGCTCCTAGCATGTTGGCTTGGGTGGATTGCATGCCTCTGCACCCCTCTCTCTCCCCATTCATTGTAGGCCTCGAGCGCCTAACTCAGCTTGGTGGATCACAGTGTTGTTCTTGTGATTTTCTAGGTGCCTAAAAGTTAGGCACCACAGTGCTCAGCACTGCAACACCAAAGTCCCTTTGCAGACTTCACAACAGCTTCTGTTGAGGCTTGGACGATCCATTCTCACGGTGACCTGTGTGGCTGTGTGCTTCGCTAGTGCTACTGAGCATTGTATTCTTAAGACACCGTATCAACAAAACTCTCCACAAAAGATACTGAAGACATTACATAGAGAGCAGCACTAGCTGCAGGATCACCATGAGTGAATTAGCTACAATTTCTCAGACTGAGGACATAGCTTATTTTGAATACACCAAAGGACAGGCCCAACTGCAGTCTCTAGGATTGCAATAACCTAGTTTCACCACTCACCTGTGCAATTCTTCTCTCTGTCACCTAGAAGCATAAATGCTGTACAGCAGACAAGGGACTGGTTTGTATGACTTGCCCCACACGCTTCACTCCTGTCTTTAGCACATGCTTAAATTCTTTTTTCTCTTGGCCCAGACTATACCTCATTCCAAGGGACAAAAATGACCTATGATCCACACAAACTTATGTTAACTGTTCAAAATGATTTGTGTGAGAAGTAAAGGATCATGAAGCTGACGCTATGGAAAAAGCTGTGTCTACAAATAAGAGAATGAATCACGCTACATTTCAAGGGTCCTGCAGGAATAATTGTTTTGTGACCCTCATTTGGGTCTTGGGACATCTGAGGGGTATGAATGAGAACAAGACCAACTCCAGCCTTTCCCCAGAGATCTGAAACTTCGGACCAGTCATGCCTCTTTGCAATACTGTTTTGTGATGCAAAACACCAAGCAAACCAATGTACCAATGTCAGCATTTGTTTTCTGCTGTTAAAAGATTTTCTTATGTTTTTAATTTGTAGATTTGGAAATATCTGTACTAAATCCACCCCATTAATGCAAAATTGCGTTCTCTTAAATTGATCTATTCCTTATTCTCGATTCCTCTGGGCTAAAATTTATAAACAGGCAAATTTAAACCTTGTCCAGTGCATGACACAAAACGTACTATATCAAGTTGAAAGGCCAAGTACCACTAAGTTTTAATTCAGTGATTTAATGTGGTACATATTTCCTCCCAAGGAGATGCTATTTCAACATTTCCTGGGCCTACTTTATTATTAGTCTCTACATACCTATCTAATTTCTTTCAAGTACTGTACAGTTTACGATATGAGCATAAAATGGATTTTTTTGCCACTTTTAAAGGCTTGGGCTAATTTTACTCTCATCCCCAAGATCAGTGACACAGATATGCACCACTAAATGTTAAAATAAAATAAATAAAAAATCCAGTCTCACCAAAATCATTTGATCTCTAACAACCAATTTTAGTTCTTGAAAGGCCATTTCACATATTGGGGTCATATTTATTTTATTAGATGATTTTTTCCTGGTGAGATCAGTTAATGGAGCAGCCAGAGTTGCAAAATGTGGAATAAATTTCCAACAATATTCCACAATACCCAGAAAAGATCTCACCTGTCACTTAGTAGTTGGTAATGGGTGCATTTTAATAGCCTCTGCTTTTACATATCTCTAGTTTCATAACTCCCTCACTCCTACTACGTGTCCCCAAATACATATCTGGTTTCCTGCTTTCCAATTGAGCACTTTGGGGAGTTAAAAGTCAACTCCGTTTCCTTGAGTTGCTGAAAGATTGGTTTCAGGTGCTGTAGGGGTTCTTCCCAGGCATTACTATAAATCAAGACATCATCCGAATAGGTCACTGCGTACTCTAAATATTTGCATAGCAGCAGGTCAGTTACTTGCTAGAACCCAAAGGAGCCCCATATGGCCTACACCAACCATAAGCTGATACTAAACCACCCAATTAGTGTTGAAAATTGTGCTCTGGGTGTAGAAGATTCAGTTAGATGTATCTGCCAATACCTGTTATATAAATCCAAACAGTTTTCTTTTCATGGTGCCTAACATCAGCTAGTACCCCATTCATTCATGCAGCTTGTTGAAATAACGTGTTAACACTGGGATCTACAGCTTGTAAAACACAAAATGATCTACTCCCCAGTTCCTACTTGGCCATCTTACTGAAATCTCCTTCTTAAGCTACACAGCATGTTTGATCAAAATCGAGTCCCCCCCAGTCCCCTTGGCATACTGCTTGCATTTTTTGAGTCACTCTTTCTTTATACTTAATCAGTATCTCAGGGCAATGTGCACCATCTTCTAGTTGCTCTAATTAGATGTCTGGGCTAGCTGCTGCTAGTACAGGCTGTGCACCTGACCAGTAAACTGGAGTTTTGCCGCTGATTTCAATGACAGCAGGATTGAGACCTTTCAACAGGAGGGTCTCCTTCAGTCCCCAAATAGGAAAGCTCTAGGATCCAGGTTTCCACCCCTGGTAGGGGAAGACATTTCATAGTGAGTCCAATTTGGGATTTAGCTCTATTTGCCTTCTCACATATGTGACACCCCATGAAAGGAAAAAGGCTCACAAATACCTGGAAGCAGTGACTTGCCTGCAGGGTGTGTTAATAAGACAATGAAAGTCTGCAACAATAGTCGGTGCAATGTTTGTAACTTGATACCCCATTAGAGAACCTCAGGTGGAGGTGGTTGTCTTATGCAATTGGAGGACACCAGAACTATCTTACCCCTGTTTCTGCAGTTTCGTCTGAGTTTAGTTGTATTAATTTCTTACTGTTAGTAAACTTAGTTGTTATTTTTCTGACTTTTCTCCAGATTCTTGCCTTTCTTAATAACAAATTCTGCAGCCCTTACTCACACTGAATAGGGCTTACTCATGCAAAGAGTTCCACTGAGGTCTATAGGACTACTTGGCTGAGTAAATGACCCTCAGCACAAGGAGTGCAGAAACTACTTGCTGATACCGTGTAGTGACTGCTGGAAAGGCATACAAGTCAAACACATACATGCATATGCTGAAATGGAGCGCCCCTGTGTCATGGTGTGCTCAGAGCCAGGTGCTTTGTTAAAATGTTGAGAATGCAAGATGTGTTTCACCTTTAAGACTGTAGAAGATTGGAAAAGATGCTTTAGAGCTACTACCAAACCAAAAGTGCAGTTCCATCTGTTAATCGCTTCTGTCAACCATAATGAAATGCCAGCAGCCTCATATGTTGACCTAGCAGTGTCTTCCGAATCCCAATCCACAGCCCTATGCACTGGACCACACCACTCATGCTCAGCAAATGAAAACTACATGAGACCACTATAGCTTAAGATCAAGAACCAATTAAAACTGCATTGACTGATTCATTATTTTTAGTTCACTTCACATTCTTCTAGTATCACAAAGCAGCATGCACACGAACCAAGCGTTTGTCAGATACAGAAATAATTAAAGTCTAGCTTTTAATTCATCTTACCATGTCACTGAAAAAGCTTTCTTTCCAGCTGTAGCAGCCTTCCATGCAGCTGAAGAGGTAGGAGCGATACAGTGCATGGGCAAAAGTTTCCTGACACTTTAAGCAGTTCCCTTTAACATTGTGCATAGAAAACTAAGACTTTAACCCTATGCAATGCCAAAAATATCTCCCCAATCTAGATGTATAAAATGTGCCCATTTTTGTTCACTGCCACCCAGGTTCACCCTACTGCTGAAAAACACCTATAATTTTATTTCTCTGAAAAACTTGTGAAGTTTTTGGCTCAAAGACCGGATGGGGAAAAAAGTACATTTATTCATGGTTTATTGCCCTTAGGAAAACATACTTTAGCTATGAAGTATTCCCCCCTGAAAACTTACTTGACATTTTGTCAAGAAATAGTAATGTTTTAAAAAAGTTGGCCAAGCTACCTAATACCATAGCTGTAAAGCAAAGACATTTAGAAATATTAATACGTGGACAGGGATAGCTACCTTGATTGTCATTATTTTATCCTGTAAAACATCTTTACTGACAAAGGGACTGATCCTACAAAGACTTACACACAGGGTAGCTTTACCCCACCAAGGGATGTTCCTCCAGTACAGAAGGCTTTGTAGCTACAGGGCCATAGTCTGGTATTTCTGCCTAGCCAAGTAGCTGTCTGAGAGCCTGTATGAGGTACTGAGAATGCTTGAGTGGATTAAAAAGGAGCAAAGGTGAGTTTGGGATTTGTAGTTAATATTTTCATAAAATGTAATCAGCTTCTTGGAGGCCCAGACATGGCTTTTACATCCACCTGTGCAATCCATGTCAATGGAGAGGCACAAGAGCAGAATCTTGTGTCTTCAAGGTTTCAAAGGCGCTCAGCTTTCATCCCTGCTCAGAGATTGCAAGCAATTCAAAATGCTCTTGGTGTTGCACACCAGGTTTTTTGCTATATGTCATAAAACAGAGCAATAAAACTTCAGCCATTGTTCACATGCACACGTCAAAATGAATGTGCTTGGCTTTGTTTAACTGATTTAATTATTCACTGCCAATTGTTTGCTCTGCTCTAATCTCTCTATTTTACAATTTTATAGAGAGGATGGGGGATTAAGGCAAAGTATATCCTCATCTGGATTTATACCAGTTGGAATCTGGTTTGAAGAGATTGACTCTATATATAATATTATGCAAACCACTGTGGTGCCTTATCAGAACTTTGCAGCTGGTCCATTTCTTTTGGAGGAATGAACCTAAATGCTGGGTCTGAACAAACTTGACCATTGGGAAAGTTCAGACTCATGTTGGAATCTGAACATTTTTGCTTCTTTCTTTCTTTCTTGGCCTATTTCTAGTTTTGCTGCAAACAATTTCAGAGTATGATATTAGGTTTTAGGGAAACTTCTAATAGAGCTGTAATTAGATATGATGTAATATGTAATAATAATAATATATAGCAGCTGTTAAGTAAAACCTTTTCTGTATTTATCCCAGAAGGATTCAGGGAGTCAGCTGCAATTTCTTATTTTGAAAAAGGGAATATTAAACACAAGAACAATGTTGCAATAATTTTACTGTAATGCTAACAGGAAAGCCAGAAAAGTGAGAGCTAAGAATGACAGAAGATCCACACGGGAGGCTGCTTTGAGGCAAATTCCCTCAAGATAGCCTTTATTATGATTAATTATTATTATTTAATTTTATTGAATTCCTAGTTAATACAATGGAATCTCATATGTTCTTTTCAAATGATCCTTCACCATGAAAGACAATGCAAATTTTGCTGGTGCCTTCAATGGGAGCACAGCTAGGCCTTTAGAGTGTACTTATATAGGTTAATTTAAGCTACCTAACCAGATGCCTGTTTGAAGTTGAGTCTCTCTGCTTAAAATGACACTCTATCCTCAACGGTAGTTAAGGATGGAATGTCAGATTTAAAACTGAATTTCCTGGCTTTTCTTGTAGTGTGTCATAACTTTAAGGTTAACTGCTTGTATACAATCTCTTTGTGTTGAATACAAAAATAAATTCCTGAAGTAACTAGAACAGGTAAACCTGTGATTAGACATTTATAAACACCTTTTTAGGGCCATAGTTTTCAAATAGAAAGGCCAAAGGCTGCGCATTCAAAATGCATGGACATGTATGCTTCTGTTATGCTCACAACATGAGCATTTGCATGTGCAAATTGACTAAACCTATTAGATTTTTGATTAAATAGACAGGAAAGAATATATTCAAATTAGATCTTTTTGTTGTTGAGTGTAATAACAATGGAGACATTATAGAAGACTCAGGCACATCTTTGTCAGTTATGAACCTGACAGAGGGGGTTGCTTTGCAATAGCATGGAATAATTTGGGTTCCAAGGGATAGATTCTGCTGGACAAGGAGCTCTTTCCCACCTTTATTGTGCAGAAAGGAAGGTCAGAATTCTGCTGATTATACTCTCTGCCTTGCAGTGTCTTCAGTTGGCTTTATTTTCTACATCACGTGACTGGCTCCTACAGTCCAAAATTGCTCTCTGGGTCCAGTCCTGTCTTCCAGTGTGCACTTTGGGCCCATTCCAGCCATTTGCCATCAAAACTGCCCTTCAGTGGGAGTTCCAGTAACGGCCCCTGACCTTGCAAACATTTGCTCACATGTTTAACTTTAAGCACATTGTTGGACACAGTGTACCTCGAAGTAGCACCCTGTAACTGCTTATTCATCACTTGTATCTGGTTAAGATATTTCATACAAAGCATGCCATATAAGATATATGAAAGGTCACAATCTGCTGAAGCCCATTGTTCTCTCCAAACATGTATATCATTGGTCTGCAGGAAATTATGAGATTTTGCTGTATGGTTGTTACTGAAATATGTTGTAAGTTTCAGAGTCTCTACTACTAGGGAATGAATCACTCCCAGAAGTGTGTTAACCCCCCATTAGTCAGCAGGGGGATTGTAATCAAGGAATTTACAATTCAACAACAGCTGAGCGAGCACTACACAATGGGGACTGCTCAATTCTCTGACTCAGTTGCACAAGGCCACACCAGGAGGATTGTTCAACCTTGTGACTCACCAAAGCCCACCAGGACATGCATGTGTTCCATGCACATGGACTGAGGTATAAAATAGGGGACAGTGACATCATGCTTTTGCCTTTCTCCTCCCCCACCTACGCTGGAAGCAACAAGATCTCTGGGAAGATGAAGACTTCAGCTGAGGAGACTGGTCCCAGGTTTAAAGTAGAAGCCTGCATATTAAGAACTGTCACATCCAGTGGGGTGAGAAAATTGCTTGATCTAAATACTGCCTACTGTAATGAGGTTTAAGATTTAAATTGTGCGCTTACATTTTATTCTCTTTGGTAACTATCTCTGACCTTTTATGCCTACCACTTATAATCCCTTAAAATCTCCCTCTGTAGTTAATAAATCTGTTTTGTATTTTATCTAAAACAGTGTATTTTGCTTGAAGTGCTTGGGAAATCTCAGCCTAGTTTACAAAGGCTTGTGTGTGTCCCCTCCACATCTAGGGAGGGGCGGACTGGGTAATAAACTTAAACTGATCAGGCTTCGGACCAGGGCAAGATGGTGCAGTTCTGGAGTGAAGGCTGGTAGCTGCGGGGAACTGGCTGTGCCTTTCTCTGTGTGATTTGCTAGTGTCTCAAAGAGCATTGACACATTTTATCTGGGTGTGGGGCTCCATATGCTGTTGTGCTAGGAGATAACAGTGCCTGGAGGGGTTAGTAGCAAAGCATTGTGAGAGACAGCCCAGGCTGGAGAGATAAGGGAGCACAACAGTACCCCAGTTTGAGGTTGCACCTTGAGGAGACTAAACTAAGAAGCAACACTTGCTGGCTGCTCTGATCAATCTGAGTATGTCTATACTGCAGCTGGGAGTAACCCTCCCTGCCCAAGTAGACAGATTTGCACAAGCAGGGCTCAAGCTAGCATGCTAAAAATAGCAATGTCTACCTGGGCTGGGAATCTCACTCCTGACTGTTGTGCAGACATACCCTTAGGGCCTGAACCAAAAACTACTGAAGTTAACAGAAAGACTCCCACTGACTTCAACAGACTTTGAATCAGGCCCTACCGCTATCCACAATGCTCACCCAGAAGATGTTAATGGCTTACTGGGAACTGATTCATAGTCTGTTGAAGTCAGCGGGTGCCTTTCCATTGACAAATACTCAAACAAATTCCTGTCCTTGGAGTTGTTTTGATATAGTTCTGACTTTGCGAAGTTACCATGTTGTACTTGCTTTTTACATACATTTTTAGTACGAGACTAGACAAATATGACTTTCTTTTACTTCAATCTCAGTATGCTTCTGGTCTCCACACCTGCTTAATTTTTAACTTTTGATGGTATAATTGATTTAGCTTTTGACTTGACTCTGTTTCAGCCTTTTGCCCTGAAGGAGAAGGGAAGTTACAAAAAGTTTTGCCATCATTTTTACTGGAGCTTCAGGAATAAAGTCATTGGGTGTATCATGTTACATTGCCCATTTCATGGAGAACAAGACAGGAATTATTAAGTGCACTGATGAATTCAGAAGAGTTTTATAGTGACTAACTTCAAACAAAGCAACCTAGATGTTTTAATGATGAGATTGTTATCTGGCTCAAATGCATTTAAATGTTTATTTTAAAATTCACTGGCCAAATCATAAAAGGACTATAAACCTCAAAAGGAAAAATGAAGGTTAATGGGTTACAAATCAGTCACAGAATTTTATGGTTCAGGAATTAGTAAATTTTTATTCTCCTTTAGGTGCCCTGAAAGGAAAGTTGGTTAGGGATCATGGTCACATTACTGTACTGAGATGGTTTTTCAACAGTAATATAAAATAGAGGAAGAAATACAAGAAGCTTGGGATGTCACATAAAAAAAAAAGGGAAAAGTGATGCTAACTAATATCTCTAACAAGTGTTGTTTTGTCAGCTGTGTCATTCCTCCCAAAGGTACAATACTTGAGTCATACTGGCTTGATAACAAATCTTAGTCTTCAGTGAAGAGTGAAGGTAGAAAACAGCTGGCAATGCCGAGAAAAATCCATTCCCCCTCTTCTTGCATGTATCTAGTCTTCGTACAGATTTTTACTAAAGGCTTTGTCTTGTGTTCCCATCTGCTCTGAAGCAGCTACATTTCCCTGTTGTTCCTCTGTGATTGTTGTGTTTATTTTACAAGTTGTGCTTGGAATGTTGCATGGAATTCTTTTGGCTGGTCTTGCCTATGATTTACAGTCGTTATAAACATTCCAAAGTATACATGTAAGTCAAATGATACAATAATATTATAAAGTTAGAATTCTGGTATAAATGTGTCATCAGTTTGAAAATTCAGTTCCCCACCCTCCCCTGGTACCTGGTGAGGCTGAACGGAATCAACTGATTGTAAAAGCACCAAAGACGTTTGGCGGGGGAGGAGGGGGCGCTATTCCGCCCCTGTGAGTCCTGCACTTTTCCAGCTACGCCGGTGGCGTGGCTGGGAGGGGAGCCGGGGGGGCCCAGTCCTGCCCTCTGCCCCAGGCCCCAACCCAGGGACCCTGCGAGGAGTGATCTTACACTGCTTAGTCCCTTAGACCAACTACCTTCCCTGGGTCACCTGTCCATGGCCCCACTGCTTGTAGTTCGCTCCCTGGTACCGGGGAGGAGGGTTGTTCTGCCTTCTTTGGCTGGAGCCTCTCTGTCTCTGGTATCATGGCAGCAACAAGTGAAAGTCCCAAGCCCTGCAACTGCTGCTTCTCTACTCTGGCTGTCAGTTCCCTTCTGGCTCCCCCTGCCTGCCTGAAATGGAGGCTTTTAATTGCTTTGATAGGCCCCAGGTGGCCTAATTGACCCAGTTATCCTGAAGTAGCCCCAGCTGGATCACCCAGGGAATAAGGCTTTATTGAGCCTGGGGCTAATACATATGCCTTCCAACACCCTTCCATAGCCATTCGGTCTGGCCCAGTCACAACGTATATATATCGGTTCTAAGGTGTGCATCCCCCATATGTAAAATATTGTTTCCTCTTTTTGGCCTGAGCCGCTAGTCAAAGTTTGGGGCCCTGAGTGTGTTCCAGTTGGGAGTAGAAATTGGTGATGGTCAGATATTTCTTTGATGCAGTTTTGTTTATTTACAAAGAATGTACAAGGTCCCGTGCCTCTGAACACAGAAGGAATCAAATTGCAGGAAACAGCTTCTTTTGCTCACAGCACATAGAGCACTCATTTCCGCCTGCTCCATCAAGCTGTTTCCCTCTCTTATCTGTTCTCGTCTGACCTCGGTTTCTGTGTAACATCTCTTCTTTCACCCATACACACACACCCCACTATCCAAAACAAACCTCAGCCAAAAGCCCTTGAGTGGGTTCACCCACTCCTTTTGTTTTAGGTGGGGCTTATGCTTGCAGTTATGTTAATAGAAGGGTGAGTTCACGCCCACCAATTTTCACCTAATTCATAACAATATTGTGGCGCAGGGAACAGAAAATAGCCCGAGTCCTCTACGGAGCTTTTGCAAAAGTTTGTATTTCTTTTAACTGTTATATGCGCTTTTGTCATATTAATGGAAAAACACAGAGAGGGGGGGAAAGCATCAAATGCTCTACAAAAGACACAGAGCCAGTTTTCTCAGTTATACGCATGCAGTCCCACAGGCCAAATTCTTCTTCCATCGAATTCACCCTACAACTGATTTTGAAATCAGCATGGGAGCTGTGCAAGGTGCTGAGGGCAACAGAATTGTGCCCCATAACTGTGCAATTCACCTCAATGCTTTTGTTGTTGTTTCGTCAGGGTATTTTGTATCTTGCTGTTTATCGTGACAATTAAAAGCTCAAGCTCTCCATCCCCGGACCACCCCTTTGAAAATGTTAAATTCGTTAGACATGCAGGGATAACCTGGGCTGGAAGTTTCAAAGGAGCCTAAAGGAGTTAGGCACCCAATTTCCATTGAAAATTCCTTAGGCTTCTTTGAAAATCCTAGCTGTGATCTTCGTGTTTTACAGAACAATTGAAAACAGACGTATGGAAACTCAGACTTTTCTCATGGATGTCATTAAAAGTCATAGCGTAAATAACAACCTCTCCCTCATATGTTTTGTAGACACTGTTCACTTCTGGATATCTGTCATCTCAAAGTGTCTTTCAAATTGTACTTAGTTACACTTCACAACACCCATGCTAGGAAGTATAGTCCCTTTCCATAGTCAGGGAATCTGGGAAACAGAGAAATTCAATGTCTTGCCCAAGGTCAAATATGGAATCAGTGTCAATAGCAGGACTAGAATCCCAAACTCTGGAGTTCCCTTCCCAGGCTCTAACTACTCAATGATAAGAAATACCCATGGAGCTAAACTCAAATTACCGCTCCCTATGTTTGTTATTCAGTAGATTCATTTCAAATGGCTCCAGGACTGATGTTGCCATTCCATCCCCAGCAGCTCCCCCAGCTCAGCAAGTGTTTTGATAACCGTGACCTACTACTATTTTCTGAACCCAGATCTTTTGAACAGCAATTACATGTGAATCTGCCAACCCACTTCAGAATGTGGTTCAGTGGTTTATGGTAGAGAGGGGCTGGAACTGGAACCATTTAGAATCAGTTGGATCTGGATCCAAACCAACCTTGGTTTTGCTTTTTTAAAACAAAAAACTGGGCTGATAAGATTTTTCAAAACCAAAGTCATTGCTGATTTTGCTCCATCTCTATTTAAAACAGAAGTGAACTACAGTCCAAACTAGTTATCTGAACATCAAGTTTGAGAGGGTGGGAAAAGTAGAACCAGATCCAAACATCCCCAGTTTAGATTTTCCAAAATGTAACCAATGATGTTTTGCACAGCCAAAACCAATCTTTTTTTTTAATCCATCCTTAATTCATTGCACATTTGCAACAGATAATGGACTAAAATTCTGAGAAGATTCTTGCAATACCAATGGAAATTCAGGAGGTCCAGCACCTTACAGGATCAGGGCCTAAATCTGAAGTATTTATCAAAAGCATGAAAAAGCTGCCTTCTGACAGAGACAGAGCTCATATGTTGGTGTCTCCACCCCGCTATGCTGTATGTGTCTTAAGAACCCATAAGGGATACCTATCCTCTAAATAAAATATATCAAATGTATTGTTTAATAAACAAGACTCTAAGTTGACCTCTGTCTTTGCTTTATTTGTGTTACTTATGTGGTGTGTCTTTGTTTTATCCCATATGTTTTGAATTGGGAAGCACGCCTGGTAGACCTCTAACTTCATCCTAACACATTCAACACCCTGAGTTATCCTGAACAAACTGGTCAAAGAAACTGAAAAAGTCCTCACGAGAACAGACTGTATGGAAAACATTTGGGTGAAGATTAACTAAAATACATGGTACCATGTTTCCTGAAAGCATCTCAGTCTGATTGAAGCTACTTATTTAACTGCTCTGTACTCAGATCAGCCCATCCAGAATTTTTTAACCATTCTGAACTTTTAAAACCTTTGCAACTCCACATAAGCTAATATTTAATATCTTTATGCAGTAACTCCATACACAACAGTAGAAAATGTTCTTTCTTTGCCAGAAATTTACAAGAAGGAGTGTCTGAATGAAAAAATATTAGTAATTTAATTCCATTTTTTTAAAAAAAACTAAACAAAGCAAAGAATGCTCTGTCAGATATCAGTTCAAACAAAGCGACCACAGAGCAGCTTCCGTTTTCATTGTTGCGATACAAAAATATTTTATGATCGCTCATAACTCATGTATGAAGCACTGATAATGGCAATGTCATCCCCCCACATTTCACATTGTGCTTAAAAATATAGCTTGTTAATGTACTGCATGGACTGTAATCAGATTTACATTTGAACACACGCAGCACCAACATGAAGTTTAAAGGACCCGAATAACATAGAAAACCCTACTTTTCATTACAATTATTGTTTTCAAATTTCACTTATTTTTTTCACTTATTTGGCCCAATAGATTGGGGCAAATTTATCCATGGTGTAACTCCATAAACTTCATTGAAAACTTGGATGGTGCTCCTTGGAGTTTTGCATCTCATTAACTTCTCCACCCTCCAAAAAATTATCCCAAGAAGAATTTTCTATAAAGTAAATAGATGGATAGATAGATAAGGTAGATTCACAGTCTATTTATTTTATATAGTGTTGATAGCTCTTGGGATTCTATCACATGCTATTTGATGTTTAACTTAAAGCCCCAGCTCTTTGAGACAGACAAAGTTGAAAATCTCAGCTTTCACTTTCTAAAAAAGTGCATTTCTTGCTTTCACGGTGGCATAGAAAAGCTCAGAAATGTGACCCATGTGCACCCTAAAGGCTCAAAAAACAAAAGGCAAAATAAAAAGAATGCAAAATGTATCTCAGAACAGAACAAAACAAAAATGATTTTTAAGCCAATCACATGATTTTTGGCTCCTGACTCATGATTTTGTAATGTTTGGGGTTGGCAATGACATTTATACTTTGACTTGATTATAGTGATCTTATTTTAGCATCTTTAAAACAGTAAAATAAAACTATTAATTACAATGTGTCCTTCAATAATAAGCCTTTGTTTTTCTTTTATATACTATGCTGGAGTAATGTATTTCAAATTAAAACCATTTTTCACAATGGATGCAAGGGCAACATATTTGCTGACTATACAAATTATTCTGTATTTCATTTAGAGAATTTTTTTTCTTGGAACAAAAGATAAGATATCAGCCTAAGGCATTAGGCAGTGCCCCATAAACTTCTGCTCGGTTACAAGATGCCAACAGTGTCATCTTACCTTATTTATTGAGCAGCGGGGCAGTTAATGTGTGCTGTTGCATATCATACCAGTTGCATTATATAGTGCACTATGTGAACAGAGCCAGCACTATGAAATCTGGGGACCCGTGAAGCTTTCAATCAGGGCCCTACAGGAGGTCAATGGGTTCAGACAACTTGTAAGAAGTGTTGGGGTCAGGGCTCTTGTCATTGGGGTGACCAAGCTGTGTAACCTCCTGTCATTATCAGTGGCTAGCCTGTTCTTCTAGCCCTAACCAGACCCAGTTCCCTGCCACCTTCACCTACTCCCTAGCTTTGAACCCAACTACACCCATGCTGAGGCCTGCCACAATGCTTCCCTTTGAATTTTGTACACCCAATTCTTGAGCACAGCAAACCCTGAGCCTCAGACTCCACTGTACATGGTAGCAGGAAAGAATTCCAAGAGGCACCATGCCAAGGCCAGCAGAGATGTCTCAAGGAGTGAAGAGTCAGCTTCTCTTTTGGGGTGCCATAAAGGATCTAGTGTAGCTGGGTGCTCTGCATTTAGGGACCAATAAAAAGCCCATGGCAGCCTTTCCATTGATTTCAATGGGCTTTGGATCACACCCTTATAGCAATGGTCCTGAATCTAGATAGACAGACTTGTAGTACTGGCCCTGATTTCACAGTAAACCAAACCAATATAGTATGTTTCCCCATCCATTTATCAACATAGCCACTTTATCAGTCCTGAAATATTCAGTGTTCCTTGCCTCTGACTCTGATCTTGGGAACAAGTAGACTGCAGAGCGTGTAAGGGAGGTTAGCATGGAGCTAGGAGCCAGAGAACAATGATCTTTTATAAAGGGACCGATTATGGGGAAGTTCTGCATATTGTATTCTTAATCACACAGTTGGCTATCCACACATGCTATGTATTATGTTTTCCTCTTAACCAATCAGGTACATTTACATAAGGATAAGGAAGAAATAAGACATTTTATAAGAATATTTCCTAGTCTCCATAAACAAAGATGTCTTGATTTAAAACAGCCAAGAGCTCAGCGGGAGGAAATAGTTCATATTATATGTGTAAAGAGAAAAATGACTCAATCAACCAGTCGATCAGGTTTCCTAAACAGAGCTAGAACCACACATAGAAAAGCAATGTGAATAATCGAATCCACCAAATAAAAGGCCAAGAAAAGTGGCTAGAGGTTTGCAAATATTTTATGTATGCATTTGAGTAAGCACCTACTTAAAAATGTGTAGCTAGTACTAACACATAGATGAATTTGTCAAGTGCACACAAATACAAATACACAAATACTTCCACTGTATTAAGCACTATCACTGAAACACTATCATTTGTAAGGTAAATCCCTCAGGACCCAGCTGGACTAGGTGCTGTCCATACACATAGTGCTTGCTCTGAAGAGTTTGCAATCTAAGCCCGGTATTTTCAAAAGAATCTAAACTTAGATACCCAAATCCCATTAAAAAGATTTGGTCACCTTTGAAAATTCACGCCTAAATAGACAAGCCGGAAAAAAAGAAGTCCCCATTTTATAGAGGGGAAATTAAGACACAGAGTGATTAAATGATTTACCTAACGTCACACAGCAAATCTGCAGTAAAACTCAGAATCAGACCCAGGTTTCTTGAAACTGAGTCTAGAAGAAGAAAATGTCCCATTTGCTAAAAATTTCACCTTCCGTTCACAAGCTCCTTAAATGAACCCCTGAAAATGACTGCTAATTTGTTCCAAGCAGGTCCATGTTGCCAAAAGACCTTGATGTTAAATAAAGTTTTAAGCAACTAAAGACTCTTAAGAGCCACTCAAATTCAGGACTTATTTGTGGAAAAATTAACACACGTGATATATACGCTGAGTGACACTCACACTAAACATCACCTCCAACAGCAAACTCCTAACCTAGGGGACAACTTTATTGCATCTTCTAGGATCCCAGTATGATTTTCTTTGAAAATTAGTCAAAGATCCTCTCTAGCAGATAACCCATTTTTTGCTGGTCCATTGGGATGGTTACCTAAGGCAAGTTTTACTATGCAGGGGTTGATGAAAAATATCACAACAAAAAGAGGTTTTCTTGCTTTACTTTGTTATAAGCAAGGCAGAACTAGAGCTTGGAATGGAAAGCATCTTGCAAGCTTTAACAGTGGAGGCACTATTTCAAGCAGCTCCATATTTCTTTTATCTGTGTGCACATGTAAGTCCTATTAACAGCAAGAGGAGTTACACACATGCCACAGTGGAAGAATAGACCCATATGTAAAGACTGATCCATAAGCAAAGATTGATACTTGACATGGGGCATGTTTCCAGATCTCATCAGGCTTCAGGTGTGCCATGAAGCACAAGGCCAGAGGCTGAATACTTCCCATGACCCAGATAGCTTTCAAGCACTGCTCATTTTATTTGTCTTTTTAAGCAAAAGCCTGGCAAAAATTGGTCAAAGCTGTTCTGACCCCAGCAGAGAACCCTGAAGATCCTCTCCAGGTCACAGGAGGCCTTTCAGCCCTTTGCCAAGAGTATAAGACGGTGGAGCTCCCTGCCTTTGGTTGGTCTACCATTCGGTTCAAGAAAGTACTTTGCTCCTTTCCTCTGAGATGTGCCAGCGGCTCTGCAAACATTAGGGTGAAATTCATCTGTGGTGTGAAGGGCCAGCAAAAGACACTCCTTGCTACAAGAGGGGCGTTGGGGGCTGCAGGCTAAATGAGCATGCAGTGGCGGGCTGTGCACCTCTTAGCCATCACAGAAAGGGTCTCTGAGCTAGCCCCACACAGACAGAAGACTGAGAGGGGCTGATGGGCTGGAGGAGGGTCCGCAGGATCTGTATTTACAAAGTAGGAATTGGCTAGGGCTGCTCTTCCACCCTGCAGGGTCAGCAGACCTGCTCACTGGCCTTGGCCTGGAGAGGTGGATTTTTCCTCCCTAGCGCCTCCACACCCCTCTCACATTGAACCCAGCTGGCACAGAGACTGATCCAAAGCCCTTTAAAGTCAACAGAAAGCTTGCCATTGAGTTAAATGGGCTTTGGGCCCATTGAGTTAAATGGGTGTGAACAACACTCTAAACAGTTTGCAATCTAAACCGAGTAGGAGAGAGCACACCACAGGGAATACACAGAACAAGGTCATTCATTCTTTGTTACTTCTGAGCACCCAGAAATGGGGCCGGTGCCCAGCTGTGGAGATGTCTGGGTGAGGTAGAGCTGTGGGCACTCTGGTAGCTCCTTGTTACAGTCTATATTTAAGGTAATGTTTTAAAGGGAATGAATTTGAGGATCACTGGGGGGAGAGGTGAGTGTTAAGGAGGGATTTGAAGGATGAGGGGTATATAGGATAAGCAGAACATTCCAGGACCAGAAGTTGCATGAGGGTGGTGCTTGTGGGAGGGGAGACTATGAAGACAGATGTCCCGGAACATGGAAGTTGACTCATCCAGGGAGTGGTACAGGGAACTTTTCCGAAGTTTGCACACGCTGATGAGATTGGCATATAGATTCAGTGTCAACAAATGAAAGGCCACACACCTGAGGAGGACCAATAAAAAAGCAAAATATGCTTTGGCTGGACTTCTTCTTGAGGAAACTAAAAAGGCAGCAACAGTTGGCAACAGTAGCTGCATAAAAGGCAAATGGGGCCCTAGAATACACTGGGCAGGGAGCCAGTTAGAAGTCAAAAGAGATAACTGTTCCCCTAGTCTGGCCATGTTAGGAATATTTTGTGCACCAGTGAGCACTTTGTTTTACAAATGACATGATGGCAACGGTTCAGAAGACAGAGAAAGAGGGTGGGTTTGGGGACTGGAAAGATAGTGTTTTTCGGAAAGACTTGTCCAATTAAGTATGGCTTCCAGCAAAGTAAAAGGCAAACAAATTACAGCACAGTGCCTGAGAGATTCATACAAGTGACTAAGGAAAGACCCATTCTGATTTCAGGCAGGATGGTATTATCCAAGCTCTGGAAGGCCAGGGGTGGAATGTCACATAGGCCTGGTCTACACTTACCTTTGCAATTCGGCAGCAGTCGACAGTAGATATGCAAGTGACGTAAATCATTTGCGTATCTTCCGTCGACTTTGCAGCGTCTCCTCCGCGCGCCGTCCACACTGCGCTGCGTTGAAGGGAACAGCCCTCCCTTCGACGCAGCGCTATGCCACTTACTGGGGTGGTTTTCCTGCATCACTTGCTGGCTCGACTGAGCGCGTCTACACAGACCGCTCAGTCGATCCAGAGCAATCAATCTGACAGCGGCAAATTTGCCGCCATCAGTGTAGACCCAGGGCTAGGCTGTCAAAGGAAATGATAGTGTTGGGTGGGGTTAAAGAGTTGCAGGATATGAGAGACACAAAACTCACAGGTTTGGTTCATATCTAGCAAGAGACATATTCCATTTGCTAAGGGACGAGGCAGGGATTTTTGCAGAGCAGTTCATTACCTCTCCACGGCAGTTTTCATTCCCACAACAGCCCTTCACATAAGGTTCAGAAGTTTAGTGAAGAGTCAAAGGGGACTGTGCGGGGACTGTCCGATGTGGCTCGTGTATTAGTGTTCCTGCAGGTGCCTGTTGTCATTTGCTGTGGTTGGGTGAGTGTGAATTTAAACCAGCTAACAATTCTCTGTCCTGCCCTTGGCAAGACAGTCATATGGCTCCCATCTGGCATTTTTAGGGCCCGTGGTTTCAGTAAGAACTATCTTTTGCTTTATTCTCATATCAGCAGCAAACGGGGTCATGGGAGGGAAGTGCCAAAAGCAATCTTTCAATCTCTTGTTTTCTTAACGTGAAAAATGTATTGCAGTTTTGAAAAAGAAAAAGAAGACAAAGAAAAATGACTTTGTCTGAAACCAAAAAATCCACTTCATGTTATGAAGTGAGCTAGGAGTGGACATGGAGAAATCTGTCTATTGGCTTTAACATGTAATGCTTCACTCAGATGGTATAAATGACACCAGGTTTGTGGGTTCTTTGAAGAAAAGCCTTGTATCTCATAAAGCTATTTACATTATCTTAACCTTGATTCACCTTTTTCCTCCCCAGCATTTATATTCTTTGCACAATGTCCTTCTTCAAGTAGTCCTTCTGCTAAAATTTCATGAAAGAATTTGCAAGGGAGCAGGTTTTAATTATTGTAATTTTGCTTTAGCTTCCTTTTTCGTATTCCTTCCTTTAAATTCCCTTTCTATCCCCTTAAATTTTACTTTTCTTGTTCCTTTCCCCTTCCCTATCTCACTGAATTACTTCTTTTTTTCCTAATGCTTCCTCTCACTTTTTCTAATTTGTCTATTTGGTTTTCAGTACATAAAAATCTATTCTTAAAAAGCAGGTGAGATGAACTCTATTTCAACCGCATTCATGCCACCTGATTTTCTAGAGCTATTTTATGCTCCTTCAGGTTGCATGCACCCAGCTCTTGATGCAGAGGAACTGGGGATAAAGTACACATGATATAACAGAGGCAGTCACAAAATCAAGCCTTTAAAACCTGCCCTGTTGTTGCTATCCACCCGGGGTAAAAAAGATAATTTCTAAAAAGGGTAGCCACTCATCCACAGGGAAGAAGAATATTTCCTCTTTTGTGGTTTTAGAATCCAAATCTTATAATTTTTTTAAAAATTAAAATCGAAGGCTTGATGATAGTTAAAATACTGGGCTGGAAGAACTTTCAGCCCCCTATCTTTAAATAGACCCAGACAGGTAAGAGCTGTGCTGGTGACACAGATTCGTTCTGCTTTTAGAACAAAATAATGACATTCAGCTCTTTCAAATGTTTATTCTTTAATACTGATCCCTCAAGAGGCGTAGCCTCCTCTGGGTCCAGGCACAAAGCACACCTTGGTGTTTTAATGGCAAATTGAGCTTAGGGGTCAAGGAAAAGCTGCTGAAGGCTTCAAATGCATCTCAATAGCTGCAGTTCTTCTATTCCCCCTACACACTACTGAATACTGCCCCACTGCAGCTCTCTCATCATCACTACATGGGCTGGAGCAACCTGGGGGCGATGTGTGGGGCATGGCCAGTGGATACGTACCTTTGCAGATCCACTGGCCAAAGCACTAGCTGGAAAGGAGCACAAGGTCCATGGACAGTACTGCAGCCCTGAGACTGTAGGAGCAGTTGCGCCACCACTGCTCTGCTCTTTGCTGTGGAGACTTGGGACATGATAAAAGTGCATCAGATAATGAATGGCAGAGTGAGTCAACAGAAGTACTGCCTGAGTGAAGACTAAAGGGTCATGCCAGGTATTTTAACCCGACTCCCCTCAGCTCATAGTCTTCTAAGGTAGAGCGTGCACTGCTGGCTATTAGAAAGAAAAAGATAACACTGAATTGCACAGGTGCATTCTTTCCCCCCAGAAAACATGAGGAATGTCTTCACTAGAGCACATTGAGTTCTGTGCCAATGGCATAGAAACCAGATAAAAAAATACATCTTTTTGCCAGTTGTTTTCACCCTTATAAACAGCCTCTACCTTATCATGTAATCAAATGGCTGGCAATCCACAACGCTGTTACAAAATCCCATTGCAAAAGAGTACACACAAAGCTGTTACCTGCTTCCAAGGCAACCAGTGAAAGCTAGTTAGAGACAAGATTCTTTCCATCCACTTCATTGGGCAGTTTGTTTAGTTTGCATGGGTCCAAGTACGTTCAACGCTTTTCAGGTTCAAAGGTGAAGAACAGTGAGAGAGACAAGGTGACACCAAAAAGCTGTGTCTTTTTAAAGGTGCCTTGATAATCTTCTGCAAAAAAAAAAAATCTAAAGCCCTCTGGTTTCTCACATTGTATGCTGGAGCCTGCACTGCATGAGGCCTACATTTATAGCTCCGTTACTAGGAGTGAAATTCTTTACATGGCTCAGGGGAAATGTGAAAGGAGAGCTGCCCCCAGCGTATTACTAGAAGCCATGCCAGCAGTTCAAATAAAAATTTTCCAAGATTTTATGACCTGATCCTTGGATTACATTTGTTTTGCTGAAGAGGTGTGAGGTCTGAGTGATTTGTAAAAGGAAAGAATAGTTCAAGCAGCATACATGTGTGTGTTTTGATTTTAACTTCAACCGTGACATTGTGGAAATCTTGGGGAAAGAAGGATGAAGTCATAGGAAACCTTGAATGAGATTTAAAAAAAGAGAGAGAATTGAGGGACACGAAGGACTGCACTGCAGCTGGGTGCTACTGTCTGTGACTAAACAACAACATATGGCATTTCTATAGTGCAGTCCAGCTGAGCGGCTCAAAGTGCTGGGGGCCGGATTCTGCCATTCTTACTCAGACTGGGCCAGATCCTTGGCTGTGCTGAATTTATCTTAAGATCCGCTGAGGAGAATAGGGAGGAAGCATTGCTCTGAGCCCCCTTTCCACTCTCCCAATTCGGGGCCAGCTGGGACTGCTCTAAGTCATGCCATGTCATGTCCCACCCACTCTCGCCTCAGCACACCTCTTACAGCATGGGGGAAGTGGGCGGTGTAGAGCCACCATTGCGGTTGTCTGACAAAGCTTCCAACCATAGTATAGCTTTTTATAAGCCATGCAGTGTGCAGTATGCTGTAAAACAACCTGCATTTGTTTATGTTAATGTATCTTCTCTATATAAATCATATTATTCAAACATTTAGGGATGTCCTACCATAAAGATCTTTGCAACAGCTGACTTTTCTTGGCCTCTGTAATTTGGGTGGTAAGTCATTGTGGGGAGCTAAGGGCTTGTCTACACTTACAGTGATGCAGCGCTTAGTGAAGATGCAACCCACTAAGGGGAGAGCTTCTTGTCAGCATAGGTACTCCACCTCCTCCCCAAGAGGAGGTAGCTGTGTTAATGGGAGAAGTTCTCCCATCAATGTAGCGCTGTCTACAATGGGGGTTAGGTCAATATCACCCGGGGATGTGGATTTTCCACATCCCTAACAATGCTGTGGTAGCGCTGTAAGTTTGTACTGTGGACCAAGCCTAATTTGCTTTGTCCATGCCACTGCCTTCTAGAGGTTACATCTAAGATGGCAGCACTGTGAGGAAGACAAGGGAGTGAGAAATAATCAATAGACATGTATAGAAATTGATCAGATACCTACAATGCCCTGGAATATTCCTCCAACCCTAATAGGAGATCATAAGGAAACCAAAAGTCAGGCCGGATAAAAACTTGCTTTCCCCTGGCTTTCCTGATTGCCAAAGTCATCTCAGAGTAAATCCCTGCTCCATTTAAACTATCAGACTGTTCAACTATTATTGGTTTTACAGGAGCGCCTCAAGGTCCCAGCTGAGATCAGGGCCCCATTGTGCAAGGTGCTGTGCACACACGTAGCAAAGGACTGTCTGCCCTGAAGAGCTCACAGTGTAAACAGACAAAGCAAAGATAAGTATTATTATCCCTGTTTGATAGACGGAGGAGTACCGAGACCTCACGTGACCTAGTCGAGGTGACACAGGGAACTATGGCAGAGCTGAGGCTTGAGCCCAGACTTCCTGACTCCCACCACAGGACTTTATCCCCAAATGACGATGCTGAGCCCCTGGGTTTGTCCTGGGAGCAGCGACGTGCACTGGAGGGGTGTAATTTCTAAAACCCACCAACGTGTCGCGCACCAACCGGTCCTTGTAGACAAGTTCACCATCGCCTGCAGAGCTAAGGGAGGAACGGGTTTTATTTTAATACAATAACATTTTATTGGATTGTTTTATCCCACTAGTTCTTCCATATTTCAGGTGTCCAATGTCTACACTAAGTTTCTTTTGTTCTCTGAGGGTATTGTGACAATAATACATGGTACTTACTACATCCCTTTACTAACATTAATTAACCCTAACAACCCCCCAGTGTGGGAGGCGAATGTTATATTAACCCCATTTTACAGACAGGCGTAAAGGTAGAGAGGTTCAACAATATCCAAGGCCTCAAAGAGCAAAGAAAACCCAATGAAGCCAATGGAAAAATTCCCCATCAGAGATAAGTTCCTGACTCCCATTTCCATTCCTGTGCTCAGAACAGTCAGCCAGGCCTGTCCTTCTGTTTTCATTTATATTACAACATTTTCCCAGCCTGGGATTAACTCTCTCAGTTTCACTTCCCATGTCAGGATACAGATCATTCATAAGGGGCTATCTTCTTCTTGTGTGGCCTCTCCATTACAGGAAGTTTGCAACAATGGCAGCCCATTCTGTATCATGTTCTGCTAATCTCTTGTGGATGGATAGTCATTTAGATCCACCCAGGATACCACATCATCCATCCAATATTAAGGAGTTATATCAACTTTATAACTTACTCTTTTGTAGAAGCTCATGTTCACTCTTGGGATATTCATCACCAGTAAATGTAGCACAAAATCTGGCAGCATCTGCCACTCTGCTATACTGATGTTTTTGTTTTGTAGTGTGCAGAGAACCCAGAATTGTTTAATTTCCAGAGCTCCACTTAGACGTGATCCTGTAAACAGCTGCATACTGAAGCCAATGTCAGTTGTGAGTGCTCAGTACCACTAAGAATCAGCCCTCTTGCTTTATTGGGGCTTTTAAATGTTGTCTACGTTGCATGGCAGAAATTCATATTTTTTACCATATGGAATTTCCCCCCTACACACAGCCCTCTCCAAAAGCCAAAGTCTTTTTTTTTTAATATGAAGAGCAACAAAACATATAATCACAAAGCACACGTAATCTACAAGACTTTATGTTGGATTAAGTGTACTGCATGCTTGAAAAACGAGCCTTCAGATAAATAACAAATGTTAACAGTATTCACTCAGTGAACTCAAAGTTTCCACCCTATCTCTAATCTTGCTGTCAGAGTTTATGCTCGCCTACTTTACTAAATACGGTTACAAACATAGATCTGTCATCTCTTGAAACCCATTGAAATGGCTCATCCACTTCAGAGCCTAATTTCTCCAAAAGAATAAAAAAAAACACCCATAACTGGGCAATTGAATATACATATATATCAGTCTGACAATGGAAGAGCACAGTAACAAACCATGCCATGGGATGGTAACAGCAAAGATAGGGGACTGGGTAGCTCACATTGATGGGAATAGGTTAGGGAATAGTCAGGCTCACAGACAGCAATTCTGGGCCCCAGGGCAAAACAGTCAATGGCCCCCCTAAAATGGGATGGCTGAGGTCCGAGAGCTTCTGCCAGAAGTTTTTACTTATTAATTATGTGCCATGCTGGTTCCGGAGGAGGCCGAGGAGGCCGTATCTGCTACTCAGCTTCCTGGGTTCCTTCAGCTCCCCAGGGAGATCATTGATGAACCCAGGAAGCTGAGTAGCAGATACCATTTCCTCAGCATGGTGCATAATAAATAAGCTCAGGGAGGGGAGGGGCAGAGAGCGTGAGTGGAAGGAGCCTCAGGGAAAGAAGGATATGTGAACGACAGGAGGATACATATCTTTCCTCCCATCCACCACTTTTAAATTGCCTATCCCCTGGACAGTTGCCCACCTTGCCTCCCGCCCTCTCCATTGATGGGCCTGGGAGTCCTTCACTTCCATGTCACTGGTTTGACTCCGGCTTGGTACTGACTGAGTGGTAGTAGCAGCTGTTGGTTAAGGGTGAAGGAACTATTCTGTGAAATGAGACTCATCCTAGGCTGAGTCTACTATAGCAACTACTTAAAGGAATTACTCCCTTAGCTGAGATAGCAGATGCTCGTGCAGAAAAATCCTGTTTCAAGCCCCACTCTCAGCATAGTTGGTGAGGATTGTTAAATCTACTTTCCTGGAAATACAGGAAATATTTTGGGTGCCCAACTTCAAATGAGTGTGACTTTCAGAAAGTGCTCCGCATCCACTCTAAAAATGAAGGCCCTGGAAATAGTTAGTTACTCTTGACAATTTTGGCCAAAACCAACTCTTCCTTGTCCATCAGTTCCCCCTATGTTCAGTTCTTTTCAGAAGCACGGATATTTTGGGGGGAAGAAAAAGGCAGAAATTCTCAGAATAGAGTGAATTAGTCAGAAATAGTCTCAGTTTAGCACTTTCATATCAAAAGCACTGAAAAAAATGACAGAACCACTTAATTTCTTTAAATAGGTGCAAGAATGTTGCCAGGTTTCAAGAGCAATTACATTTAATGCGAGATAAGACAGCAGGGATGAAGCATAATTATATGCTTTCGAAAGCTCAGGCTCTTTTTAAATGAAATGGCCTCAGGGAGTTTTCCAGCAAAGTTTTTCTTCAGCCTTTGGTTCCAAGAAAGCCAACTGCCAATAGTTACATTTCACTGAGCATATGTGACATGAACCTCTAATGAACTCCCTGGCAGCTAAATGGAAAGTTGCCCCCCAGCCTGACAAAGTGTTAGGTTTTCCATGCGTTTTGTTTTGTTATATTTTCCTTAGTGGTAGTATTTCAATGTTCGCATGTGCCCGTCTTGTAGTGGAGGAGGGGTGGTAACATATTGGGTACTAACCACTAAATCTGACTAACGATCATTAATATCTGGAAGTGTTTTCAGTAAATGTAGAGGAAGGGATCCTTCCACCTTTACTGAGGAAATAAAACCCCCAAAACAATAACAGCCAGATCCTACAAGGTGTTCAGTGCTTTCTGTTAGGTAGTGAGCACCCGCAAGTCGTCTGGACACCAATGGTACTCATGTGGACTCAACCCACCAAATGGATGCAGACCCAAATACTGAAATTCTTACACTCTTATAAGGAAGTCAGAGATTATTATTCCCATTATTAGGAGTATGGATGACTCACGCTACAGATCACCACCAGAAAAGACCCCTTTCACAGAGTTGAAAGATTAGTAAAAGTTGGAAACTCCATTTCCACCCTGTATAAAAAAGAAAAAAAACTTCTTTATGATTATTCATTGCTGATATTTGTTTTCTTTTTCCTGATTATTCATTTAAGAAAAGGCTGGAAAACATGGCATTCCTTGTTTGTCGTCCATTACCGTCCTATTTGAAAAGTTCAACTCAGCCATGTAGGGATCGGAAATGGTGCTATGTGACTTAGGGGAACAATCACAACCCAGATATCAGAGAGTCAAACCAACCAAGTTTGTGAACAGCCCAACAGCTGACATTTGTTTTGGAAATGATGAGAAAGCTCATGAACAGCTAAAACATCAGAGAAATGAAGGAGTCACAAATATAAAACAAGGCGAAATCATGTGTGGCAACCTGCCAGCATCCCCCTGGTGGGTCTCGTGCTTTTACCTTTCTTTGGGGGGAAGGGCGCCCACAGCTACCCTGTCTCCCCTGGCTGCAGAGGAACTTTGTCTCCTGGTCTGGTAGGGAACCTTCTCCTCCAGCTGCCACAGGCCTTCTGGCAGCTTCCTCCTGGTTTGTTCCCTCCCCCCTTGGGAAGGCAGAGTTTAAGTACACCTGGGGTCGCCCTTCATTGGGTCCAGGTATCTCTAATTGCCCTGCTGTCATCTCTCCTCTGTCTGCAGGGTGAAGGGCCTTAACACTTTAAGGACCACATACCAGCCCTGGTATATGTTTTGGTAGCCTTCTGGCCTGACTTTACCACACATTGGATCATTAATTTGTAACCAATAATCTGACCCGCTTTATTTGGGAGTTACTGGTCTTTTTCAGATAACATGGTCTACCTTTCAAAGAAAATCCAGTGCTTTGGGCCAGATGGGCCCATGTAATCCAGAGAAATGGAAAGCGCATACTTGCTATCAACTTTCACAGCTCCTAACATACAGCACAGTTCCTAAAAATTGTGATAGATCAGGCAACAATCAGCTGGTTCCAATAGAAATAGGATATATCATTAAACAACTTGCCTAACATGACAAAAGTGATTTACCACCCCTCTTCCCTTTCATTTTTAATTAATTAAATATACTCTGATTTTCTGGCAGTTTTCTCTCTGAGGAGAACGTACTATATGTGCAAATAAGTACAAACATATTTCCCCAGAACACGTATTTCAAATAGCTGTAGATGATGATCTTTAATATGTTTCCCTGCTACAGTTTATTTATATTTATTTTTAGTCAAAACACTAAACATTTTTGGGAGCCTGTTGGATCCTGACCGAAGATGCCTGTACCTGCTGTTGGGAATATGGTGCAAACAGTGATTCTGAAGAGGATGAAATTTATAAGAGTTCTAATAATTTTACTGCTGGCTAGAAGCTGAGAGTGCTATTTTCCCAACAGCTCCTACAGATTTCAGGATCTAACAAGCCCCAGACAATGTGTGGTTGAAGGTATATCCACCCAATTAGTTATGTGATATTGCCTGAAGACATAACTGTATCCTTAGTCACATGGCCACTTGTGATATTGCCATACTGCCATCAGCTATGATCCCATAAGCTTAGATAAATTAAGCAGGGTCAGGCTGGACCCGTACTTGGATGGCAGATCTTCAAAGGAAACTGAGAATGGGACAGGAAGTTCTTCTGGTGATTCATTACAGTGGGTAGCACTCTTCCATCCAAGTGAGTATGGAACTAGCCCCTGGTCCATAGGGACCAATCACATACTTAAAGTTATGCACATGCTTAAGTGCTGTGCTGGACTGAAACCATAATGTCTAGGATAGTGTTAAGGGTGGCATACTATCTTTCAAACGAGGGGTAAAACTTGAGGTCCTGGCCCTCGGTGATCATTAAAGATGCAAGGATCTGTGAGATTAGCCCTTAATGTCCCTGCCGAATTTAAACTGGGGTAATTACAACCTGCTATGTCTAATTTCACCATGTTGTTCAGTGCTACTATACACTGTTGAACAACTGGGCATGCCACCCCCTAGCCTAGATGGTCACATTTCAGTAATTAATGTGTCTATATAGTATATAGTTCATTAGGCCCTTCTGGATCATTCAGAAAGAAATGTGCTTTGTAAATATGAAATACTATGATAGATATATTTATATTTATTTTACAACAGCTGGAGAAAAAAAGTATTTTTAAAAAATTTTTTGATGAAAGCTGCCATAGCTAAGCTAGCTAGTAAATAAGAAAAAACATCTGAGTGGAGATTGCTAGGTAAATTGATTTGAAGGAATCAAAATTCAGAACAGGACTTGCTGCAAATTTCCATCCATCTGCATTTAAGATGCAATAAATACATTGTAAATGTGACTGAAAAAAATACTGCATGTATGCCTATTGTTTATGATCCATGTGTTTTTAATACATTTTACAATAATAATAATAACTATCCCCTTATGTTTTAATATTTTATAGACTCTGGGATCCTGTACTCTTAAGTACAGCCACAGCCTTTTAGTATGTGCAATCTGAATGGGGAAAGCCATATTTTGTTCTTATTTATACCTGAGTAAGTGGAGTAACTCCATTGAAGTTCAGAGGGTTACTATGTGTTTATATCCATGTAACTCAGACCAGAATCTGTTCCTGGAACCTTAAAAAAATATGTTTGTTCATGAGGGAAAATGAATCCACAACAAATGGTGACGTATTGCATAACGGCCTCCTAATGAATCCCTGTCTATGTTTTAGAGCTATGAAAACAAACCCAGAGACTGCTCTCATTCCTCTCTCAATAGGAACCTGACAGGTGCAGTTAGCAATGAGGTCAAGGCTGATAAAAGCCACAGTTTCAATACAAGAAAGAAAAAATATTTTCAGAAATGCACACTCGGCTCGGGCATTTGGTTCAGGGATGTGGCTTTGTCTGTGAGACTGCTATAAAAGTCCAGGCCTTGCAAAGTTGGTGTGCTCTCAGCTCCTGCTGAAATGGACAAGACTTCAGAGTGCAAGAGGCATGCAAGTCCTCATTTACACTGATGTAATCAGGAGTAACCCCTCTGATGTCCATGAAGTTCTAATGATATAAAACTTGTGTAAGTGAGATCAGAACTGGGCTCGTCAGGACTTTGACATCAGCTGAATTACTCCTGATTGACACCAGTGTGAGATCCTGAATCAGGCCCATTTTAAAAATGTGTAGGTTATTTTTATTTCTAAAGAATCTTTTAAAAAACAGTAATTGTCCTGTACATTAGGGGGTGAGGAGAGAAGCTTTGTAAAGTATTTACCTGGGAAACTTCTACTCAGGGTTTGATTTTCCATGCAGTCCTGCTCTCTTCTCCTCACCAATTCCACAGTTGATTTATGTGATTCTCAACCTATTTCTAACCACAATTCAGTTATTGCCCAGGATTTTTGCTCCAAAAGGTTTCTCCACATCAAATAATTCTGGCTCCTAGAGACAATGCGGGAGCCAGACCCAATTTGGGGCGTGAATCACACAGAGTTCAGAAAGTTCATGTTACATATCTCAGATGCATTTTACAGCTTTTATGAGGTGAAGGGATGGAAGTCTTCAGTATATTTATTTTATGATGACACCCTGGTAAGCTTTCTAGGTAGATAACCAGGATCCATACAATAATGAAAACATTTTAGTAAGAAATTATAGGCTAAGATTTATATGTTGTGGGATAAATAAATATTAAATTCCCAATAAATGTTAATGGGAGTTAAAAGGCTAATTCCCCACACATTGCACTGAAGATTTACCTCTCTGTGTTTTGTAGACCAAATGAATTTATAGTCTTTCTGGAAGTCAGGCCTGAGAAGAGTAAAGAGCTCAGAGTAGGAATGGATTACTCCATTTCTATGAGATCGTTTTTTTGTTTTTTGTTGTTGCTATTTTTAAAAGAGATTTCTTCCCTGAAAGGAAGAAAAGCTTAAAAGAGCACAAAATTACAGCAATGACCCTCCATGGGATGCCAGTGAAATCTGTGACAAACATTAAATCCAAACTATCAGACTGAGACACACCACACACAAAAAGATCCATATGAAACGTCTTAATAACAGAAGCCGGAAATTCTTAACGATAATCCAAGCTGACATTTATACACCTTTCATTCACAGCTCTACAGGCTGCATTCTGCCTTCAGAGGCTCTCACAAAATTCTTTAAAGCCACTAGGAATTACACACCCATGATTCTATGTAAACTGGGCTTACTTTACCATTACTGAAATGTAGCTTTCTCTGGGGAGACATCAGCAATTATTTAAGAACACAGTTCATTGAGGTACATAAGAACAGGCCTATTTTTAAACACATAATTAGTCCCGTTGTCATCAGTGGAACGATTCATGTGCTTAACGTTAAGCATTAGTTTAAGTACCTTACTTAATCGAGTCCACATCAGCACTTACACGATAGTTGGAGACATACCTAAGCCAAACTCCTGTGGAATTTAATAGACAATACTAACATTTCTATAGGTCTTGTGAACTATCCTACGGCATTTAGTAGATATTAAATATATCTCCTTTAAAAAATTGTATAGGATAGTTATAGAAGAAATATTATTCCCTATTAAATTCTGTCAGGTTAAATAGTGACCATGTTAAATTTCTCGTGGTTTCAGCACTATTAAATTCCATAGGACTTTTCCAGTAGAGCAGAAAAATAAACTATTGAGTGAAAGTGAAGCAGAATGTACAGGGGGTATTTCAGGGAGGCACACTGCAATCACCCATTAAGAGTTTAGCCAGGACATGAAGGGGCTGCAGAAAATATTTTTTATATTTCTCTTTTGATTCACAAAAGATTGGCCCACAGTAACCCTTGAGTACAGATCCATGTATTTAATAACATCACCATCTAACGAATAGCCAATTGAACAAGAAAAAGCCCTGGACTGTAAATACTGCTCAACCCACAGAATCCAATCCATTAGGCCAAAAATCTGAGGACACAGGCAGGTCTTACAATCAGGGCCCAAACATAATTTTTTCAGGCCCAGTACAAACTTGTAACACGGCCCCCCTCCCACACACATACCACAATCCCTCATCCCATATATACAATCTCATGAGCCATGAAAATTTTTTTTCCTTATGGTAATGGGGGTTCAACCCAGGCCAGGCTCCCCAGGGCCTCCAGGCTCCGGTAAAGTGTATTCTCTCCCCTCACCCCCCCATCATCATGTGGGGGCCCTGCTTACAATACACTTTGGAAGTCAAGAAACTCAGACTTTCAGAACTGGCCTTTGGGGCCCACCAAGCCCACAGCTGCACTTCCTCCTGATGTGAGGAGACCAAGAAATGTCCAAACTGACCCCAGCCTTCCTTTAAACAAGCACAAGTAGGTTCCTCGCCTTTCTCTTTGTGACGCTCTCCTGGAACATGCTAACCGAGACATTGAGGGGTGAGGCAGTTTTCTGAGCCATTGATTTTTTCTAAAGGTTACAGATAATTAACATTCTGCCTTCTTCCCCCAACTCTGACCTCTGCTCAAGACTGTCCTTAGACATCAGAGAAACACAAAATCACAGTGTCTGCAATTTTGGGCAGCACCCCTGACTAAATGACAGCTGAGAAGTGTGGCATTAACCAGAGCGTCCAGTGATAAGGCCTGTGTCCCTGAAACTTCCCTCCCAACCTGCTACTTGCTGTTGAGCAGACCTCTCTACTGAGTAGCCACTGTGGCCTCTTGCAACATGGCAACTGAAAAGGATGAGACACAAGCATAAGAATGAAAACAGGGGGCCCTAGAGAAGCAACAAGGGTCAAGTTACACAGTAGAACAAAGGTATCTCTAGGGGGACATGTCATTGCTGTTGTATGGTGAAATGGGCAGAAACTCCTTCGTTGCAACCCAGAATGACAGAAATTCTGAGGATCCTTAACACTAACACATTTCTTTTCTGAGGTGAATGTCTGCGGGGATTACTCTGAAGGAAGCTTGTCAAAATAGAATGAGTAGGACCAAGTGAAAAAGGCAAATGCACTGTGGAATCAAAAGGATTTGACACTCCTATCCAGAGCAAGGTATTATTAATTATTATTATTATTCATTACTTGTATTACCGTAGCGCCTATGAGTCCCAGTTATGGACCAGGGTCCCATCGTGAGAAGTACTGGACTAACACAGAACAAAAAGATGGTCCCTACCCCAAAGAGCTCCCAGTCTAAGTGAGAGACAAGGTGGGGGAGGGAATATCTTTTATTGGACCAACTTCTGTTGGCGAGAGAGACAAGCTTTTGAACTACACAGAGCTCTTCTCCAGGTCTGGGAAAAGTACTCTGTGTCACAGCTAAGTACAAGGTTGAACAGATAGGTCTGTGTCTCTTGAAAGCTTGTCTCTCTCACCAACAGCACTTGATCGAATAAAATATATTCCTTCTCCCACTGTGCCTGTCTAATATCCTGGGGCTGACATGGCCACAACACCACCGCATACCACAATCTAAGTATAAGACAGGAGGCAACAGGTGGGACAGGCAACAGACAGACAGGACTATAGGTAGTCAATTACTCTTGAAATCCATCAGACATCAAATTTGGTGGCATCAACTATAAATTCAACTCCCTTCACCCTTTCTCCTCTGACCTGCAAAGAGGGAGGCACAGAAAAGAATCTGAGGCTGGGTCTACACTGATGGCAGCAAATTCGCCGCCGTCACATCGATTGCTCTGGATCGACTGAGCGGTCTGTATAGACGCGCTCAGTCAATCCAGGAAGCGACGCAGGAAAACCACCTCGGTAAGTGGCTCGGTAAGGGAGCGCTGTTCCCTTCGACGCAGCGCAGTGCGGACGCCACGCAAGGGAGATGCTGAAAAGTCGACAGGAGATACACACGTGATTTACGTCACTTGCGTATCTCCCGTCGACTGCCGCTGAATCACAAAGGTAAGTGAGAACTGGATCTGAACGGAGGAACAGTGGACTTCACTTCAGTAGAGCTCAGCTTGATATGTAGTCACCATAGTAACCCAATTTGCTTGTTCTGTTCTTCCTAGAACAGGTCGTCCAGGAAAGGAACAAGGCAGAGAGCAAACAGGACTGGAATATGATTCTGCTGCATATTTCAAATGTTATTTACTGTAACACAAACCCATTTTATAGCAACCCTTTATTTTATTTGCCAACACTTCTATCGACACACACGCTGTATATCAGTCATTATCTGATTATGGAGGCCTTCACAATGGTTTCCGGGCGCCTTTAGGAAGCTGCCAAGGAATTCAGCATGACAGAGCTTTGAACTTTATTGCTCATTTTCACAGCAAGGCTGAAGAACAAAAAACAAAGAGGGAAAATGCATTTAAATGACATGCGCCAAAGTGACGGGCTCAGTTCATGGACAAATGATCCCCACAGGGTTGCACAGTGCAGATACCCCACCCGTGAGCATCCTTCAGATCACTGATCTCCAAATCCCTTCCTCTTTTTTTAAAAAAATATTTAATTCCTGCAGAAAAACAATAAATAAATGTCATGTTATTACTGAAAAGGCACCAGCAAAATACAGAACAAATATTAATTGTACTTAAAGTAGACTAGTCAGACAGGGTACGTGAGCATCCTAGAGAGATGATGGACAGGTAAAGAAAGAAATCTCTCCATTTAAAAGAGAGAGCTGAGTGGACTGGTTTTTTTTTTTTTTTTTGCTGGCTGCATCTGAAAAGGATCACGCCTGCACAGATTACTTTTACATTCTCCACTTTTTCCTCAGGGAGAATACCTTGTCTTTTTAAGCCATTTAGTTGTGTTGATAATTTGTATTCTTTATACTAGGCAATTAGCCAAGATAAATGTTTGTGTTGTTTTAAAAACTTAAAGTATATCACTGTGGGAAACTTAAAATATACAGATTACTTCAGAAAGCATTTTTGAAAAAATTGTGATAATACCCAATGTTATTTCACTTTTCTTCTATTAGTTTTACATGTTACAGGGCTTGGAAGCTTTAGCTGGGTTGTGGGGGTGGAGGAGTTTGCCACTTTCAAATATATGAAAATAGTGGTACAATATTAATTGAATCTAATAGTCTACATTGTATTCCACCAATCCCAGATATTACAGAAGACAGAAACTAAAACCAAACACTATTTTTTGTCTTTGAAAGAACGTTTGAAATGTACACCAGAAATAACAAAAACACTTTGAAGTGAGTATATATTAAATATTAGTACTAAACAGGACCCAGAATAGTAAGGGAAGGACAGGCAATGTTTAATTGGAAATGACAAAATTAAATAAAATGTGGTCTTTAAGTTCACACAAAGAACATTTGTCTAAGTCAGATGTCACCACTACTGCATACAAATTATGTACCGTATGTTGCCGAGCACAAGGAACCAAAATCAAAAAGATTAGAAGTTGGCCTTGCGCAGCCTGCCTCAGACGCTAAGTAAAAAAAAAACCAGCTGAACACATCCACGGGCACCAAAAAAATCTTTGTGGGGGTAGAGACGCAGGGGAAAGGTGCCCACATTTTTAAAGGTTTCCTGCTTTCACAGAGTCATTCCCCCTCCGAATAGGTCCCTGTAGCAGGAGCGACAGCAGCAATGATCTTCCCCCAAAGGAAAAACAGCTATTCACATGTATTGCCAGTACACACCACCATCAGCCGGAGTGATCTCTCACTGCATAATGAGGAATATTAATTCAGGGTAAGGCTGGACTGCAAAATTTGGGTCTAAATCTGAATTGAAATTTGCCCAGAATTCAAAGCTGTTCATTTCCAGGGTTTTGGTAAAGTAACTCAAGTAAACCAAGAAAACACCAGCTGCCAACCTACCACAGCATCCCATATGTCTCTTTTATTGCTATGGTGAAGGCATTGCTATGAATGAAAGGGGTTTAGGTCACACTGTGCAAGACAGATGATGCCTGGCTGAGAACCTGATAGAGCCTGTATAAACTATAAATGTCTATTTATTAATCAGATGGTCATTTTGTTCTATGCGGTGTCTTCTAGTTAATTCTGGTCCTGGCATATTCCACAAGTCCCCAGATCTATTGCGCACTTGAGTCGTCATAACCCTAAACCAACCTTCCCTTTCCAAAACACACGCGCACACACACACACACACAAACACAGAGGCACAAGTCTCCACAGGTTTGTTGTTTTAGGAGCAGATGACATTAAAACAGCTTGGGAGTTGTGTAATCTAGCTTTAATAAGCATGTGCTTTCTATTTGTTGCTGCTTAAACTGTACTTTTAGACACACAGCCGGGGAGTCTTGCTGAAATCTGCAAAGCATTAACTGCAGAAAAGATGAAGGGAGTTTGTACACTCCACAGGCTGAGTAGATCATCTAGCTGGGAGAGTGGGTTACGGAGAAGTCATTTTGATGGAATTAAGGGAAATGGTAATCAGGGTTGTAGTAAAAACTCTCTTCCTCGAGTTAATGTATTTTCTTAAAGAACAGAAAGCTCTTGTGTGCTCCTTGGGTATGTAGCTAACAGTCTTTCAGTAACCAGCATAACACAAATGTATTTTTCATTCCACAATCAATGAAAATAGGTAATATTTAAAGACTTAGGGCCAGATTCCCTTCTCAGTTACGTTGGAGTAAAACATGAGGCATTCCACTTACTTCAATGGATTTGCTCCAGATTTGCACCTATATGACTAAAATCAGAATTTGACCCATGGGCCAGAATCTGTTCTCAGTTACGCTGGTGTAATCCAGTTCATTTATTTCAATAGTTTTACTCCTGATTCACAATGGCAAAATGAGAAACTAGCCCTAATTGTATAATGCAGCGTCTTGGAGTGAGCACCACAGGAATTAATCATTAAAAATGAAAAAAAAATGTTAATATAAGAATAATATTTAGTGCTGATTTGAGGAAAAACGCTTTATATTTTCCACTAACCTTTTGAAAGGAATGAAACATTTTCATGTCATTCTAAATTTTTCGTGGATTTTTTGGTATTTCGCTTAAATGAAAACCCAAAACCCCCAAAACTGACCTCTGCTGGAATCCATATACATGAGAAACTATAGGGAAATCAATCAAATTCTCTTAAAGTTCAATTGCCCAGATTTTAGGTTTAGAATGAACTAGTTGGGAAGCAGTTAAAAATAATTACATGCAAAAAAGATCTCCAACAAAACCCATTCACAAACTCTGTCATAGATAATTCAAGGGCCGCATTTTTAGCTTGCCTCAAGATGGCTTCTGAATTTGCATATTACTTATTGCATCAGCAAACTTGGGTATGTGTCTATTTTGTGTTGCCCATTGGGTATATGGGACTAACTAACTCAGACCTGCCATAAACTCCCGCTGGCTGCAAGTAACATGCTACCCTTGGTAACAAGCAGAAATAGGTATGTCTACTGCAATTAGACACCTGCGGCTGGCCTAGGCTCTAGGATCCTGAGAGACTGGAGGGTCCCCAATCTCAGGCTGCAGCCTGAGCCCAAACGTCTGCACCTCAATTAAACAGCCCCTTAGCCCACGCCCTGTAAGCCCACATCAACTGGCACAGGCCTGCCACAGGTTTTAATTACAGAATAGACATGCCCTAAGGTCCTGGCCCGCACTGGTCTGGAAACCTTGCAGAATGAGCCCCGTTAGTGGTTCTGGTTACAGTGATTCACTGATGCCGTGTAGCTGTGGAGAGCTGATTCTGTTCTACCAACATCTACGTGAAGCCCCATTTACTTGGGCGTTCTGCCAGCCAAGGACATGGGCCCAGATCTTCAAATGTCTTAGGCACCTAACTCCCACTGAGATCCATGTAACTGAGGCAGCTAAATGCCTTTAAGAATCTCAGCCTTGGCCCCTTAAAAAACATAACTCTTCAAGCATAAATCCTCCATCTGTTTCTTTCTCCTTTGACTTTCCTTCTGCCTGTATCGTAATAGAATTATTTTTTAAATTAAACAGAGAAATGTGTGTGTGTGTATATATCTGATTCTTTACTTGGAACTGCTTCTTTTCCTGCAGTTTTCTAGATGACTGGTAAAGGTTCTTAGTAAGTCTGTTTTTTGGCAATAACCATTCACTAACCCAGATCAGACATACTGTGTAAGTGCCAACAAGCCAAAACTTTAAATCAAGTGTTACTGAAAGAAATGTACAAATACCTTTTTCACAATAATCTGCTTGCTGTCTTTCATGCATTTGCTAATGGCTTCTACCTCCTGTGGAAATTCATTGGGCTCTAATTTCTTTACAACTTTCCAGCATTCCCATAAATGTCTTTTTTTTGGGGGGGGGGGGAGACGCGGACACACAGGCTTTTGTTTATTTGTTTTGTGGCAAATTTTGATTTTATTACCATAATTGCAGCTTTTAAAAATGAGCTGCCCGTCAAAACAAATCAGGAGGAGAAATGATCCAAACTCCTCTTTTCTGGGACCATTCTAAAACATCAAGTGCTTTTCATCTTATTTTCTGAGATGCTTAGCACAGCTAAAATGAACCTAAACATCATAAATTAGTGGATCCCTCACAATTATATTTCAAGTGTGTTGTGGCTTTAAAGCATCTAATGTGTAACTTGAGGCAATAAAGAATTTTCTAGCTTAGTTAACACTGGTATATTCATTCTAATAGGTTCCATCCATGCAACTCATTATTAGCAACATAAGAGACTGGAAAAACCCATTGAGAGAGCATTCTCTTAGGTCCTGATTGTGCAAAGAATTGCTACTGAGTGTATTGCTTAATGGAGTGTATTGCTATTATATTTACTCCTAAGCCTCAGTGCAGTAATCAGAGTAGTAAACAACTCACCCCAGATTTGCAGCAGAAATTAAAAGTGGGGACACTTAGACAACAAAACAAACAAACAAACAAACATAAATACATAGTATGGATCATGTGTACAAAGGGACCTCTACACAGCCTCTAATTTTTGCACATGCAAGTCTACATGGACTGTTATTTGCACATACAAAATCAATAACAAAACACAGCCTCCTTGGCCCATGGAGGGCTTGATTCTCCCCTCACTTACAGTAAATCAGCAATAATTTCATAGAGAGACAAGTTGGGTGAGGTAATGTTTTTTATTGGACCAACTTCTGCTGGTGAGAGAGACAAGCTTTTGACCTTACACAGCGTTTCAGGTAGGTGAAGAGGTCAGAGTAAGCTTAAAAGCTTCTCACTAGCCTCACTCACCTTGTCTCTACAACAATGATAGTAATTCCATGGAAGTTAACAGAATCACCCTGATGCAAAGTAAGAGAGTAAATGAGATCAGGTTCAGAATCTATCGCTTTTCCCTGTTTTAGTCTATTGTTTCATTCAATAAATGTCTTCTTGTCTAATATCACAGCATTACATCATGCAACATATCCAGTTCTGTAACAATAAATCCCTTTATGCTTCTACATTGTATTCCAATTCACAGTATCAGTGCTGCAAGTAATATACACTGACAACCAAAACTTTAAAGAGAGCACATAATTTTCATTCCAAATGCCCACTATCAATTTAAGTAATGGGTATCCAATCTGTATGTATGTTTCTAGCAGACCATAACAGCATGACACCTAAAGTATCAGTGGTACATATAAAACCTCAAAAATGCAGGTAATCTTCTGAGAACAGTAAAACATTCCCATGGACTTTGGCTTCTCCATTTCCAGTCTTAATTCTTTAGCATTTCTTCAAAGAGAAGGAATGACACAAAGCAAGAAAGCAGCAGCAGCAATGGTGCAGTGGCTTTCAGTAATACATCACCACATAAATGATTTACTATACATGGTAGAAAACCTGCACGCTGCCAACAAGACCTCTAAAGATCCCAGAAAAGGATGACTAAATAATAAATAGCATTAAGAAGTGACTTCTTTTTTTCTCTCCCAAAGAATCCAGGGGACTTAGTTCTCCTCCCATTGCTAGCACTCTTATACCCCCATTATAGCTCCATTCACTTCGATGGAGTCCTTCCTGATTAATACCAGTGTAAGTGACAAGGGAACTGTGTCATCATGCTCAGATTTTCAGATCTCCCTTCATTGGGCCTCTATTTTTGCACCATCACAAATGGCAAATAATTACAGCTGCTATGTGCTGCCTTAGCAGTGCAGAACAGCTTGACCAGGGGCCAAGGATTGAGCTAATAAATTTCAGGGCTTTGATTAATTCCTTTACTTTTTTCTTTCTTAGCAGATGTTAACATTTCCAAAGCAGTTATATGCTACCTTGGTGAGATGCAAAGAAAATAGATACCATGTCTAAAGTTACACAAAGCATCACTTAGAATAGTATATACCAGTTTAACGCAACAGCCAAGATTAGATAAAGAGTACATGTCCAGCACAGCGTTTGAGAAATTGACAGGAGCATGAAAGACATTTTTAACATGTGTTTGTGATACAAATCTGTTTCACTCAGCAGGGAAATATGTTGTGTTTTTACTGCCAGTGCTTCTTCCCTAACCCATCAGATTAAACATATTGGAAGACGCGGAATATTACTGTTCTAGTGACAGCACAATTTTCTTCTTACGAAGAAAAGTTTTATTGTGTCCTCTCAGTCAAACCTTATAGCACACAGCAGTCTTGTATTTTCCTTTTGCTGCTGCTATCGTCTGACACTTTTGTCCATGGCTAAGGACCAAAATGATTTAAGAAATGTATGCAACAAGAATGACATCATTTTGCTTGGCAGAGGATGGTGAGGGTTACTTTGACTCTGTCCTCGGGCCACAAAATCCTTCATATAAAAATGTAGCCTGAAAAACTAGCTGTTCTAGAAAAGGGGTTTATTTACCTCTCCCGGAAGAACTGGCATTGAAATTAATAGCCAATATTTCTCCATTGATATGCCTTTAGTATTTTTAAAACAATGATACAAAACGATACATATGGATTACAAAAAGTAGAAGCTTATAAAGCATGGGTGAGATTTTCAAAAGAACTGTGCAATTGCATGCCATTTAAGGATCCCTAGATAGTTACTGCAAGTTCATGAGCAAATTGGATATTGGCATGTGCAGTTGGACAGCTAGTTGTTTGCTCGTGAAAATTTCCAGTTTGCCCATGCAATCACAATAACTGCAAATTCAAATTAGGCATTCAATTACACACATTTGCAAATGTAAATTTAAAAAAAAATGTTTCCCAATGTAACCCAACTACTACAAGCAAATATTGAACTGACTCTTAACCAAGAATAAAATCGTTGATTGCTACACTGCTGTAATACTACCCATCCTTTGTGATCTTACATACTTCTCAGTTACACATCTGTATCATTCTTTATGCAAGAAAAAAATTGCTCCCATGGCACATAGGAGTTCTCTATGTAGTCATTAATCTCACATATGTGACGCTCACCTGACACCGTTTCCGCCATGTCAGAATACCAGCCTTTCATAATGGGAACACATGGGCTTTTCTTTATTCACAAGAGTAATCTCTTTGTATAGCTAAAGGCAATCACAATCCATTTTTGAAAGGGTGCTGTACTCCCACATATTAAGGAGAAATCATGGTGCCACATTTTATTTTCCTGCTTTAAAAAAAAAATTATTCTTTCACCTCAATACAAAACAAATTGTAGCCAATGCCACAAAAATCAGATCCAATTCCCAATTCAGATTTAGTTTTGAACACCCTGAGTATCTGGGTACTAATAACAATTATACTGTGGACACTAGTGCCTGTTTAAAAATAATAATGGCACCAAGAGACCATAATAAATAAAGCTGGCTGAAATTTGACCGCAAAATATTTTCCTACAGAAAACTGGGGCTTAATAAAAAAAAAATTTTTTTTAGAGAGAAAATATTATTTTCAATTGTTTTTAAAGAAATTTTCTATGGGAAATTTCTAAACAACATGAAATTTTTGTTAGGTTTTTTATTTGCACTTTTGGTTTCAATTTGGTTTTCAAATTGAAACAAAATGAAAAATTTTGCTCACAAAATTTAATTTTGTTTCATTTAGAAATTTCCCAGCAAGAAATTCAAATGAGAAATTTTGTTTGAACATTTTTCATTTGAAAATTTTTACAAGGAAAACAAAACAGTTTCTCAATCAGCTTTAATTACACAAATAGGGGCCAGGAGCAAAATATGAATTGGAAGCTGAATTTGAATTCTGAGCCTTCTCTTCAAAATTCAGGGTGTCTATACCCATCTATAAAAAATATCGCAGCATGGAACGGGCCATCGAAACACTCTGGGAGAACTTGTTTCAATACAGAAAAAAAAAATCCCTCCTACCACCCACTCATAGTTGTCACCTGCCACCCCAAACTGGAACCCATACGGGGTATCATTAAGCAAATACAATTCATACTTGATGGGGACCGCATCCTGAAAGAAATCTTTCCCATCCCCCATCTTCTGGCCTTCAAACTATCCCACAACCTCACCAAGCTCATCATCACAAACAAGCTCCCCACAGACCTGGACAAATGGCACCATTCACTCCAGAACAACAGATGCCAAACCTGCATGCATAGCTTCATTGCTACAATGATCAATAGCCCCACAACATGCTTTTCAAGACTCCTGATCCTACATATGACTATCACAACATGTGCTGTATCTCATCCAGTGCACTAAATGCCCCAAGAGCAACTATGTGAGTGAAACAGACAGTCATGACACTCTTGAATGAATTCACAAATAAAAAGAAAAAAAATCCTGTTACCTGTGGTTCAACACTTTTCACAAATGGTCACTCCATAGCTGACCTTTCAGTCCCCATCCTCAAAGGAAATCTGCATGATGCTTTCAAAAGATGACCCTGGTAGCTTAAATTCATAACTTTGCTACACTCTAAGAATCATGGTCTTAATAAAGACACTGGATTTATGTCTTATTACAAGAATCTGTAATCCACTACCCCCCCTCTCCTTTCTTGTCTTATGAATGGAGAGATGTTAAAGGCCCACTTCCCTTTGAATGCTGTCAGAATGTGTTAACTACTTAGGCTGAACAATCTGTTCCACCTTGTATTTTGTAGTTGTGACACTCTAACGTCTGGCCTACACTAAAAAATTAGGTTGGCATAACTATGTCACTCAGGGGCATGAAAAATCCACTCCTCTGAGTGGCATAGTTAAGCCAACCTAAGATCCCACATAGACAGCACTAGGTCAACAGAAGAATTCTTCCATTGAGCTAGCCACTGCCTCTTGGAGAGGTAACCTACCTACACCGAAGGGAGAATCCCTTCTGTCAGTGAAGGTAGTACCTACACTGAACCACTACAGCGATGTGGCTGTGGTGCTTTAACATTTTAAGTGTAGACAACCCCTGAGTACCTCTCCCAGACCTAAAGAAGAGCTTTGTGTAGCTCAAACGCTTGTCACTTTCACCAACAGAAGTTGGTCCAATAAAAGATATAACCTCAAACCCCTTGTCTCTACAAAAAACATAGTAACATCAATCTTAGGATTTGGTTTATAAATAGGCAGCTTGGGTCTAAATATGTGAGCCCAAACTATTATCACCTGCATGACCATCACTTGCAAGAGCAAAATCATCAAGAGGATTTGAGGTGAAATCCTGACGTCAATGGCAAAACTCCTGTTAGTTTAAATGCGGCCAGGATTCTATCCTAGATGTCAGAATACCTGAGTTAAACAAACAGTTGCTGATGCCAGCATTTGAGTCCTGCAAATTATGTAGCTGGACATCCAAATCCTCATATTTGGACCAGCAAATGATTCTCCAAGCAAACTTACTGGAAATAAATTTAAAGGCCGTTTTTTTCAAAATTTGAAGCACCTGAGATTGATTTTTGGTAATAAACAGAGCTCAGCAAATGACTGATTTTTTGGTTCCGTGGCCAAACTCAAAAACTGGGGGGGGGGAATTAGTTTTGGGTAAAATAAAAAGTTTTGTTCAACCTGAAACAATTTTTTTCTCTTTTTCCCCCCAGATATTTTTTAAATCTTTTGTTTTTTAAACAAATCTAACTAAATTTCAAAACAAAATGTCATTTTGAAATTAAAAGTGAAAACGTTACATTTAGAAAATGCCAAAACTAACCGATTTTGAGTTTTTCAGAATTAACTCATTCTCCACCCCCCACTCTTCAAGCACAGACTATTTGGCTCAATTTTGTATCATGGAGACTCCTGTTTATGCAGATGAGGGTGGCCTTTGGGCTTTGCAGCACCCTGACAGAAGCAGGCAGCCACCAGTAGCCCAAAAACTGTGACACTTGCGCTGGAAAGAAACAGGGTCTCTTGTATGTAAAATAGTAGCAAGATTTCTAAAAGCAAGCTTGCCATCGCTATTGATGTGACTAAGATCCTGATCCGGTCTAGGCCAGAAGGAAGTTTCAAGGCCCATTCAGATCTTGACCTTTCTGCTGAGACTAGATTGTCAATCAGCAGCAATGGTGATGTCGGTTTTTGAGACATGGAAGTCTAGTCAACAGGAATTGCACTGAGACCAACAACCCGTTTCGCACAGGCAACCAACCAGCAGATGAGAACAACTTTTGATCATTCCTGACCAGAGGTGAATTTGACCCAGCAAACAACAGGACCAATTCAGCTCTGTGAACCACCATCCATCCAGTTCCTCTTCTTCTCTATGCCTTTTGTAAGCTAGCCAGTGAATTGCATAAGTTCTCACTATCCTCAGAACTGCATTATGCCATTGCAAATTTTTGTGTCTGTGGATCTATTCATAAATTAGTTTTGTTTAAAATGTCCAGCTGCAGAAACTTGGCAAGAAGGCTGCCACATACCACAAGCTCTAATTCAGTTGTCGTTCTGATTATGCAGCTTTTACACAGGGTGACATTTCCTCTGATTGATGATGTACCTAAACATGGTGTCTATGTAATAAATGCACATGAGTGAGTAAGCATGGTCCATTCCCAAACAAAAATCGTGCCCAGGAGGAAAAAAAATCAACAAACACATTAGGGAGATGAAAGGTCAGATGAAGAAACTTTTCCCATTAACTTCTTAAGTGCTGGTAAGCTGAAAACAGAAGTGGCTTGATCAAAAATGCATAGAGAGTTAGGAGCCTGATTCTCTTCTGCCTTGTACCAAGTGGGTGCAATGCATTAACGCTAGTATAAGGGAGTGGAGAATTCTGATTTGGTAGCATTTTACACCCTGTTTCCATAGGTGTGACAGCCCCATGTACATAGCAGGGCAGAATCAAGCTCTTAGTTTTCAAAGGAGTGTTGTGAGTTAGCTGTATCCTTATTTTGTTATGTTCACTCCCCCACTGTGTTGACACTCCGAGCATTTCTTTCAGCATACCACTTTGTAAGGAAGCCTCTTGGCTCCCAGCTGCCCTCCTAAAATCCCAACCATCCCAGTGACTGAGAAAGACCCATTCTTTCTCTCTTTCTGAGCACCAGCTCCATGCTTCTTAGAGAGGGGTAAATTCTATTCTTTCTCTCCACCAAAGTATGCTCTCTCTTCCTCACATGCAACTCCCTAGAGGAGAGCTGCATTCCCTTCCACAGAGCCCCTGGTGGCAGAATGAACAGAGGGGCCTGACCTGATCCTATGGGAGCAGTGCTCTCTCTCACACACACACACCCTCCTCACAGACTAAGTGGCAGAACACCAGCAGCCCCTCTGCAGTCAACTGGGGGTCCACAGCCATAATTCTGGAAGCCCTGGCAGGGAGGAACAGACTCTCTCTGTTTTAATCCAACATCATTTTTGTGTTTTCAATTACAGCGTTTTCTCAGCACAGAGACAACACCCCTGAGTATCCTGTTCAGAGCCACTTCCTTACCCCAGGTCTCCATTGGATGTAGCTTCTGAAAGGAAGCTGAATGGCGAGTGAGTCGGCAAGGACGGAGCACATTTGGGAACCATTCCCAGCATATGGAGACTTCATTCTGAGGCAAGCTAGGGCAGTTCCCAAAGCAAGTGGAAAATGGGCTTCAACTCCCTGCGGTCTCACTGTGGTTTGCTTGCCTGGCAATATTATTTTTGAATAGCATGCAGGAGCTATGTGTTTCTTGTTCTGTTTTGCAAATCCAAGAACCAACCTGCCCCACTTCTGGGTGGTCCTTGTGAAATACCAGCAAACCACTCCAAAGCCACGTGATATAATAATCATAATAAACACTGGGTTTGCTTTGACAAGACACCTCAAAATCAGCTTTTCAAGAAACGGGATGTTTCTACCAGGATGTCCACTCCCTTCGTTTTTCTTTCCTATTCCCTTCTCTCAACCGCTGCCCTGGTTCTTCATGCTATACCTTTCATTAACTGGTAAACCAGAGTTGCTGGCCTGGAAAATGAGCTTCATTGATGCATTGACACTTGACTTATTGTAGGATTTTGAGGCGGTACGCTATGCAAAAGGCCTTCCAGTTTTAAGTTTTAACCAGATCTGGATTGCAAATAGACTGACAGGATTCAAGACCAAGAAAAGGAAGGTAGGATGCTATAAGTTGGCTATTAGAACCCACAAGTAAACACGGTTTCCTTCTGTTTTTCTAAACATTTTGTGGGTAGTGCTAGTGTTCGAGGTCTAATACTCTGAATAGAGGCAGCTATAGTAGTGCCAGGTGCTAATCCTACCCACACATCCACAGTTTTGCCAATGCACCTCAGTTTTGACCTGCAACACCCGCTACCATCCTATTCCTGGGCTCACCACCCCTAGTGCTTGCCAACCTGTCTCAGCTGGGATCTGCCACACCTACTAACCAGTCCACTCCAGGGCCCCTCCACACCCAACTATGTTACTGTATTTCCGTGCTAATTAGTAGCACCCCTGCTATCCTACATCTAGAACTATGTTTGGCCAAGTTTACCCACTGTGCTGAACTGCGTGGTGCTTTTGCCAGATGGACAAATTTCCACGAAGGGCTACGATGACACTATCAAACTCCTTTCACTTCTGAATGAAGCAAGATTTAAACACAGATCTGCAGGCTGCTTATGTATTAACACACACTTCCACCTAGCCTCTTGCGGAATCACAGAGGTTAGAGATGGAAAAGACTGATTAGATCATCCATTTCATCTCCCTACAAATTGTCCATAAACCCATTAAGTCAAAGGAAAAATTATTAAAATATACCTCTAATAGTTTCCAGTCCTATGCAGTAACCACTAATAATAAGTTACATTTACATAACATATTTCCATTCAAAGTATTTCAAAACTACAGTATATACACAAACACACACCATTGACATGCAGCCATCTCTTTTGTGGAGAATAACCAAACTCCCATCATAGGCAGAGGACATGCTGGCTAAGAAAACAAGGGTAAATTCCCACTTTTATGAAAAAAATCTACTAAATGTCTACATGGAGCAGAAACTATGTTGTTTTTAAGGACCTGATTAAACCCCATTGACATCAATGCACACTGTACCACAAAGCAACACACTGTAAACCCCTTATTCATTCTTTCAGTACGGTTGTAATAATTCATTTTAAGCATGCCACGTAAGATATCCAATGAAAGGTCAGAATCTGCTAAAACCCACTGTCCTGTCAAAATATGCATATCGCTTGTATGTATCAAGTTATAAAATTTTGCTGTTTATTACAATATGTTGTAAGCCTGCTAGTAGCAACAAAGGACAGGTCGACTTTTGGGTAGAAGGGCAGGGAAGTGGGGCAGACTGGCTGGGGCTCTCTGTGTGAGATTCCTGAGTGGCTCTGAGAGCATTCATGCAATCTAGCTGAGCGTAGGAGTCCCCCCTACTGTTTGGCTGAGTGATAACAGCACCTGGAGGGTTTTGCTGCTTGTTGCTAGCAAAGTAGTGTGGGATACAACCCAGTCTAAGGAGTTAAGGCGATGCAGTGGTACCCCAGTTCTAGGCTGTACCCCTAGGAGACTCTTTCAAATCCTTCCAAGGCCATCGGAGCAGATTTTAATTTTGCATCCATGTGTCTACGTGCTTATTTACCATCAGATCCGATTTGGCTAACAGCCACATTATTAAAAATATGGATTTATTTAATGTTAATATCTGAAAAGGGAAAAAGATCTTTCTCTCTTTCTACTACAAACTTTGAAAAAGCATAGCGTGTTTTGAGAAATTTGCACTGGAAAGTACTAGAGATGAAGCCAGATTCATCTGGAGCCTGTAGGTTTTTTTTCTCTTCAGGTTTTAGGTCAAGATTTTTTTTTCCATTTCAGTTTTTAAAGTCACCCCAGGCCCAAGTCCCCAGGGAATGCAGGCCTCAGTGCTTAGAGCCCACTAACAACACTCACAAGCTTTTAACATTTACCTGAGCCCATAAAGGAGAAACACCCAGCATGGACAAAAATGAAGGGCAAAGTCTGAGTGCTGAAAACACCCACAGTCAAAATATCCATCCCTGGGGCTCCTGTGGGTGAGAAATGCCAGCAACACCTACAAACCATGGCCCCAGGATGTCTCCATGGAGTCAGGCTCACTGCCCTACAGGCCCCTCTTCTCCTCCTCTTTAACAGAAAAGCTCCATCCCGATTCCCCTAATTGACCAGTTTGGCACATGTGGCCTTGTCTGCTCCAGCTGCCTGGGAATGAACCAAGCAGCAAGGCGGGGTTAGGCCCAGCAGTCTGAGAGGAAGGGGCCACTCATCATAGGGCCAGGTAGAGAGTTCTACATCTGTAAGGACAAAAGGCCGATTCCATTATTCACAACAATCTGTGAACAATTATCGTAGGTCAGGACTACGGGTGGTTTGAGTCTAGCCATTAATATTTAGAGAAATGGAGGAAGGAAGACAGAGAGATGAAAGCCAAACACCTCTTTGAATCACAGCCAACGGTTTATCAGCCATATAACTAAGACAACCTCATATCCTGCTCAGCTAGATACATATTCACCCTCTTTCGTTACATTACTTTCCGTCCTTAGTTGTGACAGATCCTGTGAGACTCATGTATAACATCTCCTGCCTGGAGTGGCTCAGACAAGAAGAAAAAATATTGTGTGAGTCACAGCCCATTGAAATGGCAACCTAAAGAGACCTGTGGATACAGTAATTACCAAATGATTGTGAACCCCAGGGTCACACTTGGCTCATAGATCACTGTAAGTGTTAAAATTAAAAAGAACTCTAAGTGGATGCAAGCGTAGTGGAAATTAGGGAGCAGAGTGTGGGCATGGCAGTGATCCATCATTCCAAGAGTACATATAGAACAATTAAGCTGGATTTTGACAGGAGAGGGGCTTAGGGAAACATGTCCTACCGATCTTATAAATGCAGTGAAATTCCCAACTATATTTAAGATAATGGAAAACTGTAATATGCTTATAATGATTCCCCAGTGACTCAGCCACGTTCACCCTCTGTTGGTCCCCTCTGCTGGTTTTGCACACTCTGTGGGTCCACATTCAGCTCTCATTTATGCCTGTATCAATCCACAGTGACTTTGCCTAATAGATTTGAACCCAACCCTGTGTTATTTCGGTTGGAACATGATTGCTGGCTTGTTTTGACCGCTTCGAGATAGCCTTGACGTGCTTTCCCTCGCCTGCATCAAAAATGTAAACAACAGTGCTAAGTACAACAATTAACATTGTGTCTCTATAGATGTTTGTTTCTCTTGAAGGAGTTTGGAATTTGAGGGGGTGAAGGAGGAAAGACAGAAAATGGTGGCTAATTCATTCGGAGGCAAAATTCCCTTCCTGAGTTTTATAAACAGCTCAAGCTGCTCCCATTCCTGTTTGTGATGTCAACAGAAACCCTTTACTGGACTGCAGCATTGTTATTAATCATCTGCCATCTGCTATTCTTTCTCTACTGTATAACAGGAGGTGCTTTGGTAAAGCAGTATGTGAAGGCAGCTGGAATCTTGAATCATTTCAGCCCCATTTGAATGGAAGCCAATACATTTCAGATTGCTTGGATTTTTCATATGACTTATCTCACCCAAGTCTGAAGATAATGTCGTCTAACAGTTGTAGGTTATAACTTCCAAACAGCAAGATAACCTTCATCATCAAGTAAAGGCATAAATGCCATTAGCAGCTAGAAAGGTGATTTAACTCGATCTAGCCATTTGCTTGCATGTCTGAATTTATGACATCGGCTGTGATGAAATGAGTGTTTTCTTAAGATAGACGTGTACAACTAACACAGCACAGAACTCAGCAATCTTCAAAGGATGCTGAGTTTCTAGTCTCTTTAAATTCTCTGGCAAAAACCAAACATTTGTCTTTCTTATCACTTTCACTCAAATTATGTGTTTTTGCAATATTACATCAGGTTCATTTGCCAACAGAACAGCCCAAAATGGAAGCACAGAGAGATGAATTCTACCCTCAGATACCTTAGATTAACTCCATCAGCCCTATTGGAGTTATTCTGGATTTACACTGACAGAGCTAACAGTCAGATCTTGATACCACTAATACATTATTTTTATACCATCATTCCAAAGACTTTGTGAATCTGGTATTTTCCAACTGAGAAATTTCAGATGAGGGCCTCATAGCTGAGGTAATTAAAGAAATGGCATGGAAAGAAACCAAACTCAGGATAACAATAATACCACGACACTTGCATGCTAACCACTTAAACCTGTGTTACGCTAAAATAGTAATAGAGTTCACTGGAACATGTTCTCCCTTCTGTAGTTTGAGAGGTGAGGCTTCAGGAAGTACATATGTGGGTTGACGGGTCACTTTTATTTTCTGGTCTTCTTTAAAAATAACCAAGCTTTCGTAGGCTGCAACCCACTTCGACAGATGCATGAAAAGCATGAAAAGCTGTCATGATTCTGACGAAGTGGGTTGCAGCCCATGAAACCTTATGCCCACAGAAATTTGTTAGTCTTTAAGGTGCTACAGAACTCCCGTAGTTTTTGCTGTATACAGACTAACACAGCTACCCCTCTGGAACTTTACAGCAAATATGGCAAGTTTTATTTCACTTTTCATTTCCAAGTGGGACACAGCAAACAAAGGCCATGTGAAGTAAGCATGAGGCAGTGAGTCTGCTCTAGAGGGATGAGGATTGTGAGGTGGTGGGATCTTTCAGGGGAAGGGATAGGGATCAGACCACAGTGAGTCCTCCTCTGCAATAATCACAGCAAATCCTACTATCACACATATTATTTGTGTAGCTTGTGCAAGGCCTGGCCTCCTCCCTAAAAAAGCATGTGTGAACATTACAAACTGACTAATGCAAGGCACTGCAACTTGTGGTCTGGGCTTCTGTCAGTTTTCAACCAAAATGAGCACACGTGCTCCTAATTTCTGCATGCAATTACATGGTGCCATGAGTGGATCTGATAATAGCATGCACAAATGACCAGAGTCAGCTACTTGCATGGACATTTACTGGATTTTCATGTGCAATTATGGTAAATATGGACATTTTTCTCACATACTTGTGCACTCAACCATTTTAAAAATTACCTGCATTTGATCACCCATTCCATAATCTCCATTACTTACCCAATGCAGGAGCCTTCTCTACAGTTTATTTTCAAGACAAGGACCACCAAACCAAATCCCCAGATGCAGACACCTTCAGCCTTCGGGTCCAGACTGACATTCAAGCGCCATACCTTACACCCATCTCTAGTACTGGCTAGTATCAGTCTAGTTTTAAATATGTTTGAACAAAGAAAAGACTACTTCTTACTCCAGAGCTGCCATCTGGATCCAGATGCATCCTTTTAAATATATATTAATGTTTCTATGGACAACTGTGTCAAGTATGCAGCCATAGTTAGTGCTTTACTTATACATCCCAAGTGCATCACTTAAAACAAAAGTAGCTGTAAGTCTAGTCTATACACTAATGGTCTTCAAAGAGATTTCAAAAGGCATCTTGAATGTTTCACCCTTTCGTTATCCTGTTATGAGTGACATTAGAAGCCATTTTTGGCATTCGCTATTATCATCATATCCCAGTAATTGCAGCCCGCAGCGGCCCAGATGTTGGAAACAGCAGTGGAACAGATCTGTAACACTATCTGACACACACCAGGAGAGTTTGTACAGCCCCAGTCACAACTCCACCATGCAGGAGATATCAGCCCCGCACGGCTAACTATAGATTTACTGAACCTTTATCAAACATGAAGGACTAATTAGGTGTGCTGGGCCATTAGCCATCTCTGAACAGTGACTGATGAAAAGCTTAATTAATGGCAGCTTCCATAAACAGACTCCAGAATGTAGAATTAAATAAAAAGGAAAGCTGCTGTTGTTAATGGAAATAAGGAACATTTCTAGCTTGAAATATTCCTCTGTCTTTCTGTGGGAGGCTGTTACACAATGCTGGAGTGGTTGGGGAGACTATACTGAGAACTGGGAGTAAAGAACATAAGAATGGCCATACTGAGTCAGACCAATGGTCCATCTAGCCCAGTATCCTGTCTTCCAACAATGGCAAAACCAGGTGCTTCAAAGCAAATGAATAGAACAGGTAATCATCAAGTGATCCATCCCGTCAGCCATTCCCAGCCTCTGGCAGACAGCAATCCCTGCCTATCCTGGCTAATAGCCATTGATGGATCTATCCTCCATGAACTTATCTAGTTCTTTTTTTAATCCCATTATAGTCTTGGCCTTCACAAATCCTGGAGTTCCACAGGTTGACAGTGCATTGTGTGAAGAGGGTTTGCAAAGCTTTTTGCTGGAGAAAACAAAACTTCTTGGTTGCGAGTCTTAGTGTGATTCTTTTCAGATTCACTGAGGAATTAGACATGGGGAAGGCCCACGGCCTTATCTTGTCCATTTTATTGCCAGGCCAGCTTGGTAACCCTGTGAAATCAAACCTGAGGGAAGAGAACCCAGTTCAGCTATGAACTGTGTTACAGTAACAGGAAATGGGTTAATGGAGCTAATTAAATTTGGATTTAAAAGCCCCCAACCAAGACCATGAGATCTTATATACACATCTGAATATGCAAAACAAATGAAAAAATATCCATAATGCAAGACCTGCCCGCTCTTCTCAAAGCTAACCTTATCCCCCCAAATATAAATCACCAATTTAAGTAATCCAGCACAAGTGGTAGATTCCTTATCACACCATTCCATATCCCTGAACGCCCTGGAAATTTATGAGCTTCATGCCTGACCTGAAGGCCAATAAACCCAGACTCTGGTGGATCCAGGAGTGGAGAATGAAATCCAGAGTCAAAGACCCTTCATGGAAACAATCTGCTACCAGCTGTCTCACTATTAAACCATGAGGCTGCTTGTATGTAAAAGGTGAGTTGTGGGCACCACATTTCAGAAAAGATGTGGACAAATTGAAGAAAGTCCAGAGAAGAGCAACAAAAATGATTAAAGGTCTAGAAAACATGACCTATGAGGGAAAATTTAAAAAACTAGGTTTGTTTAGTCTGAAGAAGACTGAGGGGGAACATGATAACAGTTTTCAAGTATATAAAAGGTTGTTACAAGAAGGAAGGAGAAAAATTGTTCTCATTAATCTCTGAGGATAGGACAAGAGGCAGTGGGCTTAAACTGCAGCAAGAGCGGTTTAGGTTGGACATTAGGAAAAGCTTTCTAACTGTCAGGGTACTAAAGAGTTGGAATAAATTGCTTGGGGAGGTTGTGGAATCTCCATCATTGGAGATTTTTAAGAGCAAGTTGGACAGACTCCTGTCAGGGATGGTTTAGATAATGCTTGGTCCTGCCTTGAGTACAGAGGACTGGGCTAGAAGATCTCTTGAGGTCCCTTCAAGCCCTATGATTCTGTGCTTCTTGCCATACTTAAAACTAAGTAACAAGGCACATCCAAAGCACACATGTAGGTAGTAAAAAGGCCCAAGGCATTCAGTTATCACCGTCTTACTCCACTTTCATACTGGTGCAACTCTACTGGGACGACCATAATAGAGTTATACCACTGTAAAAGGGTGGTACAGCACTATCAAGCCCAAACCTACCTAGTGGAACTCGTTAAATTAAATAAATAAATAAATAAATAAAAATCCACTATTAAAACAATTACATCAGTGGTTCCCCTCGTTTTTGACTCAAGGGCCACAGATATCATTGTTACAACTCTGAAGGGCCACCAGTCTCCGCCAACAGCCCACTCCCCACCCCCCGTCCCCCAGTGCAGCCAGACAGAAGGAGTTCAGCGAAGAGGCTGCCTCCCTCCTCAGTGATCTCTCGTCTCCCTTGCTGCAGCAGGGAAACCGAACGCATCCTATAGTCCCATGTGTTCCACCTGGGTACCTAGGCAGTGGCTCCCTTCTGCAGCCAGGGGAATGGGAGATCAGTGCTCCCCTCCCTCTGGCTCCAGCAGGGACCCCAGTGCCTCTGGACTTAGGTGGAGCACTTTGCCATGATCCCTGCTACAGAGAGGGGAAGGGAAGTGCTGACCTCCCACACCCTTAGCTGCAACAAGCCTGCACCGGTCTTTTAGCTCTCCAGAAAGGCACTCTGCCTGGGCGCATAGGCAGCGACTCCCTTCTGCAGCCAGCAGGAGGGGAGCTGTGGGCCACTTTGAAAACCCCCGCAGGCCACTTTTGGCCCCTGCGCCACAGGTTGGGACCCACTGAATTACATCCTTAGCACTTCTCAAAGATTATACCTAGTCCCTTTTATATTACTATCTAAGTCAGGCACTTATGGTATGTCTGCATCTATATCATAGAAATGTTATCTGACCTAGATCAAATGACAGCCCTCCCCAACATCTGTAATATCTTCTAAGGTGCACACTCTGTTCAGATAGGGTTTGATCCTGCTCCATATAGGGCAAGATTCACCGGTATGCTCCAGCTTCATTGGGACCACTCCAAAAACCCAGTTTAACTGGCTGATCAAACTAGCTTGACAATGATTTTCCATTGTCAAAATGTTACATAGGAGCTGGAGTGCATCGGTGAATCTAGCCTAGTTAGGAGAAACAGAGCGGCTGTAGTGCAGGAGCACTTCCCAGGACGTCAGACATGGGACCACTTCTGCTCCCTGGAGTTCCGGCTGCTAGGCAACTAACTAGTCTGCCTCCAGACTGTGGCAAAACTACAGTGGTGCCTAAGATAAAGCAGCATCTCCTGGCTGGGCCCCCATAACCTCGTGGGCGCTGACAGCACCACATGCACCATTGTAGCTACACACCACTGGAAGAAAGCTGGGTTTTGGTAGGTCCCAAATGCTCTATGTGGAGCTAAACAACTGCAGTGTTTATACCTAGGTCAACACAATTTGTTTCATGTGATAACCTCACACCTATAGTACCTTCCATGTCAAAATGCTTTGAAAGCATTACCAAACTAACCGGCGCAGCACCCCTCTTAGGCAGGTACCAGTTATTATCTCCACTTTGCAAAGGGAGAAGCTGAGGTGCAGAGAAGCTAACAGCCCGAGCACCAGCTCCCTTTGCCACTGCTGTTCTCCCCTGAGCTTTCAATGGGGATGGTCCTTTTAATCCCCATTACATGCCAGCCAGAGGGAGGGCTGAATCACGGCATCCTGACCACATTCTCCCTCTCACCTCTGGAGATGTGTAGACCACGTGCAGGCTCCCAGGTGGAGAGAAGGTTGCAGACTCCTTGTGCTGCAGCAATTCCCTCAGGGCAGACTTTCTAATGCGGGAATCTGCACTAGCTTTTGGCCAAACAAACCCTGCAGTGAATCATGCCCCAGGGAGTATCCCAGGTGCCATCATTCAGATTCCAAGAACTTCTGCAAAGGAAGAAGGCAAAGGCATTCCTGTGAAACATCTTTGCTGAACACCTACTATCCACTGCCCTCCTCCCTTCCTGATATGTGAATTAATTCTACACTCATTAAAATTAAGAGCTAATTGCACTGACTTAAATTGGGCATAGTACAGGTAGTCACTGGGTGAGCTCCCATACTCAGCTCTGCCAAAGCTCCATGAATTCTGGCCTTCTTCTTCTTCTTCTTCTTATTATTATTATTATTATTATGTATTATTTGTATTGTGGTAATACTTAGGAGCCCCAGTCACAGACAAGGCCCCATTGTGCTAGGCACTGTACAAACACAGAACAAAAAGATGCTTCCTGCCCCCAAAGAGCTTACAGCCTAATGCAACACTCTCTGATAGTCCTGAGCATAATAGAAAGAAACCACCAAATCTTTTTTCACCTATGAGCTGAGCCAAGGATATGAACTCCAGACCTAGATTCAGTTCCCTGTTCTACCACAAACTTCTTGTGTGCAACTGAATCTCTCTGTGCCTCAGTTCTCCATCTGTAGAATGGGGACAATTCAATAATTCCCCTACCTCAGAGGGGTGTTGTAGGCATGCTTTAAAGATTGTGAAGTGCCCATATACTATGGCAATGGGGGTGGGGGTAGAGGTGTCATATAAGAACTGTAGATAGATAGATAGATAGATAGATAGATTTTACAACATGCTGCAGTTAGGAGCAGAAGTGAGACTTACACTGACTGTGCTGCAGTTTCAGAGACAGGGTCACCTACACGTGCTTCTCATTTTATGAGAAGAGGGAGCTGTGAAAAGCAGTTTCATGCACATGGGTCTGCTTACTGCTGGCAGTCACATCGCAACTATGAAAATGTTTATACTCCCCGCAAATGCTTATGTATTGGCCTTGATTGTTTAAAAGTGTTTTTAAATTGTAAGGCCGAGCTTCCTGAACTGCATGCGAAACAATCACAGGCTCTCTTCTCCCCTTGATCATAAGGGAAACGGTTCACCCACTGGCATGCGGGGGAGGGAGCAGCACCGGCATAATGGGGACCGCACCTGTATTGCTAGAGAAACTTTGCTAATATTTGTCAGTAGAAAAATATGGAAGAGGGGCCATGGCCTAGGTGCAGTAAAATTCTGGGAAGGAGTTCACGGGCACTGCCACTTGGGGAGATGAACTAACTACAGCAATGGGAGAACCCCTCCCTTTGCTGTTGGGGCCTGGTCTACACTAAAAAGTTAGGTCAACCCAGGAACATCACTCAAGGGTGTGGATTTTTCACAGCCCTGAGCAGCATAGTTAAGCCAACCTAACCCCTAGTGTAGACAGCACTAGGTCAATGGGAGAATTCTGTCGACCTAGCTGCCGCTTCCCATGGAGGTGGATTACATTTGCTGATGGGCTAGCCCTGCCTTCAGCATAGATAGTGTCTATACTGAAGCACTACTGTGGGAAAGCTGCAGCCGAGCAGCTGTGTCGCTGCAGTGCTTTAAGTGTAGACATAGCCCGAGTTTGGAACAAAAACTCATTTCAGCTATTAGTTCATCTTTCTCCATAAAGAAGCTTAATTGCTCTCCCACTGGCATAATTAAACCATACCCAACAAGCAGCGGTAGCTATTTCAGCAGGAGAGCATCTCCCACCAACATAGCGCTATCCACACCAGCATTTTTGTCGATGAAACTTACGTCAGTCGGGGGGGGGGGGGGGGGTTTCACACACCTGGCCAACAAAAGTTTTACCAACAAAAGTGCTACTGGAGACAAAGCCTTAGTCAGAATGAAAGGTAGATTGCACACCCATCAGCTTCAGCATGGACTGGGATTGCCCATGGATTAAAGACATGTTTCCCAGCTGTCACCATTTACAGATGTTTAGCTTCAGGATATTTAATTTAGCATAAAAAGTCCATCAGTCACTCTCAGCATCAGTTTGTAAACTGTGTCCTGCTCACAGGTTTAACCTTTTCTTCTTTTCCTTGGACATTTTAATCTGCCCTCTCCAAGGCAGTAACAGTCTCCTGTCAAGCTTGGCCAGTAACTTAATTTCTGGTGCATTTGGCAATTTAAAAAAATCAGGGTAAAAAATCATTTCACATCAAATGAAACATTTCAATTTGATTTTAAGCATTTCAATTTTTTAAATGTTTTAAAATTAAAGGAGATTTCTAAAGAAAATGTCATTTTGAACCAAAAAATGAAAAGGTTTTGTTCCAATACTTTCTAAATAAAACGTTTGATTTTTTTTCTGATTTTTGGGTGGGGGAAGAAGGAAGAGAAAGAAAGGGGGCTTCTAAGAGAACAATTTGGCATAAATGACACAAATTCACAAAATGTTTTCATGTAGCTGAATCTGCATTTTTCAATGAAAAAAAAAAAGGTTGGGTCAAAAAATGTAGCTCAGCTCTAGTCTTTATGTTTGAACAGCACCTAGCACAAGGGGTCCATGATCCTGAATGGGGCCCTTAGGCTTTATGATATACAAATAATATTAACATTTAACAACTCACTATGGACCAGATCTTTGGGGGCACCAGTGCAGCTTTCTGTCACCTTTCTGCACCCCAGTCCTTAGGGCAGCTGCATTCTTGCACTGACTGGATCAATACTGCATCAACTCACTCAAAACTATGGACTTTTCACTAGCTCCAGACCCTGACAGCTAAGCTCTGGAAACCCTATTCTCCATGTGGCATGATGATGAGATACATGCTGCACACCACCTGCGCCCCGTGGAATGCAGCAGCACGAAATGCTGAGTTCAGGTTGCAGCACCAAATTCAAATTGGAAACTAAAGGGAGGGGAAGGTCTGACAGACACCCCTTGTGGGGGGGGGCTGGAACAGGGGGGATGCCTGTCGCTTCACCTTTGATCTGTATGAGGCTTTGATGTGGTTTTTCAGCCTTCCCCAAACAATGTAACCTATCCTGAGAGCACCTCATGATCCCACCAATGGATTTAAATGAGGCAAAAAGCCTGACTCTTCAGCTCTCGCTCAGACACTGCAAGTGAGCAGCATAATTTGGGCTCAGCTCCATTCTCTGCCTCCCTTCCCCCCCCCCTCCCATCCCCTTTGCATGCACAACCTGGGTAGGAAATTCTCTTGAATAAACACAGAAGTGTTTGATGTTCCTAATGGCATTTCAGGGACAGGAAACATAAAACCGCATGAGTTATTCATCTCCATGTAATGGTTTTATCAGGGGCCCAGAACGAAATTTCTCAACCTTAGGAAGGCTGATTTTCCGGGTAAGACATAAGCCTATCAGGCTTCATGTGCTCTGATACCCAGTTCCCAAGAACATAGATAGTTAGATAGACAGATAGATAGATAGCAAGCAAGCAAGCAAGCATGCTGGGATGAAAAGCACAAAAGATATCCTCGGGTGGCTGAGGTAGACTGTACAGCCACAGGCAATATAAGAGAAAAACCAAAAAAATTATTTGTAAAACCAGGCCAGAAAGGGTTTTTCTCGATGTTTTGGAGAGATCACTTATTATTATTCATTTCTATCGAGGTAATGCCCAGTCATGAATCAGGACCCCATGGTGCTGGGTGGCACATAAACACAAAACAAAAATGTCAGTCCCTGCTCCAGAAAGCTTGCAGTCTTTAATTATGGTGCGGTCCCATTGTATAGCAGCACTGACTACTGAGACATGTTGGCCGTTTTGCTCCCACAGCTACCCAATCTTATTTGCCAATACAGTTCCTGCAACTGAGCACACATTTGGCAGTGACAGCACTCACAAATAACCATTTATGATCCTTTTCACCCCCTCCAGCTTTCTGTGTCTAAGGGACCTAATGCATGGGATCTAATTCATCTCTGGAGTTGGTGCATGAAGAGCAGGTTTTCCAGCTAGCAGTGGCAAGGCAGTGTGGGGCAGAGATGTACACAGGAGGCCAGTGCTTCTATATGGGCTGAGGAAACAGGATGAGGAGCAGAGATAGACTCAGTCCATAAAGTGGATTGGAAAAAATTGGGGGAGAGGGGCTTCAAATGAAAGAGGACAACAGAAAGATGAAGTGAATGGGTGGAGGGAGAAGGGGATGAGCAGAGCTATTTGCAGATCGGATGGGGTGAGTGTGGCTGTACTACTTTATGCACCCCACAAGGTCCTAGAGCACGGGGCTCCAGCCTGAGCCCAGAAGTCTACACAGCAATGAAACAGCTCTGCAGTCCATGTCCAAGCTCGAGTTGGCTGGCATGGGCTAGCTGCGGGTTTTTCTTTGCTGCGTAGATGTTAGGATCCTATTGTTCTTTACAGTGGTCTACAGGTTGGTGCTAGTGACTGACAGCTTGCTCAAAAGAATGAAGCTAGCTGGAAATAGAAAATGTGCCGAGTTTGTGCCTATGTCTGGAGAAGCAAATGGAGGCAGGAGAGCCCAGAAAGGTGTTCCTAGATCTCTCTTGCACCTCGATCTGACAGCAAATAGAAACAAACACAAGTGTGACCAAGATATTCTTTGCTTCGGTCAGACAGAAAAACTTCTTCCAGTCACAGAGGAAGATAGTAAGTCACATCTAGTACTGCAAGAGGAAATGTTTAACTGGATTTGGAGCCAGACTTGCAAAATCTGTCTAGTTCATCCCTGGCGTAGCTTCACAAAATCAGCTCGGCACTCTTCATCGGCCATGGAGTTGCACCAAGGATGAATTTGGTCTGCTATGTTGATCCCACAAAAACCCAACTGCAGTAGGAAATGATCTTTACAAACTAAGTGGCCTTTCATCGAACGGTCTTGGGAGGAACCAGCCAATCTGATACATCTGAGTTCATGAACTGAAGATGTCTCTGATCTGCATGCTTCCTTTTCCATTTCCCTAAATACCCACAAGCAAACTGAGTCAAGACACAGGACAATGAACAAGAAAAGATCGTATTTTCCAGTCTTGCCTTGACAGTCTCATTGCATCAGTGGACAAGTCCTTTGCCTAAGGGCTCGTATTTCACATGATACAATGTGGTGCAATGATGCAAACCCATCAGCCATTTCTCCTGCCTGATATTTATGGAGATGGCAATTAATGGGGAGTCAGAGTGCAGGGGACACACAGGTAGCAGGTGATATGGAGCCCTTGCTAGTGTGTGTGTGTGGGGGGGGGGCTTGCTTGTTGCTTGCCTCTCCTTGAATTTCTGCCACATTCCCAGTCACAAGGAATTGGAAGCTGCTTTGCTTTGAACCACTGGAGGAGGAGAAGAAAAAGCAAGGGAGGCTCCAAAGGCTCTCAGGAACCGTAGTTCAGTTTCTAGTATCTCATCTTTGGTCAGGAATCCTAGCTGGAGATGGGCAAAGATGCTGAGTTTCACTTTGACAGAATGTCTCAAAAAACCCACACCAAGCCACATTTTGTCCCAGCTACCCCCTTCAGTGCCCTTGTCTTCAACAGGGTGGCATAAGGTAAAAGTGGGACAGAATTTGAACTATCATCTATCTATGGCCTCCCTAATTGCAGTGTCTTCAGTGTGTTTATCCTTACAACACCCCTGTGAGGTAGGGCACTGCTATTACCCCCACTGTACAGATAGGCAACCGAGGCCCAGAGAGACTAAGTGACTTGCCCAAGGTTGCACAGAAAGTCTGTGCCTTCAGCAGGATTGCAGGCATAACTAAATGCAAACCTTGGCCGGAAAAGGGCCTCAAGCTCTCTGTGCATTAGTTTCCTCGTCTGTAAAATGGTGACAATAAGAATCACCTACTTCACAGGGAGCTTGGGAGGCTTTAACTCATGTTAGTAAAAGGTCTTTGATAGGCACTATAGAAGTGCCCATATGTGTTTATAGAACCACTGTAGTTATGTTTTCTGAACATAAGGAAGAGAAGAAAAGCTAGTGAGACAACAGTTCCTCTCTTGGACCTGCTGCTGATTCTTACAACCCCTCTGCTTTGTTTTCAGAAGCGTGGCTTGCTTTTTTCATTTTTACTTTGGGGCTATTTCAGACCGAAAAGGCTTTTCATCGTCTCTTCTCAGCTACTCAGAGTTGTACCTCTGCCCCCTCACTTCACTTGGTCCAATAAGCATAGTTTGTTTGTTTGTTTTTTGAAAGGTCTGCTTTCCTTTCATTCCCTCTTACGTCATCCCTGTACTTAGCTCAGATTCTAACATTTCTCCCTTTCTAAGCACCTCTGAGAATAGCAATAAACACCATGCAGAGCAGCATCTTGCCACTGGTACGTAAGCCGCAAGCAGCTATCGTGAGTGACAGAAAGCCAGTTTGGAAATCTAAGACTCCCTGTTTTGAGGATACCCATTTAAGAATTTTCTGGCCACAGGGCACCACCAATTCATTAAGAAATTCAATATTCAGAGTTCCTAATTCTGTAGGAAAATCTAGACCAGGAGAGTTGAGATTTGCTAACTAGATACCTGCTCTTGCTTGCCCTCTGCTGTTTACAAATAGTTCTGCCAGTTAATGGGGCTAATTACTTTTTCCCCCTTGTCCCAAAATGATTTATGGTTAAATGATGTTTAATATATAAATAGAGTCAGACTATTTCTATTTAAAAGTTCCAAGCTAATATATATATATATATATATATATATATATATATATATATATATATATTATGTGGTCTTTCTGAACTTAAGAAAAAAATCTTTGTTATTCCACAGGTTATTATTATATTTCAATGTGCAAAAGCTATTAATTTCTTTGGAAAGACATTTTGACCGAACTGTTTCCTAAGTGCATGAAAAAGATCCTTCTTTGATAAGAATTATTATTGCTGGAATGAATTTCAGACTATGATCTACTGTATCACTGTTTTCTGAATCACTCTACTAAATTTTATTAGCAGATACAAACCCTTCCTATTTAAAGAGATAAAGTCTTTCAGAAGGTGAACATAGGCAGAAGCCGGGGACTGAGGACACGGCAGTCCATGGTTCCCTTTCTGATTATTACAAAGGCGGGTTTCTTGTTCATCTAAAACAATCTTCCTTAGATCCCATAACTACTGGGAAAATTTCTCACATCGGTCTCCTCATCAATTTCTCAGGGAAGAAAGATGGTCTTAGTGGTTAAGGCACCAGCTTGCAACTCAAGAGATCTAGGCCAGCTACTGACTCTGCCCCAGATGTCCTGTGTGTGCCCTTGGACAAGTCACTTAATGACTTAGTCACTCTGTGCCTCAGTTTCCTCATCTGAAAACAGAGATAATTCTGCTTTCCAGATTTAATTCCCAGTTCTCACATCCTGTGTGACCCTGGCCAAATCATTTAATGAATCTCTCTATGCTTTGATTGCCCATTTGTAAAATATATATAGTGGTACTTCCTTTTTCTGCTTTGGGCATTTAAATGATAAGCTATTCAGGGCATGGATTGTCTCCTACTATGGATATGAACCATGCCTAGCACTACAGGGCTCTGAGCACAATAGGGGCCTGTAGGTGCTGCTGTAATGCAGATAATGAATAATGATCTCTCCTCACTTTTCCTGTGCAGAACTGGTTTCTCATCCTGGTGCTTTACAAAACCATCTCAGGTATACTATCAGTCATATCAGGGAAAGGGGACCCTCTTTATGGCCAATAATCTGGCTTGATTTTGATCTCATTTGTACAGTTTTCACAGCAGTTTAATTCCGTTTACTTTAGTGACATTGTTCCTGGTTTTCAGTGGTGTGAGATGGGAATTAGGATCTCTGTGTATTTTATTTTGTCTAGCACCACTCCATCCACCCATATTATTACATAAATAAAAATAATATAACCTGACCCTTTCTATTAATCACAATCACATATGGTCCAGTTCCCAATGAAGTCAGTGAGAGCTTTGACTCGACTGGCCCCACTTTGGAACATTAATTTTTAGTGTTACAATGTTTTAAATGCCTAGTTATTCAGGGTCTCTGTTCTTATTCTCTAACTGTAACAAATCTGCTGTTAAAATTCAAATTAACTTAGATCATATGAAATGACAGCTTGTTCAATCAGTGGGTTCCAGGAAAAGAAAAGTAATCTGTACATAATTGTAACACAGAGGCAATAACAGTTCTCCGCTATTTATACAACTTTCCAATGGATGCATTTTAATTATGGCTCAACAAAATATAGAAAATTACCTCCAGTTTTCTTTAAGAAAGTTGAAATACCAAGGACTAGTAGAAACAAAGGGAACTTCAGTTACCAAAAAAAACAACCCAAAACCTAGAATGTTTCCACTCATTTCGCTACCCTATTACACCACCTACAGGGAGCCTGCAAGAATCACACCAACCTGCCAAAGTGAGGAAGGACCCCAACACACTGTCAAAGCAGTGTGTTATTTTAATTTTAAAATGAAAGAAGCACTTGTGAAAGCTGCTAGCCTGACATCCATCTGAAATCATCTGTTTATCCACTGAACAGGTGCAAGGGCAGTGCAAGTTCCCTCCAAAATGCCTGAACTCCACTTCTAGCAGTTACAAAGTCAATTTAGTCACCATGGCCCATTCATTCTTTAACATGTCTGCGTCCACAAGGGTCCCAGCTGTGAAGGAACTATAGGGTTTGCCATGCTGAGTCAGACTAATTGGCCTATTTAGCCCAGTGTCCTGCCACTGGCAGAGCCCTGTATCATCAGAGGATTGCAATGTTCCCTATGCTATGTATCAACTGGAGAGAGAAAAGACCTTCCTGACCCTTGTCTGGAGGCCTGAAGCAGGAGTTCGATTGCCCTTGTCTAAATAGTCTGAATAGTTACACAATGCTGGTGACAAGTCCGATGATGACAGCACTCCATTAGGAACTAGTCTGAGATGCCAAAACTGGTGGTCACAATTTTAAAGTCATTTTTTGAAAATGTGGCTTTAATTATCTAACCATTTAAAAAAAAATGTTGCTGGTAAAAAAAATGAGCTGGTTGCCTCAAAACATAATTATTAGATGAAATAAGACATATTTTTGTCTTTCTTTGGGAGCCTGATCTAAAGCCCACCGTAGTAAATGGAAAGACTCCCAACAAGTTCAATGAGCTTTGGATTAGTCCCTGGTTGTGGGAGAGAACGTGGGTGGAGGAATGTGAGAGTCCATAGAGCGTGTACACTATCATTGTTTGCTAAGTAGGGCAGCAAAGAAAAAATACTAAGAAGCAGGGAGGAAGCCAGCAGAAGAAACAGAAAAAAAAATACCACTATAATACTATAATACCAAAAGAGGCCAGAGAGCTGGCAATCCAAAAACATATTAAACGGAGACAAGAAAGAAAAAACTATGCTAAAGAACAACTAGGTTTGCAAAATGAAGTCAGGAAATGCCAGAGTTAAGGTACCACATGCCCCTTGCAACATGGTATGGAATGAGGGCTTATTCCATATGCACCCTCATCAGATTCACATTCACCAACCCTCTGAATGAGAAATTTTAACCAGCTTTCTTATATACGCATGTCCAGAGGTAAAGGAATGTTGAGAGATTGCCTACTGAATGAGGAATTCCACTCAGCTTACATGTACATGCATGTGCAGTGCCAAGAAAGTGTTGGAAGATTATTAGCAAAAACCTCTTTTCACAAAATAAAATCGCATGGAGGAGTAAAGTATGTATTTCAATCCTTTTATCAGCCAAAATCAAAACAGATTTTCACCAGACCACTGAAAATGAAGCATGTGCCTAAGACTTTGCAGAACTGAGGCCTATATCCCTCTCAAATTCCACACTTCTAGTCTCTTGCATTGGGGCAGTGGAGCTGTTCAAGAAAGGATGTTAAAATGTCTTATAATTGCAAATGCCACTGCTTACTGTAGACGCTGACCCAGGTGGTTAGCCTCAATGGAATGATTTTTCAGGAAAAGGTGTCTGTGATTATTGTAACTGCTGGAACCATATGTACAAATGCCATGTCTTTTTTTGAGAATTTAGGCCACTGAATCTCCTGAAGGACAAGAGAGATGCACAGTGGGACAGTTGCTCTGCTGTCTGCCACTGTATATTGGCTTCAGCTTCTTGCTGTTAGGGACCTGTTGAGACAGGGTTCTAGTACAAGAAAGAATTTGTAGACCCTTGTTATGGATCACTGGGCAGTCAGAAGAAGCATAGATCCCTCTCCATACCAAATGGAGCCTCCCAGGCAGTTCCAGGAAGCAACACAGCAAACAGAATGTCCAGTGTAATAAAACAATCCAGCAACAAAGGAAAAACCTCAGATTCTTCTCTCAGTCAACCCCACCTCCTCTGTTTTTTTCTGCCATTTGAAAAATTCAAATAAATTAATATTTAAATATAAATTTTTGTTTTAATTAATAAATAACATCTCCTATATTTTAAAAGGCAGCAGACAAGAATTCCAGAACTGTCCTGGCTGCAGCCTGCGTAGAGACAGGTCACATCTCTGTTCTTCTATTCTGTGTTACTCTGACACTTATGTAACACAGTGTTGATGGCTGTCATGATATTACCCCAAATCTTGCAATGTCCAGTGCTTTTCTTAAAGCCCTACTTCCTGGAGTCTTGTGATTACCTGAGCAGCTCATTTTTCAGCCCTCCCGGTTACAAAGAAAAGCTGGAACGTGCAAATAGTAAATGCTTGGAAACCAGAAGGCAAATCAGCAGAACCCACTACCCAACATTTATTATTTTAATGGTGCATGATCTTTAAGCCAATCTCATGATTTTGGGCCTGCCTTGTGATTTCTGAATGCTTGGGGTGGCCAATCCTACTAACGCAGTGTGGCTTTGTTCTCCTCTTGGAGATTAGTCCTGTAGCATGTTAACAAGTCAGCTGCTGCCCCAAAGCTAAGGCACCCTTTTGCCCAAGCAGTAGGGACTGAAGCTTTGAAGTCTGGAGTTTGGTCCCTGCTGACAATGACCCATCTAGGGCATCATTACAAGTTTGGGATGATGGCTTGGGGTTGCCAACGGACCCTTATTACATGGGAAGTCCCTTCTTTTTTCATCTCGGTACAAGATGGGGAGCTGCTGAGCGCTGCAAAAAGCAGCAAGAAATCCCCCGGCAGATGTAGGTGAGCGCTGATTAATTATTATTAATAATAATAATATCAGGAAGAAGGGTGGGGCAGGGGTGCCAAGAAAACAGCCCCTTATTTTTGAAATACAACGTTGGCGACCCTACAAGGTGCATCACTCCCAGGCATGACACAGGTGGCAACCCGCCAGGCGCTGCCCAGACCTGCTCTGGACAGTGGGGCCAGCCATTAGAAATCCCTCAAAGCTGCCAGTCGCAGGCTCAAACCTGCGAGAGGCTCCCCCCTTGCACCGCCTCGCTCTCTGGTCAGGACTCAGCACAGGGGGCCTAGGCCGGCCCGGGCCCGGAACGTTGGTGCCGCGGCGCGCGGGCTCGGGGGGAGGGCTGGAGAGCGGTGCACAACGCGGAAGTCCGCCGGGGCCGCGCCGGCCCGCCTGCGGTCAGATCCGGGCGCGGGCAGGAAGGATGGAGGGAGCCGGGGGCTGCCTCCGAGAGTCGGGGCTCGAGCCCTCTCCCTGGTCCCTGTGAGCGGCGGAGAGGAGCCGCGGGGGGCTCGCGCTGTATCCGCCCCGGGGTGTCCGGGCCGAGCTAGGACGGGAGCCCCGGGCCCGGGCGGGCCAGGCCCCGGGGGGGGGAGCGGCGGGGGAGGCGCAGGGGCTCCCTGGGGCGCAGGGCACCGGCCGGACCTGGCAGGCCTTAGGCCGGGAAGGCGCTGGGGGCCCCGTGCAGGCCGGAGGAGAGTCGAGGCGGCGCAGGGGGGGCCCTTGGGGGGCCGGGGGGTCCCGTGACAGCTCCGCGGGGGGGCCCTCGGGGGTAGAGCCATGGCCACCCGGCGCTTAACGGACGCGTTCTTGTTGTTGCGGAACAACGCGATCCAAAACCGGCAGCTGCTGGCCGAGCAAGTGAGTAGTTACGGCTCCTCCAGCCCTCTGAGTTCACGTAGCATGGCTGCTGCGGTGAGTCTCCTCCCTTCATCCTACTGTACCCCCGCTCGCTGCCCTTATCCGTCAGCCTAGGGCTGGCAGACAGCCGCTGTTCCTGTCCCCCTACTCCTCTCGTCACCCGTCCGCTCTCCCCTACACCCATCGCCTCACCTCCCCCAACTTCCCCAGCTCCCCTTTCTTCTCTTCACCCTCTGTCCTTCCTCCTCCCCGTCTCTTTCCTCCTTACACCTCTTTCTCCCCCATTTATCTCACACTTCGAACATCCCTTCTCCCTCCCACTGCCCTCTACCCCATGTAAAATGAATAGCTCTGTCCTTTCATACTGATCTTCTCTCAGTTTGCTGTTTGTGCCATAAATAACAAACTTTGTTATTTAAATGTTTTCACATTATTGTTAGACGTTAAGTTGTTGTACCTCCTTTTTCTCCTGGTCCCACCTCCTGTCCCAGGTAAAAATTAACAAAGCTATCTTTTCATTCTGATATCTTCTTCTCACTTTGTTGTCGACACTGTTAAAAACTAGAATACAGAATATTATCATTGTTTGAACCTTTTTTAGTTTGAGACAAGTTGCTGTTTCTCTTTTTTTTTCCTTTTCCAAAGTAAAATGAATGACTGCTGTCCATAATGTGTATCCAATATTTTAATTAATGAAAGGGAAAAAAAGAGACATATGTATCATGGTATCCTACATTTGTTAAAATGAAATGCACAAATGGCCATTGGAAGCTTATAACATGGCATACTAAAACTGAAAGGTCTTTGTTGTTGTTATGGTAGAAGTTTTTCAATCAATAGATGCATTCCAAATTTATGATTATTCAATCTCCAAATTCTGAAAATAGCATCTCATGATGACACTGAGTGAAAGTGCAGGAACTAAGTAAGATGACTTGTAATTGTCCATACTGCCAGTGCTTCTTTTCCTCCCTGTTACTGTATCCCAAAAATTACACAGTTCCCTTTATCACTTAGAAGCACTCTTAAAAGCAGAATTTCATTAGGACTTTGAATTTCTAAATGGACTTCTTTTAATAAAGCCACTAGCCACATTCTACTGCTTTATATACAGCTAAGTTTGCAAAAATCCAGCATACAAAACTCTACACTATTTCAGCTATCTGAAAATACTTCAAAGTATAATAGCAAATGTAAAAGCTAATAGGTTTCTGCAGTCCAATCTTGTACATCAGTCTGCAAGATTGGAGCTTGGAGTGTATTCTCTCCTTTGGAAATTTATACATACAGCAAGTTATAGTTATTTTATATAGTTATATATATTGTTGTTAATGCCTGAGGCCCCAATTTGGATATTTTAAATATGAAAGGAGAAGCCCTTCCATTTTTCTCCTTAATATCTTATTTGTTTCCTCTTCCTCCTCTGATAATTTTATAGCTTTTGTTATTTGTATTCTAGTGCAAAGTGGTTAAAATACATAGTGCAATTACCACCAAGCATAATCCTCAAGTGCAGGAGGACAAACTCTGTACCTGTGACTGTTTGTAAATTTTGGTCTGCTCAGACTGCATGGAAAACTCAATTGAGTTTAAAAATTGGCTTTCAGTAAGTAATGAAGCACCCCATTTGACAGCCCAGCCAAGTAGATTCCTGCTTGGTAATTGAAACAAACTACATTAGTATAGAATTGTCTCTGTTTATTTCCACTTTTAGGTAAATCTTCTCATTTATTTAGAAAAGCTTCCAGTAAACATGAGTCCTCCCTTTCTTTCTCTGTTGCTATTCATTAGTTCATTTTCTGTAAGGAGAAACAGTACTTAATGCTATAAATTCCATTTAAACCTGGGAGCTGCTGTTGACTAATCTTTTTTACTGTTAGCTTTATTATACCTATCTTTGTACAAGGTACTTATGGAATACATTTATAGAATAGTAAAGGTCGCACCTAGTAATATATTTTACATGTTCTTTATTCTAGCACTATAAAATTTCTGGCTTTTCTAAAATTTTATATGTCCAGATTATAATGAGAGGTTGTTAAATCACCAGGAATTTTTTAGACATTCTAAAGTTTTAATACTTACCTAAAAATGTTACTGATAATGAAAACAGGTATAGAAGCAATTAACCAATCAAATCAGTTTCCATCAAAAGGCTAATGGGTTAGTAATACTTAGCACTTGTTTACAATTTTACATTTTCAAAGCCTTTAGTAACATTGATGCGGGGGGGAGGGGAGCTATTTTGTCAGATGCTGGTGCAAATGCAACCAACACTGGCCATGATTGAAAAACTTCACTGTCTAGTGGACTTAGTTGCTAGTGGATAGGTGTCTGTTCCATAATTGCTACTTAGTTAAATCCATGTTTGTCTCAGCAAGAAAGCCAAAGACTGTAAACTGAGCTATGTCATATATTTGTCTGATGTATCTACCACTATAACATCTGTGCAATTTGCCTTTTCATCTCTAACCTGGTGCCTCCAAGGCAGGGTTGAAGCACACTGGCAGGGTGGCAAAGCCTAATTGTCAGTACCTTGTTTTTTCTTGTTTTTGAATAAACAGATTCCAGGGCATTGATCTACCACCCTTTATGAGTACTATAAATTGCTGTAAAAAGTTAACATTTTTATTCTGCAGTAGAAAAATTCAGCCTTTGATACTGACATCCAATAAATCAATGAAACTGAAATTTTAAGTACATAGGCAAATTTTAAATGCTCAGCATTCTTAAATTACTTTTTATTTCTAAAGCTGAATATATGAATATAAGAGCTATTTAAAGGTAGCATGAGACACCTTTTCTCTTCTGAAGCATTTTGTTCTTGCTTTAAAAATGTTTGCTTTATTAATTTTTCTATGATCTTTCTGATCACCTGTTCATACACTATACAGTACAAAGATAATGCAGTATTACACTGATAAAGTTGTAAATATATTGTAGTTGCTAGTCTTTTATACACTTCTCTACTATAGGGACAATAACATTATTTGATCTCTAGAGCATACTAGAGAATTATAGATAAACTAGCTCTTGAATCTTTTAGTTTTTGGGTGTGGGGTTTTTTGTTTTCCCTATAACCTGTTATGATGACTAGGATGCTTATGAGTAAATGTATTTCTTGAGTCAATTTTTCAAGCTTTGCCTAGTAAAAATATCAAATCAAAATGTATACAATTTTGAATATTATGGATATATGATCCTTGCTACACTAAACTGTTACAGCTCTCATTAAACATGTTTTACACAGCAATTCTTCTGTCTGATAGTTGGTGACTGAAATCATATATTGTATTTAAATCAATTTCTTGACTTTCTTGATTTTTTTTAAAAACTAAAATTATGTTCCTGTTTACCAGGCAAACAACTGAAATAAATTTAAAGAAAAATGTGCTTTTGTGCACCATAAATGCTTACGTAAATACATTAAGAATGGCTAATAAATTTAAGAGCCTCTTTAGTTTGTTCTTGGTAAACTGTTAGTTTTAAAAAACAAAGTTTCAGTATTTTCTCAACTGACTGTACCCTGTCTCTGCCCTATGTCTCTCTCTGTCATTTTTATCTTTTGCTGTCCCTAAATGGATGGGGCTGATGGAACCACAAATCATATCAGGAGCTGGATGAGGTATTGTTTTTTTCATGTTTTGTTCCACCATAGTGCATCCAATATAGATAATTATTAGTTAGAACCCTCTTTTTTATTTACTGTTAGTTTCTGAGATTTAACAGTGCGAGATTACTGATATTTTTTTCACAATACAAGGATGAGGCAGCTTTTTTATTAGTATGAAGGAGAGCTTTCCCGGGACATTCTGATATTGGGCATAGTCACATTACGGTATTTCTATATACTTGCATAAAAGCTATCCAAATTTACTGTGTACACACTATGTATAAAAACTTTGTACAGTGAAACCATTAACTATTATTCCTGCTTTTGTGAACTATAGCAGGCCTAGGGCTCATTACTGTGAATAGTCCGTTTGGATTCAATGGACTAAACCCCGCGCTGAGTAATGATTGCAGCAGCAGGGCCTTTGGGAGCTTGCTTATTATCAACAGATCTTCAAAGCTTAAGCTTTTCAATTAAAAAAGCATCATCCATCAGAAACAATTAATTAGCACAGTTTTGATTGTGTGCACAGCTACAAAATATACTTGTTGCCATCTGCTTACACAAAGAAGTATTAATGGTGTTCTTCCAATATGACATCTCCTGTTTACAGGAAGTTTTGAAAAATCTTGCCTTCATAATCACGTATAACCCACGTATATAGGCACAGAAACCCATGTCACCCAAACAAAATGAACTGAAGAAAACGTTCAGTAGCTTTTTTCTTTCTTAAAAAAAAATTAAAGTACATTATCAGATACCACTGATGCTGCTTTATTAACATGGTCCACCCTTTTAAAGTATTTTTGACCTACTACTTCATTTAATTACAACATGAAACCCACTCAGTCGATCCAGCAATCGACGGAGGAAAACCACCCTGGTAAGTGGCGTAGCGCTGCGTTGAAGGGAACAGCGTTCCCTTCGGTGCAGTGCAGAATGGGCGGTGCGCGGAGCAGATGCAGCGAAGTCGGCGGATGATACGGAAGTGATTTACGTCTCTTGCGTATCTCCTGTCGACTGCCGCCAAATCTGGAAGATAAGTGTAGACCGGGCCTTACTCTTCGTAACTACATATTGTGTTCATTTTCCTTTTTAATTAGAATTAAAAAGTTATTTCAATTGCATATAAAAAAACCAAACCAATATTGAAGGTTACAGTGGCTAACTCAGCACAAAGACAGATCCAGATAAACTATCTTGTTTTATGTGTCTAATTCAGTTAGAGATTCTTCTGTGGTTGCTAGCTTTTTGGGGTAAAGAGGAGTGGCAGGGAGGGCACCAAGAGATTGCTGGGACAGGAAAATAAGTGGGCATTTTTCTTCCACACACCCCACACCTTAAGGGCACAAGTCTGATTGAGGATAAACAAGTGTATTTCACCATTAATGATGTCAAATCATATAACAGATATGCATCAGTATATATGCATCAGCCTATCAGAGATCACATCTGGGTCTTTAGTCTTTGCCAGACTGAGCAAAGATGTTATGCTCTTGTTTGCTGCTTTGTTTTGGATTCAAGACTTTATTAAATTCTTTCAAGGAGGAAGTGAAATTTATTTGACCTACTCCTAATAAGATTTGAAAAATAAGGCTCCTGCACACATACTGTAAGCATTTGCAACTCTGCACTTAATCTTTGCAATTAGTTCTCTCTCTCTTTCCCTTAAGCATTTCAACTTTTCAAATCTGGTTGCAGTCATGCTAGATTTTAATGGAAATACATGCTCCATTTTCGAGTAATCTAACTCACCTCAAAATGTACTGCACCCTCATTCTAAAACTGTTGCAACACTTACATAAATACATCAGTGTACTTCCACTCCCAGTAATATTAAACTCTCTATCCTGACACCCATCTCCTTGTATCATTCAAATTATGTGACTCCTATGAATTGTGATATACAGAGGATGTTTTTCCTCTTCGTATTTGTACTGTTCTAGAGAATATACTACGATGCTAGTGGGCCACTTTTTAAATGCTTACTTTCACTCTGAGAGTTAATGCAATTACCGGTACAAACAAGGTGGTTCTGGAGTTGTTTTCTTCTAAAAGCATTTATAGTGGCAGCTTTGCCTTGCCAGTGTTGCTACTATTATTTATTTTATGGTTGCTCCCAGAGGCCATAGTTAGGATCAAGGCCCAGATGTGCTAGGCACTGTACAAATACAAGTATACGTACAATCCAAGCCCCTGATGTTGCAGCGAGCTCCATGCAGGCAGACCCTTGTTGAAATCACTGGGGCCCTGCATGGATTCAGGTGTTTGCTGTTGCATATCTCTGCATGACTAGGTCCTAAGTAGACAAGGTGCACCAAGTGAGTGCAACATGCAATAGAAGCCTGTGGTGGAGGGAGGATAGGGGTAACATGTATTTACATAGGCTTATTATTGCACAGATACAGATCATTGATACTAGTTTTCTTATTTTAAACAGGACTTCTAAAAACATAGCCTCTCAGGTTCTCCTCCTACCCCAAATGAGGTGACTCTGGGCATACTGCCTAGTTGTATACAATTGTATTTATTTTTGTGTTCTCCCCTGTCTTTTCCAGACAGCTTCTCTACCTACCATTATTAGGTTTTTGTTTGTTTGTTCATTTGTTTTTTTAAGTACAAACTATTCCTCCATTGCCCTGAGATGACGGGGTCCCCTCCTCACATGAGGCTGGGAGGCCACCAAAGGTTCCTCCCCCCAGAAGATTTGTGTATGGAGTAAATGTCAAGTATGGAGTAGATGTCTTGATGTCACTGGTTTCCAAGACTCAGAAGGTGCCAGCGAGAGTCTTTGGGGACTCCTGGAGCGGATAGCCTGCAGATGTTGCTTTTCGTTGCTTGAGAACGTGTAGTGGAAGAACATACTTGGGTTCTCATGCTGTGGAAGCAAGAGTGGGTTTCTTCCCTCACCTTCCCACATCCATCACTGCTTTGGACCAGGGGGAAGATACATCTAGGCTCTGCCCTACTTTCCACCTTTTGGAAATCTTTAGGGCTTCCTGGAAAGGTATTTCCATCCCCTGTGCCCTCAGAGGGAGGGTTGAATCCTCTTCTTTCCTCCTCCTCCCCCCCCCCACCAAATGAACTGCCTCAACTTGCTGGTTATCATGATTTGGATCCTCTAATTTTTATTCAGATCAATTCTAGAAGACATTATACATGATCAATTATTAAATATATTGGTCTAGGTACTTATCTGGCCCTCGTGACCCTAGTATCTGAGATTCTGAATGAGTCAAATACAGTATTTATTTGAAAAAATTCACTAGAGTCTGAGAATATGGAAAACTTCCTTTTCTTAACTTCACAGGAAGCTAATAAACATTATCTTTGGTTATTTGGAAATGTTTTACTAATATTTGAAACTACAAAACAAACTTAAGTCTTCAGATTGAAATTAAGTATGAAACTCTTGGTTGGCCTTGATCTGTGGAGTAATGTTGCTAATATGAGGATCCAGTGGCAGCAAGACCTCATGTAGAATCAGGCCACATCCCTTTCTCCAGCTCAAGGGCTACCTGCGTCCCTACTTGGAACACAGAGGAAAATGTGTGGCTACTTGCTAATTGCAGAGTGGATTCTATCTCCTGGGTCCAGGAGGACTAGACACAAGGATGTTGCTAATTAGTATGTGAGAAACAAGACAGAAAATGAGGAGCATCCATCATAAATGAGTAAACTGTACATGGGGTGCATTAATTACTCTCCTAAACCATTTTTAAGCTGGCTTTTTTAAGGGAGAATGCAGTTACAGTGGTTACAAATACCTGACATGGCTGTATATAATCTGAATATATGTAGATTTCTGTCTTGTTGCTTTTACCCTCTGTAGCTTGCTGATGATCGCATGGCACTAGTATCGGGGATCAGTTTAGATCCCGAAGCAGCAATTGGTGTAACAAAGCGGCTTCCTCCCAAGTGGGTTGATGGAGTGGGAGAAGTAAGTTACTTACGTGTTAATGTTGGGTATAGTTTCTCGTGCAAGGATTTTATTGGGAAAGTAGCTGTGACAATACTAATGCAATAAGGTTTTTTGTAATAGTAATTTATAAAGGAGTTATTTGAAGTGAGGTCTTTTGTAAATTTTAATGCTGTTTTACATATGTAATGCAAGAAACACAGCCTAAAAATGAGGCTGATCCTACTAGTACAGATTTCAAAAAGACCTCTTAAAAATGTGCTCACAAAATTTGCAATCATATCCTTTTGTGTATACGGAAACAATCGTGCACAAAGACGAGTATTCAGCCTTTACAAGCACAATATGCTGCGTGCAAACAGATGGCTTAAGACCTTAGAGTTATATTGTTAGAAGCCAGTTTGAAAATATGCCCTTTAATTTGTACCATTATGCTTCATTTGTATCGCAGCACCACGTGATATGGGTGAAGAGGCAGCTATTTGTCTTTATATAATTGAGTGATTCTTTGATTGTATTATGATCCAGTCCAGTGGCGCTGTATCTTTTGAAAGCATCACAATACAGTCCAGTGGATACTAGTGGAGGGTTTATACTAAGTTAAAATGTCAAAAGACAACAAGACCACAGACCACACAAGGGCCATCTTTGTTTGTACATTTTGGCTTAAAATATTTGGCCTGATTTTGTATAGTACACACTTCCGTTAATTATGTCTTTACATAAATTAAGTCTAATTGATATTTGTCAGAACCTCTTCCTCTGTGGCATTAGTCACTGTCCTTTCTCCATTTCTTTTAGATTCAGGATGATATCAGCAGGATTAAATTGAAGATGAAAGAATTAGCCAGTCTTCATGACAAATATTTAAACAGACCTACTTTGGATGATAGCAGCGAAGAAGAGCATGCAATAGAAATTACTACCCAAGAGATCACACAGGTGCAGATAATTAAAATCTTCTCTGAAAACATTTTATGTTCTGTTCCAAAGCCACAGTTTTACTTAGTTCTATCCTGGTGTGGCACTGACTTGTTTGAAATAAAGTTTACATTTGATAATCAGTGCAATCTTATGATTAGAACAGGTGATTGAGCCAGAACTCTTGGGTTCTGTGTCTAGTTCTGCCAATATGTCACTGAGATCCTGGGTGGTGTTGGTGGCTTGTGATATACAGGAGGTCAGACTGGATGATCTGGTGGTCTCTTCTGGTCTTATGTTCTATGACTGAATCTATGATTACAAGTCACTTAATCATTGTGTGCCTCAGTTTACCCATCTGTAATAGAGATGTTAACCACCTCCCTTGCAGTAGGATTGTGAGGCTCAAGTAATTCATGTTTGTAAGAGTTATAAAATAGTATTACTAAAATGTAACCTCCATTCTGAACAGAAGTAATTGCTTCCTAATGGAGTAAATATTGTTTTGAATGCTTTTTTATTCACAAACCCTTTAATCAATTACAAAATCTAGTTTACAGAAAACTTTCATTTACATTTAGCTGCAAGTTTGTTTGGCTATTAGCATTCATCTATGTGCTTTGTTTTTTTAATACCCCTTTAAATGCCAGCCTGGGCATCAGTGTACTTTACTTTTCTCTAAAAACCCTTACGTGAAAGTATGACAGTCCTTCATTCAGCATTTGAGCAGTATGATAATTAAAATGTCTTTGACTAATGGGAATTATTTTTTCAGCTATTTCACAGGTGTCAGAGAGCAGTCCAGGCCTTGCAGAGCAGGTCACGTAATTGTACAGAACAAGAAGAACGTGTTCTCAGAAATGTAGTCTCTTCCTTAGCACAGTCCCTTCAGGACCTATCCACCAACTTTAGGCATGCACAGTCTGACTATCTCAAACGTAAGCATCTGCAAAGATATATAGTATGAAGTGCCTTCTGTCTGCCAAGTTTTGATCAAATACTCACCCTCGCCCTATTCCCTTTGTGCTGTGAAGGTGGTATCCCCATTTTCTGGGTTGTGGAAACAGAAGCACAGAGAGGTTAAGTGACTTGTCCAAGATCCTAAAGAGCTAGTCATAAAATTCAGGAGTTCCTGGCTCTAAGTCCTGTGCTCAGACCGCTTCACTGTGCCTCTTTTGTTCTTTTTTATAAAATAAATAAACGTACTTAGCATGGCCTTGGTATAAGTACAAATATGAGTTAGAAATATGAGTAAAGTCTTATGTACAGACTAACTTATTCTGCAGGCAAAGTTTGGATACTTAATTCTTTCTCAAATTATGTTTTGTGGAACGCGTGGTCTGCAAATTGCTTGCAAGTTGTCTGTAGAACTTATTCTATTACATTGGTGAAGCAGCTATGAGTCTTCAATCAGTGATGCTAGTTGTACTCTAATTCAGGACCCCTAGGATTTCCGAAGGTGTATTTTGACAAACTAAAGTCAAGAAGTAAAAGGCTGCTTCATACCTCTTTGGTTTAAATTCAGTTGTTTTTTTGGTGTAAATAAAACAGTGATTATATTTGTGGCTGACACCAAAATTGAAGGGGTTGCAAAAAAAAAAAAGGTTAAAAAAACAAACTGAAAAGTGACCTAAAGAGATTAGAGCAATGGAACCTTCAGTTTACAATTGGAGATTGATTGCTAATAAATGATAATATCCAACAGCAATAGAGGAGAGAAAAGACAGACGCAAAATGGTATGTGCAATATACCACATATACTATGTGCAGTATCCAAAATTCCATAACTGGGTTGGTATACCAACTTCTTTTTTATCTTGTCTACTTAATATTAGCTTAATATCTCTTCATCCTGTAGCCCAGCATTAAAGTTGCCACAGGTAAGGTTTGGGATTGTGACTAGGAGGAGATATGCATCTGAGAGGATTTCTTTGTTAGAAAATAACTCACAGGTGATGTACTGAAAACTGCTGGCCTGTAAGGAACATAGGGGGCATGTATCTACCTGTTTATTTTAGGGCCCCCATCACCTTAGTATCTGTGTTTACTCACCGCCTCTAGCTTTGCTCAATCCTAATAATGTGCTTTACTGCAAAAATAAAAAAAATACATTTTTTAAAGATGGGGCAACAGGGAAAAAAAAAAGCTTTAAATTACTTTAAATTTTATATGCTGAATGTTAGAGAATACTAATTTACTTGAAGTTCATGGAACATAATGACTAAGAGTTGTTGATCTAACCAGAATCTTGTATAGTCAAAATTGGTCACGCTTTGTGAATAGCAATCTGTATGTGCTGATTAAAATTTAGTTCATGCCACTTAGGAAAATCTGGCTAACGATGTGATATTGCTCCGCATAAATAACATTCCCTCTCCTGCACATCTCTTGTGTCCTCCATAAGCTGCTGGAAAAATACTATGATATGTTAACATTCAGAGTGTTTTATTTCAAAATGGTAATAGTGAATCTGAGTCACTTTCTGCTTTGTGTAGGTAAGTATTATGCTCACCCTCTGCTTTTCTCTTTTTACAGGCATGAAGAATCGAGAAGAACGATCCAAGCATTTCTTTGATACATCAGTCCCGCTTATGGATGATGGAGAGGACACTACTCTTTATGATCGGGTGAGTTAGGAGACTGTTAAGTGAAGTTTATTGGAGAATGGGTTTTTTGTTTGTTTTTTTACTGTGGTCTTAAATATGAGAATCATGAGAATGAATCAAAAATCAGATTGTGTCTGATGTATGCATCAGACCCCGTAGAAGTTCCATCTTGCCCCTGTTTTAGTATTTTCCTAATAGCACTGTTGCAAATGAGTGGGCATTTTTAAAGACTTTAATTATAAAAGAAGTATGTTGCTGCTCGGACAAGTCATCACTAAGACGTGTTCAGTAATACGTACCACGCCATAATTCTTTGGTGAAAAGGAAGAGCACAGATTGTCATGTTAGGAAGTCGGGATTAGCTTCGATACTGAAGTGTGGGAGACATGAGTTTCACTTCTGAACTCTCATTCCCATGCAAGAGACTGGGAGCTCTGCAGAGGCAGCTCTGTCACCCCTCACTCCATCTTCCCAGATCACACGCAGTGGTTCTGAAGAGAATTATCATCAGCTAGCAGGATGGCAGCTTCAAATGGTGACAGTGTGCGAAGTGGAGTGATCCCTAGGCCCTGTTTCCTCTCGACAGAGAAGTTGAAGTTTTCCGCGCAGACCTTATGGAACATAGTTCTGAAGAATGAGTCCAATTTAATACTTCACTTCTGCCTCACCTACTTGGCATAGTACACAACACACATCTTCAGGGTTATCATGCATGCCAGCTACATTCCTTACAAGTGCCCACATCAGTGTTTCAGGGAAGTGCATATCCTTGCTACGTCAGGGTTTCTCAGTATGCATCTGTCGGCACTGCAGCACACCGTAACCTCCATTGCTGAAGAGTTCAGTGGCACACTCATGTAGAGAAGGTGGTGAGTTGCATTTTAGCTAGCATAATAAAAGTAGTGTTCCATTTGACCTCTAACAAGAGCCTGAAAATGAGCACAGTGCTTCTGTTGTGAATGGCCTTGGGAGATTAAAATAGTAATGTCTGTGTAACACAAAAGGATTCTGCAAACACCATTGCTGTAATGTACACACTTTAACAGCAGCTGACCTTATGAGATGCTACGTACCATTGAGCATTTCGTCGATAGGCCATACCTACTACCATTAATGTGTCTGTTTTGCCTCTTTCTTGGTTTTATTCATGTGGACAAACTTGCTTTCAGACAGATTTTTATGCTCTGCTGACTTCTTAACTGCTAGCCTATTTTGGGTGTGCAAGTTTCTTCTTTTTAAATTACACATTGCTGGATTTAAATCATCTCTACTAGAAATACAGATGGCAATCCAAATTATTTTTGTGGCAGACCTAAATCTGTTACATATTTAATGCTAAATATTAGCATCTTTATGTTATGCTAATGTTACCGTTTTTTTCTTAACAATGTTTGTGGCTGCTATAGGAGCTCCAAAGAGGCCCTGATTAAGATGACAATTCTTTATGTTTATTACTACCAGTGTTCCATGATATTACTGTTAGCTTATCATTTAAATCTTCTATTTTTACAGGGTTTTACAGATGACCAGTTAGTATTGGTGGAACAAAACACATTAATGGTGGAGGAGCGGGAACGAGAAATCCGCCAGATTGTACAATCAATCTCTGATCTCAATGAAATATTTAGAGACCTTGGAGCAATGATAGTGGAACAGGTGAGTGGGCCCATGGTATCAGCACTACAGATGGAGCTGGTAGCACTGGCTGTTGTTAAGGTTGTCTGACGCTACTCACTGTAGGACCCTGTTTTCAGTTTCTTATAACGGCTAAATTTCAACCATTTGGGCTGTGATACTCCATGCCGCGCGTGCGTGCGTGCGCGCGTGTGCACACAGCCGAAGCGGTTGTCATTTGTGGGCTAGGTAAAAATGTGTTTGCCCATGTTAAAAAATTCTGGCAGCCTTTTCTTTGGAAAGCTCTAACAATCCGATGCTTTGGCATAAGGACTTGAAAATTTGGCAGGGGTTGGCCTTTGTTTCACCTTTTCTGTCCCTAGGAAAATCTGCCCTAATTTATCCAGCTAAATTCCCCAAAGTTTTTGTCTGCACTGGACCTGCTTCAACCTGCAGCCAAGGACTTTCCCTGCAATTACAGCTCTGGGTTGCTGCAGGCCATGTCATGTCTGAGCACTTGAAGTAAGACTCACACCTGTGCTTTCAATGATACACACATACATCTAGTGGTTCCAGCAGTGTAAAGGAGGAAGATGCATGATTTGAAGGCAGAGTTTGATTTGAAGTCAAGAGACGGACATGGGGAGTAGACTGGGACAAGGATCTTAGGCAGGGGAGGAGACAGGGAATGGAGGTTGACAGGGAGGATAGAGAAGCTTGGACTGGGAATTGGGGTGCTTGGGGACTGGGACTTGCAGCAGAGGTAGAGACTGGTAGTCAGTAGGTAGGAGGAGACTGGGATTGGCTGAGGAGTTGTGGGGAGACTGGGACATAAAATCAGTGGGCCAGGGAGTGGGGGAGACCTGGGACTAGCTGGAAAAAGAGACTGATAAGGGAGGACACTGAAATTGGATGAGGAGTACGGGAAGAGATACTGGAACTGGCAGCCAATGAGGGCAGTGACTGGAAGCTGGGGTTGGCAGGAGTGACATTGGGTGAGGAGCCAGGAGGCGGGACTGGGGACAAGAGGATTGGGGTTGGGAACTGGAAATAACGGGTGAAGACTGAGATGGAAAGTGCAGAGGGCTGAAGCTGAGGTATTGGGCAAAGAGACAGACTGGTCTTAAAAGCCAGGGGTATGGAAGAGATGGGAATAGGACAAGGATAGGTTAGAGGGGACGGGGCAGAAGGGTCACAGTTGCAGGAAATGGGTAGAAGAGTCTGTGCCCACTAGAGAAGACTCCTCTCCAAAGCCTGGCATAGAACTTGAGGTTCTTGAGTGTCACCATTCCTCTGCCAGTTGGTCTCTCAGATATTTGCTGAAATCAAAGGGTCTCATCATCCATTAGTGCTGGTCCATGTAGAGGACAACAACCTACTAGCATAAATGGCATAGATCTTAGGCTATGTCTTCACCATGACCTCGAGGTGTGATTTTTGTTTTTTTTTTCCTCTGCTTGCGTACACGTGCTAATGCTAGCTCTCATCGAGCTAGCGCTAGCTATAAGTAGCAGTGTAACCACAGTAGCACAGATAGTGGCAGTGGAGGCATGGCTGAACTGTGCTAAGTACGTACCCACCTATTTCAGGCGTGTTTGTACTCCGCATGGTTCAGCCATGCCTCCAACGCCACTTCCCTTATTATTGCGGCTACACTGCTATTTATATTCATGCTAGCTTGGTAAGAGTTAGCCCAGGAATGAGTACATGAGCAGAGGAAATCACACCCTAGCTCATAGTGTAGCCTAAAGGTTCCAACCCTGCATCTTAGCCTTTTGGGTGTCAATGTGATATCACATGTTTGAATTCGTTTTTTAGTTTTTGATTTTTAAACCTAGGAAATGACTCTCAAAACTGTTACAAGAGGAAATTATGTAGTGGCTTGGGATAGTCACCCGCATACTAACCTGCCTATCCTCCTGGGCATGTATTCAGGCAGCTATCTTGACCCACTGCCTGGGCCATTGCAGCCATTCTGCTAATTTTAACACATTGGCTGAAGCAGAGCTAGGGCATGTCTGTGTATCCATGTTGGGAAGTGTCCTACCATTTGCTGTGTAGACATACCCAAAGAGTTTAGATGCCTGTTTTTTCTGTTCATTTCCATGGTTCAAAGAATTTGGGAGTAGGGAAAACCAGCCAAAGTACAACATTGTGTTTCCCAGGATAATGAGCAAATGTTAAGGTTGCAAGAAACCCTTGGTCATCACAAGTGACTGGAGCTGCATTTATACTTTAAAAACTGAAATGATCACTGCTAAAGCTTGCACAATTTGAAGTGCGTAACAGTCCCATTATTTAGGCAACCAAGCTAGGAGCTCATTTAAAGATATTTTTTTCTTGACCAGTTCTTTCTTTTGAAGAAGTGCATAGTTCATCAGTTGTCTTCTTTGAACCCTATTTTTCACCTTTGCTATTAATTGTAACTGATTGTTCTGTAGTATTTATTTAGTTTCAGGTTCATTCTCATTGTAACTGTTTGTTATTCAGGGTACAGTTCTGGACAGAATTGACTACAATGTTGAACAGTCCTGTGTAAAAACTGAAGAGGGATTGAAACAATTACATAAGGTAAACAGAGGATCTTTAAGATGTTGTATACTTCGTTATATTCTGTAAAATTTTTAAGAAGATCCATCAAACTCTATGGCCAAATTAAAAAAAAAAATAACCTGTGCCTCTTCTGTCACGTACAATTGCCCTGTGGCAATTGTGGATGCAACAACAAATGAAATCTCTGGTCTCCCTCTAGCAGGAACTTTACTGGGTAACATTTTCTAACTTGATTCCTGGCATTCGGCACCCAGTCCGTAGTTAAGCACCTAAATATAGGTGGCCAGACTTCCAGTTGCTGAGACACGTGCAGCTTCCACAGAAAATCAGGCTAGTTATTTAGGTCCTTCATCATGGACTTAAATCTCTTACTTTACTTGCCCAAATTTGAAAATGTTGTCCCTTGAGTCCTAGGTTTAATAAACAGGCATTGCTTTTTGTGAGGCTAGCAGTAGATGTCTTCCTTTTTTCTACAGTATCTGCTAGGACTTAAGTCCAACCTTACGCTTTTGCTCTAAAAATCTTAGCTTTGATGTAACTGAAAAGCTTGGACTCTAGCAAAATGATACAAAAAGGCTTTTTTCTTTTTTCTTTAAACAATGTTGGATTTTGTTCTGTCAGTTCAGTTGAATCCTTTCATGGCTGGAAACAAAGTGGAATGAGAGGTTTATACTTAACCTCAGAATCTCAGTGGACCATTATGTTTTGGAAACTTGGAAGCCTACTTACTGCAAATTTAGTTTTCACATATTGCAGATTTCTGTTACGTTGTCAGCAGAAAAGTGCCATTGGAGAAGAGCATAATACATTGCTATCTAGTTTCTTTTTTCTGTGTGTATATAAAGATGACTACTGAAAAAGGGCATTGATCCCCAGCTGTGATTATTAAAGTCATGACCTGTAGTTTATGTAAAATGGGCTAGAAATAAATTAATGATCACAACTGGAAAGATATAGGGAGACCTAGTTAGTGTCTCTTCACAGATCCCTGGGTGTGTGCTGATTAGCGCTTGAATCCTTGGCGCAATATGCATTTCATACTGACTCTTTTCTGTAGATGTGGACTGTAGCTAAGCACTTGATAGAAATCTAATCAGTCACAGGAGATATACATGCAAATCAATATGATACTATAAAACAGAGAGAGATCCTGCTATTTTAAATACTATTGTGAAATGTCAAGTTACGACAGGAAAACTAGGTATTAAACATGCACACCAAGGTCTGCTTTTGAGCAGTGCCGAAGTCAAAGTACTAACTACTTCTCTTTTGTTCTATAGGCTGAGCAATATCAGAAGAAGAATCGGAAGATGCTTGTCATTTTAATTTTGTTTGTAATAGTAATTGTCCTAATTGTTGTTCTTATTGGTGTAAAGTCACACTAGGTAACGGTTCTATGATTTCCTTATTTTTGTGTGTGTGGATTTTTTTTGGTTTTTTTTCCCCTAATGTGAATGAATGGACCTGCACTCCTGAAAGTTGTCTTTGAATGTATAAGCCCTAGTGGTACAAAGTCTGTGCAATGTTTCAGAAGAACTCTTTTCATAATACATGCTGGTATTTTGGTGATACAAGAGGTATTTGTAAAACTTGTATAGAAGATATCAGGACATTTGATAATGCTGCCAAATTGGTCATTCGGTTCGTAATCCAGACATATTTGGAATACTGTGCAGTATTTAAAAAAAATTATGGGAAATAAGAGTAGATGTTTACAGGAAAAGTACAGTAATTAGAATTTCACTGTGTGCAAAAAAGAAAAAAAAAGTGAGCTGTTCTTTGTAGTCTTATGTTGCAATTTTTTTAGATTTTGTAAACTATAAAGGTTTTTATGGGACTATGATTTGGAGGTTAGATGCCTTACAAGAAGATGCACAAAATTCTAACTGTTTGATTTCACCTACTTTTCTCCAAACTTTAAAAAAAAAATATTTGGATAGACTATTAAAAACAAAACCTCTTAAAATACAACCCCTGTGATCTTAATTTAGATTTTTCACTATTAATAATGATCAAGGTAGAACTTAAAAGTGTGCATAACAAGACTTAATCACTGGTATAATTTAACACATTTAATTAATTAAAATAACTTCCTATCCTAAAATATCTTAGGATATTTTTTCCTCATCAAAAAGATCATGCATGATATTTCAAATTTCTTGGATATATATTAAGTACAGCCAGCTACATTAAAATAATGTTAATGGTTTGAGCTAAACCTGCAATAGAAAGGAAATTCTCCTTTTAGCCCCTCATGTCCTTCATCTATTTCCCTCCATCAGGTGTCCCACAACAGTGGATGGTAGGCTGTTTTATACTTCACATACAAGTAGCCCCAAACATTTATAGTACATCTATCCATACATTCAACCTAAATAAGTATTTCAGTATTTGTACAGTATGTATTGCAGTCATTGTCTCTTGCCAGACTTTATAAGGAGACAAGTTTAAGGTGTAATGTTGGCAGTGACTCAAATGATGTACTAATATGGGTATGCATCAGACCTTTGATACAGGATTTCTGGCTTTCTGTGATCCTGCAGCAGTACAGTTTGCGGTAGGTCATGGGGGAGAGAGGAGAAATGTCGAGCAGTAGGATATTAATAGTTTACTATGGTCCTAAAGCGTTGCACACTTTGAGGGGCATTACCGTAATGTTTTTAACATGGCTTTTCTGTATTGAACATTTGGTTTCTCTAAGGAGTTATATAGCTTGTACTAATGGCACTTTTTATTCTGATTTGTACAGTGGTCTGCATAAGCTTGCAGTCTTGTGCCCAAAGCCGTTGAAGCTGTACGTGTGGGATTGGGATCTTTTCTTCATATCAGTGCACAGACTCTTGGCAGCTTTCTTTCCGTAATGGGCCATTTATGCCATCCACCAACTCCTACTGTCCCTAATAATGAGGAAGAGAAGATAGTATACATGGGTCTTCCTTGGCATACTAAAACATAATAGTAAAATATGGCCCTTTAAAAAGTATTTCTATCTATCGAGCTTGTCGATCTGCCTTTTGTCTGATGATCATGAGTCATTAGGGTGTTTAGGGTGTCTGTTTACTCACTGGAATACTTCAGTGTCAGTTCCAAGTCTGTAGTTGTCATGTATGGCAACCAAGCTGGACAGATGGACTCTGATGGAAAGAGATCCACTAATGAACAGGATATTCTATCCTGCCCCTCCCACCAACCCCCCACCCCTGAAGAATTGCAATTAGTAGCTGTAGGGCAGAAGAGACACATGGAGGTCCTTCATAACGATTAGTCACAATAATGGGTGTTTTCTCTATTAAAAGTGGAGAAGATTTTGCAGGCTAAAGAGAGAGATCCCTAGCGTGTGCTTAAGTTTTGCCCCATGAATGTGCCAGGGAACTGTTCTTGGAACTGGATTAATTTTTATGTTTTATGAATTGTCTTCCTAAGTTGGGAGAAGCATTTTGTTGTCGTTTATGAATCAGGCAGATGATAGGAGAATAATGAGTGTTCATTTGAGTGTTGTGACTGGCTTTCTGAGGGCCGAATCCTACCAAATACAAAGTAACTTGTGAAATGGGATAGAATCCTCAACAAATAGTTCGTGCAGCACCACAACCCACCGACTTCCACACTACAGACATTTTCAGGATAACTGCAGAAAAATGGAGTTCTTGCTGATTAAAGTGTACCTTCAGAATACCTCATTTCTTGGGCTGAGCTCATGCTTGGAAAATGCTCATTTGATTTGGGGAGTAGGACAAAATAGCCTCTTACACAATTTAATGAGTAATTTGTTGCGTGGCTGGATGATTCATTGCATTGGTGATGGAATATGTGGAGTCATTCACCGGTAGGTTACTGGTTGAAATCTGCACCGAGCTGGTAACAACCATTAGTTACTTCTACCTGATGGATAATTCACGGCCTATGTGGAATAAGATGATAGTTTCAGGCCAGTTTCACAAACTAGCATTAATTACCATACTCTAAATCTTAACTGATTGGACTACCCTCTGGCCTTGAAATGTGGGAATATGTGCATTGCTTCTACTCCCAGTATTTGTTTTCTGGGTAAAGCGGAGTTTCCAGAAACTGCCAATCTAGATCTTTCACCAGCACTAAATGCATACACAATTTGTAAAAGGAAGAATAAAATTCTTTAGTCTTGTAGCTGGTGTGCGGCTCCCAAGTGTTGGAATAGACCTTTTTGATGATTGTGACTAAAACTACTGTCTCCTAATTGTGTTACTGCCATCTACATCATATGGTGCAAAGCAGTAAATATTGCATTAATTTAATATGCTGTATTTGCAACCTTCATTCTAAGATGTTATTTATTTCTGTCTTGACCAGTGCGCTTTTGATATTTTATCCTAGCTGATGAATTTAAAGACATAATAAAACAACAAGACTTCCAAATTAGTTGGTCAATTATTACTCATTTTTCTTACATATTTATAATAATATTGAACAGTTAAGCTTTTACATATTTTTGTTTAAGGAACATCAAATTTTGTGTTTGTAGTCTGTCAAATTAAATTTAAATGGAAGCAGCAACAACTTAGAAGATCCTGGAAAATTAGTGTTCTTTTTAACTAATCTTAAAGCTCACGTAGCATGAACACTTTACTGTACACAGCCAAAATTAGAAAAGTAACAGCTTTCTCCTATAGGTATTGCTGAAATGAAAGAGAGAACCTAACCATGCTAAAATGATAGAAAGTATTTCACAAATGTGAACATTTTAAATAGAGGTGCACATTTTATGTACATTGCAAATGAGTTGTTTAGACTCAGATGCACTGACTAGCATAACTCTACGTGATGAGCTAGAAATTTTTGAAGCTGATGTATGGTAATATCAGAGAGAGAGGATCCTTGGTACTATTTTATTTCCCATATCATTCAAGATGTCTGAATTTCATTAGAATTAATTCTAGATACTTAGTCAGGCCCCAATCGTAGTCCCTTAGGTGAGGCTGAAGTAATCAGACTTTGTGAAGGAAATCCCCCTGTGGTTAAAGATAGATGGTATTACCCTTCTAACCTGAATAGCCACAACAGCCTGTGAGCTACAGTGGAAATTGCTACACTTACACAGAGGATTTGAGCCATTGGATCAGCATAGTGTCATAAACCTATTGGCCATGCCTCTGACTTGCCTCCTACCCCTGCATGCTGTGCAGAAAGCCAGTGCAATGTATTATATGGCATGTGGGGTGTGCATCTCTTCCTGGTCTCTAGACACCTCCCTGTTTGTGGTGGAGCCATGATATGTTTAGAATCTGCTGTGGGTGCACAGGGCAGAGTGGGAGTGGGTGTTAGGATTCAGCTCTTGATGTGCAAAGCTCTTTTGTCGGGAAAGCAGGCACCAGCAATAGAGAGCAGAATAAAAATTGCAAGAATGTTTTCTCCAAAAATGCGTGGCTCTCCTTCCCTGCCCTAAATACATCCCTGACATGCAGATTTCCTTGGCCAGCCTATTGACTTGTATTAACATTCTCCATTCAAATACAAACAAGCTTACAAAAATGACCAAATCTACATTTAAAGGTCAATCAAACTTACTAGTATTTGCTTCTTCATTAAATATTTGAAAACTACGTCTCCTAAGCTAATGTTAATAGGATTTAGGTGCCACTTTGACTCCTCTCTAGAAACTGAAAATGTGTAATGGTTCTCCTTAAAATGCACAACTTACACATTAATGCCTCTTGTAGGCCTCCGGACCTAATGGGCAGGGAGATGATTAGTGGTTTAGCGTTAACTGGGGCTTTTCTATGTATGATATAATGTTCTGAAATGTTTGATGCTTGCTGTATGCATTTGGTTATGAAACTTTAATTTTAGCTGTTTTGCTTAACTGTTACAAACCTTCTGGCTTTCAATACAGCCACATACAGTACATTAAGAAATGAGGTGACAAACAGTTGGAATTTTGGTGAAGAAAACATAGGAATTTTATCTACAAAAAACAAACGTGTGTCTGTGTCATCTGCCAAGGGATGTTAATGCAAACTGGTCCTTAGAGTCTAATTTTGTTTAGTGCATGAGGCATTGGAATGAAAAGCGATGCTCTGTCAAAATAGAGCTTTATGAGGTGGTTGAGGAAAGCTGCTGGGATTTTGTGTATATTGTAATTTATTCACTTGTAATTAGAGCAAATGACATTGTTTTGGGAGGAGGGAAAGAATAAGCAAATTATCTGAACATAACTAAGGTTTAAGGGCCTAGTTTTTGAGCTAGATTAAATGTAAGATATGTACATTCCAAAGGGTTTGCAAACTTGAGATCTCTTCTGTTTATCCCTCATAGTTTCGCTGTAAGACAACTTGACTAAAAGACTGGGACAAGTCCTTGCTTAAGGGATTGTCAGGCCTTTTTCTGATCAGCCTCCCTTTTTCCAGACAGTTGGATATATATGGGGACATAACTTATTTCTGACTTTGCACATTGATTTTTCCTGAACCTCAAACACTGTTTGTTTTTCACATTCATCAAAATGTTTTCTTGATTTAGGTCTCCAAATAACATCAGTTTCCCCACAAAATTGATCAAAACTTTGATTTATAAAATAAACACACTTAAAATAAAGAACCCAGTACAGTTTTGTATGGTGAATTGTAAGTAATCATTTCAGTCTTTAGTAGTTGCTGGATTTCGTGAACACTGTTAAACCTGCACAAGGTTAAATATCACTGTGGTCATGGAATTTAGTTGTCTATGCTAGGGCTCCCATCATTGTCAATACCAGTGCAAATGCACTGCTATTAGCAGCCAATGGTGGAAAATTTTTAGGAAATTTTCACCACATAGACATGGTGAGACTCTTCAAAAAGACGTTAGACTTTCTCAGCCAGTCCACTGCCTTGATTTGGACCCTGATCCTGAACCATTAAAGTCAACGGGGAGGGGGGCTTTGCCACTGATTTCAATGAATCAAGCCAAAGTTAAGTATCAGTGCTTTTTACCTATTCCAAATCTGGCCTACTGAGCATGTGAACATCCTACAATTTGGGCTAGATGACCTAATAGTTGTTTTCCAGCTGTAGATTCCTCTAAATACAAAAGACTGCTGTGCAGTCCTATTTCTCAACTCCCACCACAGTTTGTCCATGTGTACTGGAATAGAATTGAATCCCTAGTGGAGTATGTCCTCTGGCTCAGAAATATCACCAAAGATAGAACCTGTGTATTAGGTCATCCTGTACATTCCCAAACAATGCAGGATTATTCTCCACAATACATGTTCATCCAGGATAGTTTTAAATGATTCAAAGAGTGAGGCTTTCACCACTTCCTTTGGGGAGACTGTCCCACAGCCTAATGAGATCTTAACATAAGAAAGTTTATCCTCGTATTCAGCCTAAATTTTTCCTTTTTAAATGTCTTCTCTTTACTTGCACTTACATTCTCCTTTGCCACCATAAATAAATCCACTCCCTCTTTGGTATGTAGACCCTCGACCCATTTGTAGATTGTCTGTTTCCTGCTGACCAAACATGCAGAGATGAAAATATACTCCAAAATATTTGGTTTAAACTTAGTTTACTACTAAAGATGGAGTTTGGAAATTGTTTCCTGTTGGTGAATCCACGTGATGTAACAGCTGGTGTTCAGAGCACAGTTTGGCCATTTCCTCTTGTTTTTGGCCTGCTCCTTTATAAGCATAATTTAGGTCTGATACTTAGTTATGCTTTTGTGAAGGCAAAGAAAAAAATTCAGCTTTCCCTTTAGATTTAAGAGTCACCAATGAAAATTACACTTTGTCTCTATGGTTTCTATCAGTTAGAAGATATTAAAAAAAACCACTCGATGTGCTCTTCCTTTTATAAAGGGTGAATACTTTTAATTGTAGGTGGATAGTAGCTGGAAGCAGCGGTAATAACTTTTGTTCATTTCCTTAAAATGACCGACTTCCTTAATCTGGGGGGTGTAACACAAGAGATCTCATGTTTTGAACAACTATGTACAGTGTATTTTCTTCCATTTCACTTTGTGAACTGTTTGTAATGTATAAGTAAATCATTAAAAAAAAGCCTGTTCGTATCCTTATTGAAAGCTATGTTAAATGCAAAGACTTGTTAGATCATGTAGCTCAGGATTTATCAGCCTGGGGCCACAGACAGGAGCAATCCTCCTTTAAAATAGTTCAGCTTAGTGAAGGGAGCTCCTACTTTGGAAAGCTGAATACCCCTCCAAACACACACACAATTTAAGCCATCCTCTGCTACCCTGTGTTTCTTCTTGTTTTCTCAAGCCTGCATTTGAATATCCCAAGCAATCAAGCTTTCCCACTTCCTTTGGGAAATTAGTCCACAATCTGTTTTTATGCTGAAATTAAATTAATTCATTTAAATTGATTTAATTTGTATTTAGCCCAGATTTTTTCTTTTATAGTAGCTTCCATCATGCTATCCTTCGCCCACTCTCTTTTGGAAGGTAGTGCTACAGCTAGGTTTCTCCTCTTCCCCCATCACTCATCTTCACTAGAGGTGGACAGACCTATGTCTTGCCATTTCATCAGCTAGACACCCTGCAGGTTGCTTTGGCAATGCATCTCCAACCTACCTTCTGGGCTGGGTGTCCTTGGAGCCAGCAGCTGGCCTATAGCCCAAGTATGCAGTCCCAGCCCTGGTTGTGGTCATGCTTGTCCTTAAGAAAAAAACCAACCCCCCCAAGGTATTTCACAGGCCTGACCCATGACCCTCCTTCCCCAGGGAAAGGCCCTGCTCTAACCAGGGCTCAAAGAGTGCAAAACCCCAACCCCAGCCGGCTCCCTGCGGTGTGACTCCCCCCGCCAGACCCTCCCACTCGCCCCCAGGGCGTAAAAACCCCGCGCTGCCCCGGACTCGGGACAAGGGACTGTCCCGGTGTTGCACCCCCCCACCAGCCCCGATTGTTTGTCCCCCGCCCCGCGGGACGCCGCTCGCCGCACCGCACCGCACCGCACCAGCGGGACGCGGGGCAGCGAACGCCGGAGCCGCTCCCTGCAGCGGGCGCCCGCAGCCGGCCCCGCCCCGCCGCTCTGACCCGGCGCGG
>ML675625.1:18812115-18880559 GCA_007922155.1 Mesoclemmys tuberculata
GGCGCGGCCGCGCGGGGCGCCCGAGGGAGGCCGGCGCGGCGCGGGCGGGGAGGCGGCCCGGGGCCGCGGGCCGGAAGATGGCGAACGTGCAGCTGCAGTTCCAGGCCAGCGCCGGCGAGGCGGACCCGCAGGGTCGCCCGCTGCTCGTGCTGGGCCAGCTGCACAACCTGCACCGCCTGCCCTGGGCCCAGCTGCGCGGCAAGCTGCAGCCGCGGGTCAGCGAGGAGGTGAGGCCGGGGGCGGGGCGCGACCCGGCGGCCGCTCGGTCCCCCCGGGGCTGCGGGGCGCACGTCCCGCCCCGGTCTGTCGGGCGGCTGCGGGGGTAGGATCCCCGCACTCCCCGCGCCGCTGGGGGTTCTTGGGGCCGCGGGGCGGTTCGTGCGCGCGGGGACGCGTGAGCCCCTGCATTGCATTTTTCAGAGCGCGGGGAAGCCCCTGGTGTGGTTTCTTCCCCCTTCTCGCAGCCCCTGGGGATGGAATGGGCAGAGCTGGGCGGGTTTTAATTGTCCTGCGTCTGATGACTTTAAAAAAAAATTGGGGGACCCTCACAAATGTTTTCGGGGTCTGGCTTTTCCCCTCGCTAGATGTTTGGCAGTTCTTGGCTGGGCCCCGTCTCTCTTGTAAAGAGCAATTGGCTCCCCTCTCTCTTTTTTTTAATTCAGTGGCGGGGTGACACAGCTGCCCCTTCTGAGCTACTACATCCCACCAACTTTTCATCACTGTTGAACCAGTTTTAATTCAAAAGGCTTCCAAGAAGCTATTATGCAAAATGACCTGTTTCTGTGTTTAATGTAGTATCGGACATCGCTAGGGAGAAGGGAACGGAAAGGTGTTTGTGATGGAAAGCAGTTATATGTCTTCCTGATTAACAAACAGGTTCTCCATATTTATTGTGTGTATAAAAACAACTGTTCTTTGCTTTTAATCTCGTCCTCTTTCTCCTCCTCCTCAGATATGGCAGGCTGCATTAAGCACTTTGAATCCAAATCCTACCGACAGCTGTCCCCTCTACCTGAACTATGCCACCGTAGCTGCTTTACCTTCCAAGGTTAGCAGACACAATAGCCCCTCTGCCGCTCAGTTCATTACCCGCCTTGTTCGAAACTGTCTTCCAGGAGGCATCAACAGATGTATTGTGGTAAGTGACAATTAGAAAGTGCTATGTTGTAAAACCAGTTTAAGTATTTTCTTGTATTCGAGGAGTCCGATCTGTAGAATAAGGCCTGGCCTATATTTGAAAGTTTTATCAGTATAACTGTGTGTTATTTTTTTACCAAAACAGTTAAACCCTAGTGTGGATGCAATTATACCACTATAAAGAAGATTTATACTGGTATAGCTTATTCCTGTTCCCATATGGGCTATATATATATAGAGAGAGAGAGAGCACCTGGTATATAGCATCTTTGTAGCAATATGACTGCATTTGTGCATCTTTTTGAACCCCATTATAATCTTGGCCTTTACAACATCCTCTGGCAAGGAGTTCCACAGGTTGACTGTATGTTGTGTGATGAGCTGGGCAATCCCCAAGCTTCTTAGGCCTTGACTATGCACTAAAGTTTAAACACATTGACTATATCAGTGTAGTTAAAGCAGCACACCACCGCTAGTGTGAACATACCTATACCTGGATAAAAGCTCTACAGAGTCCTGCAGTATAACTTATCTCCATATGGGGATAATGGTCTAAGGCCCCTTTTTCCTGGTATGACTGTGTCCACATGAGGGGTTGTGCCAGTATAACTATTTCAAGGGGAAAAAATCACCTCCTTACTGAAATAGTTTAACCAGTATAAAGTCTGTGTACAGGCCAGGCCGAAGCTCTTTCTTTTTTCTTTCCCTTGCACCCTTATCAAGAATAACAGACCCCCATAAATCCAGTTTCACCAACTTCTAACACTTTGTGTGACCCCTTTGTCTTATTGTTTGTATTTCAGATGGTCTGTGAGCGCTCTGAAGTCTTTGCCTCGGCTTGTGCACTAGCCAGGGCATTCCCACTGTTCACACATCGGTCCAGTGCATCTAGGCGCACAGAGAAGAAAACTGTAACTGTGGAGTTTTTCCTGGTTGGACAGAACAATGGGCCCATAGAAGTGGCAACCCTTAAAGTAAGTTACAGATTTTCTCTCAGTTAGCTGTCACATTGCTCCTTTTATATGCAGCCCAGTCTTCTTTTAGAATTGTTACACTGATGTGAATTACCCTTCAGTATCTAATTAATGTGGCATATCTACTGCTCCCAAGATAAGAAATGGTCACAGATCAACACAGTTTTCTTACCACTTGTGTGAATATAACTTTACAGCATTCAGAATGGGAAATGCTGAAGATATTTTGCACTGTTACCTAAAGATCCCAGTCAGGAGTCAGATTCCTGTGTCCTTGGAACTGTACAAACACATCACACAAAGAGACTTCACTTCTACAATATTTGTCATAGATTAATAGAGTTTAGCCTTTGGCCTGATATTGCATTGAATCAGGCATGTGTATATGTTTCCAGGCAAAGGAAGTTACAGTAAGTTTATCCTGCTTTTATGAGACCGAATTCTACCATTGGTTACATATGTGCATCTGACGCTGAAGTCACCGATAGCTGAATGTTCTGGGGCCTGTGGTATTTATATCTGACATTACATCACCTTTGATTTTATTCTTCTAGTGAAACTTTGTAGCCAGAAATGAGACACTGGGGAAATAATCAGTCAGAGATGAGCTGCAAGTCTGTATTATACAGCATGAATTTAGCATGTCACTTGATTAGAGCTTTTAAAGTTAAAGTTGATAGGTCATAACCCGTCAAAGCCATTATTGAATAGGCTTGTCTTAGTGTTAAGACACCTTGCTGTTCAGTGCTCTAGGTTTCAGTATTTCAGTAGAGGTTGAAACTAACGCAGATGATCGGAAAGGCTAAGCATTATGTTGGAGGAACCTACAACCGTGTTTCTGGCTCTGATGGAGCTGAAGAGGCCTAAATTGACTAATGAAGCTAGTGTTACTGAGATAATGCTTGTCCCCGTCAGAAGAGCAGTTACAAACTTGTCTAGTTTATGCCTTTACTTCTGCCCTGGCCTGCCAGCTGGATTAGCTACAAAACACAAAATGATGCCAACCCAGTTAATCAGTTTTTGTGAGGGGGACAGGGAAGGATTTGTAGATTGGCTAAGAGTAGGGTATAGTTGTGTTTATCTCTTTTTTTTTTTTAAGTCGCTTTCCCAAGCTCTAAGCATCTTTGCTGTGACAGTATGGTATGTATAGTGCAGTTGTGTAACAGCATCTGCTCTTACCCCGAACCAGAAAATAACCAATGGGTAATTAAAATGAACCCCGGCAAGGCCAACCCACATACGGCTTTATGACTCAAACCTAACCCCTAGAGTGAAACCTTGACACCCCCCTCACTCCAGAACTGAATTCAGTGGAAAAACTCCTTGATTTCATTGAGGCTAGGATTTCGTTCTGTAAATTCAATCCAGAAAATATGAGATGGCCAGTGTAGGTCCCAGAGCATTGATGTCACCTGCTTCGTTTCGGATATGCCAACTACCAGGCAAGCTCCTAACTTCTGCACATCTTTGCTGTCCGGGTCAGTTTAAGATGGAGGCCCATGAAGAATGTATTGCAGTAGTAAACACTGAAGCACACAGAGATTATTAGCTCTATAGCCTCTCCTCTGAAGGACTGTGTCATTTCCACAGGCTTCCAGCATAAGCAGCCCACCGTTTATGTGAGTCCTTGATTATTTGAATCAGGTTCATGCCCTCTCCATTGCATTCATCACTTAACATTGTACTGTGTGATTATTCAATAGGACAGTGAAAAAGACTATTAAATTGTGCAATCACTTCATGCTGAAAAGGAATTCAGTTTCCTTAGAAATTAGGGCACAGCAGAACAATCAGCGCTTAAGAATAAGCAGTGCCACAGTGTTGGACTTTTAACAAGGATCTGCTGCAGTTGAGAATCAAGAAACTGCACATCTTGTGTCTTTCCATTGAACCCAGTCCCTGTGCAGAGTTGTACAATTAGTCACCAACTCGCAATTGTCTGTGCCCTTCACTTCTTTTATTTCTAGTGCTTGGGAAGTGCTACAGAAGGAGTGCGGCTGGCTGCTCGTATTGTGGATGCCCCATGTAATGAGATGAACACCAACAGCTTCTTGGAGGTTAGTAATACATCTTATAACAGAGTTGCTTATGGGACATCTGTCTTGAATGTCATGGTCTAGAATTAATGTTGGCATCGCTTAACAAAGTCTCGTGCAGTGTGAATGATGACAGGCATCCCCAAGAAACTGTTACAGGCTTGTCAGTAACATCTGACCCTTCCGCCGCTCAAGAGCTTGAATTTGAAGGAAGTGCTGTCAAGCAGTTAGATCACAAGTCAGGAGAGCTGGATTCTCTTTCTGACTGTGCCACCGGCTTACTCCGTAATTTTTGGACAGGTCACTTAAGGCCGCTATTTCAGAGATACTGGATGTTCACGGTTCTCACTGATTCTAGGGTGCTCCCCCCTTCTGCAAATGAGGTCCTTCACCACTTTGTATTTGTTTCCCATGTGTGAAAAGGGAGTACCACTTGGTTATCACCGTAAAGTGTTTCTGAGACCATTGAATGAAAGGAGCCGTGTATGCAAATTAGTTTACTGTTATGCAAAGTTTTGAGAGCATGAACTTTCCTCCTCTACTTTGTCATGGTCTGATATAGGAAAGTGCCTTCTGTGGAGGGTGGCAGGCCTTCCTATTTAAAAGCTCCTCTCTCTATCAGAACTTAAAGGCCAGATTCAGCTCTGACACTGCCATAAATCAGGGGTATTTCCACTGAAATCAAAAGAATTACAGTATCATGAGGTCAGCATCAGACCCAAGATCTTGGCTGTTTTGTGGTTTTGCATACAATGGACATTTGTGTGGGTGTCTTTAACTGTGGGAAGACAAATACACATTCTAATGAACGTTGGTTAATTTTTAAAATTTTATATATATTTATGATGACTTTAAAGGAAATTAAAGAAGTTGGCAAGGATCTTGGGATTGTCCCAACCATTATTCGTGACGAGGAGCTGAAGGAGAAGGGATTTGGAGGTATGTCTTTCTTTCATCTTCAGTTTACTTCAGTATAGTGTCCACTTCATTATGACTTTTGTTGTTTATACAAATTGGGCACAAGTTTATAGCCCTGACGTTCCCCATATAACCCCAGTCAAGTTCAAACAGAACACAGCCTCATACGATTCCCCCACATGCACTCACACTGCCCTAACAATGGGTTTTCCAATCTTTCTTTTCCAGGTATCTATGGAGTTGGCAAAGCAGCTGTGCATCCACCCGCCCTAGCAGTACTCAGTCACACCCCGGAGGGTGCTACACAAACCATTGCGTGGGTTGGGAAAGGTATTGTGTATGACACCGGAGGCCTCAGCATTAAGGGAAAGGTATGTAAATGCTGAATCTGTAGGTAACATGTGACTGTGGGAATGTCGACGTGTCAGTCGGCACATGTAGATGTACTTGAGCCAGCTTCTCTCTAGCTAGGTCAAATGACAAGAGCTGTTAAGCTGCAGCAGCACAGTGTGCGCGAGTCGCTCCACTACGTACCCAGGATCCAGGGCGGGAATGTACAGGCCATGGTGCCATGCCTTAGCTGCTATTGTTATTTGAGCTAGCTGGGTCGAAGCTCACTCAGGTATGTCTCCATGTGCTGTGGTCACAGCTCTGATTGCAGTGTAGACGTACCCAGCGTCCTGCTTACACCTTTGCTTGGTATGAAATTGCAGCGAATAATTTATGTTGGAAATATCCATGGAAAATGACTTGTTTTTCTTTGAGTTAAACACTTAGATCTTTCCCACCTGCACAGTTGCATAGCTGTAAATATGTTTTAAGGGTAAAAGTGGCAAATAGGATTCTGGGGACATGTGGCAAAGCAGTTAAATTGCTGGTATTTTCTTGTTGCAATATCTTGCAGAATTAGAAGTCGGCCAGAATTGAAGGACCTTAGTTCCTGAACACAAGGCCTGATCCTAAGCCCCTCTAAGTCAATGGAAAGATACCCATTGATGTTAACCCATGTTGTCAGGTCCATAGAGAATATTGCAGCCTGAATTCTTTTATAATGAAATAGAAACGGAAGTTCAATATTTTCAGCTCTGAATCGGGATCCAGTAAGAGCAAGACACAAATGATGTCTGGAGAATAAAATATGGCTTGTCCAGTATGCAGATCATGTTGTGAAGTCTTCACTTCTTGTATAGCAAAAAAGCACAAGTTGTTTATTTTTAAATGGGTTAGCAGTAGCATTTCTGTGTTTTGTGTCTTAGAAGTTGAAGGTGCAGAGCAAAAGCTAACACCTTGGAAAGTGATTGTAATGACAGTCATTTCATACAGGGTGAAATATCCACCTGATCTATGCATTGTGGACAAGCAGTCATGAGACCAGAGTTGAGGTTGTATCAGATATTCTAGTTTTAACAGGGACTAAAACTGTGATTCTCTCCCGTATTTTGAATTTATATATATATATATATATAATATCACACACACACATTTTTGTTTTAAATAGACAACTATGCCTGGCATGAAACGTGACTGTGGTGGAGCGGCTGCTATTTTGGGTGCCTTCAAAGCCACTATAAAGCAAGTAAGTGAAATGTTAGTCAACGTAACTTAGATCAGAATTCTTGCCTAATTTCGTGTGTTGCCAAGAAGATGCAGTCTTGTCTAGTGTTGTGCGCTCTGGACTGGAGTCTAGGCACTCCAAAGTTTGAACTGTTGGTACACATCAGTGCCTTCTCTTTCTATATAATGGGGAGGTGGTTGTTTAACATACATCATTGGGGTCTTGGGAATTAATGTTTGTTGTGCACCGTGGCCCTGATTCAGGAAACCACTTTCCTAAATCAGCAACTACATGTATAAGTGCTAAGTATACGCATCTCCTGCAGAATTTTATTGATTCTAGTCCTTGGGTTATGTCCATTCTGCAGAACTGTCTCTAGCTTCTGTTGATGAGAGTAATAATATCTTTGTGTTAGCACTACACTACAATGCACCAGCGTTGCTCTTCTCTCCTCTTCTTGTGCTGTTATCGTTTGTTGCCATATGCCGTTAATCAGTTGCCCCAGGTGAAGATGTTGAGTGTTTTCTTTATCCTCAGCAAATGGGAGATATGGTATGAACACAAGAAAATAGGCTTATCTTTCCCCACCAGCATCCAGAATCCCAAGCTAGTTCTTATATCTTTAGATGGGAAAATGACAAAACAGCAGTTTATGGCCCCACAAAGAGTTGGCTTTTGGTTTGCTGCTGTGGCCAGAAGGTAGAAAGAGACCAACATAAAGCCAAACCTTGAAATATTGGGAACTGTTCTGAATAATAATAATAAACCTAATGTGAACGCTGCCAGATGGATTCAGCACTCACCATAAATCCAGTTGCTGTAAGTCTCTTGCTGACTGAGCAATGATTTCCTCCAAGAAATACCAAGGGTTCAAAGAACATTTGCTGCCGTGGCTTAGCATGTTGGTCTGAGAGATTTGTCCAGGAGGTGGCCAGATGTGAAACTTCCATTTCCCAGCAGTTTATTACAACTTTAGCTCTGTGCCGTGGCCATAAAAGGAATGTTCGATGTTGAAGGACTATAAACCTCATAGTTATCTGCAGAGACTTGCAGTTCGAAGCAAATTTGCGAGGAGCAGCTTAAGCGAAGCTGCTAGTGCTCTGTAACTCTCATACCTCAAATAACTTAACTCACACACATGCAATTCCAAAGGACAAGGCAGAGTTTTCACAACACTCCAATGAGTCTGCAAAAGCCGTGTGCTATCAACCTGACAACTTGACTTTGTCTACAGTTATCCTTCAGCAGTTGTGCACCAAAGTTTCATAAGTGCATGTGCACTTAATTGTGTGCAGTGAGTGAAGTTGTACTCATAGTCATGATAAATTGCATGTAAATGACTGGTCGTTTTCACGCACAATACCATGTCTATTCAAAATGATAAAATTAGCATGGGCAAATTAAGCCTGTAAATGCTTTTGTATTTCTCAGAAAATCCTGGCCTGCGAGTTTGTAAATACCAAGATCCTATTGCTTAATTTTTAAATCTCTAGACTAAATGCTAGGTGAATATATCCAAAACAAAGCTGTCTTCAAAGTTGCAATTTGGGCAGTTACGGGAGTGTTCATTTTTGTTACTGATTTGAAGTATTTTAAAAGCAACATGGAACCTGAGGGGAGCTTATTTTATCCTCATCACAAGATGAAACTCTGCTTGCTTTGCCGGGGGAGACCTTTGCAGCTCTGGGAAGGTCAAGAAGATAGATAACAGAGGGCTTCTCTCTTCAAAAGCATCTTCTGACTGTGTGGTGTTCTGATACATATGGAATGAGCCATTTCTGTGCAAACTTCCCTATCAAAAGTTCTCCTAAAGTGCACAAACCAGCGTGTGACTCTGGCCAGGAAAACTGAGCTAAGCAAGTTTTTCCATAGAAACTCTTGCTGCTTTGTATCCTCTAGGAGCTGTAATGGAAAAGCACTCAGCCGGGCATTGGGGCCATTCTGTTACCCATCCTGAAAGTTGCTGATTAATGCACTTGGTGCTGCTTTTAAACACCTGCAAGAGAAACCAACAGGATACAGTCATCTGTCAGGACAGTTGAGGATGTGAGGGACTATCCATCTTTCTAGGCATTAGTTTAGTTGCATTTCCTATTTAGAGAAGTAAATATGGAACCGCTCGGTGGAATTCCTTTTACAGATCATGAATAGAACAGCTTTTTGTCATGCAGACCAACTTTGCACTGCAGGGGGTTCTGGTTCCGGTTAGGCACCAGATACAGTGTCTAATGGATCCCTTTAGAGCTCGTGAGAGTGTGAAGGTATTTGATGGTTCCCTGCTGCTGTCCATTTGTAAGAATGGTTGTTGGCTTTAATTTACAAAGTGCAAAGAGCCGCTTCAACTCTTGGTTTAGCCCTTTGGACTTAAGACTGTGTGCTGGCTCAGCCGGTCCTGGCATTTCTAGCAGGTGAAGCTTATCAAAAGAGTCCTAGTGAAATTGACCTCTGATACAACTGAGAGTTTGCTCCTTTTAAACACAGTTGCTGCTGTTGAAAATTATGAAAGGGGATAAGAGCAGATATATTTATTTATTAAAGACATTGCCACCACTCATTTGTCCTTCTCCACTTCTAAACAGAGTCCCTCGACCCCCTTCCCAGGGCACTCGACATGTATGCATGAAAACAGTGATATATTTTAAAATTTCATCAAACAAAATAAAAACATAAACTAATTATAAACCAGAAAAAACAAAATGGGACTTAATCAGAAGGAGAGAAAAAGGGGGAAATGGAGAATACAAAATATTTGCCAGCTCCTAAGAGTATACTGTGTAGCCCACAGCAAAACAGGAGACCAACAGTGCTAATAATTCTTTTTGGTTCTGAGACATCTTATTGTACCATTTAAAAGTGGGGGGAACCATAGGAATTCCTATGCTAGATCAGACCCGTGGACTGGATGGACTAGTATCTTGTCTCTTATGGACGTTGAGGTGCGAGAAGCCCTACGGTAGACCGGCATGAGATGGGAAGTGATGCATTGACACGTGAATACCCATTCTCCAGGACTGTTCTTCATTTGGAAGATGACTGGCCCTTGAGAGGTCTCCATATTGTAATTTCTTAGAGGCAGGAGGCACTGGCATATCCTCTAGGGGGAGATTGCTCATTATAACTAGGCCCTGAAGGGCAACAGACAGATAATGGGCAATGAAGTCACTCAGATGGTTGTCTGGAGAACTGACCTTACAGCAGGTCTCTCTTTGGCATCCGGGGTCCATGTGGCCAGGCAGTTGCTCTTTTAAGGTTCCTCTTTAGAAGGCTTACAGTTCACAAACGGCTGTAGACCAGCTTTTATTGTATCTGTCCTTCTTCATTACTACTTTTCCCTGAGATTTTATATATAAGGAGCTTGTACTTAGTAAGGGCCTGACCCAAAGCCCATTGAAGTCCGTTGGAAGACAGCTTTTATTCAACTTCAACAGGCTTTGGATTGGATTGACCCTAATAGAGCTGGTCAAAAAGAGCAAAACTAATTTGCAAAAACATCTAAATTATTTTTACCAAAGAATCAAATTTCACAAAATTTGAACCAGCTCTGCTGTTGAAGACGCTTTGAGCAGAAGACCCTTTAATTCTGAGGTCACAGAGTTTAAGGCCTGAAGAGGCCACTACATCATCTAGCCTGACCGCCTGTATGTCACAGTCCACCATCACCACCCCAGCAGCTCTCCACTAAGCTCAACAGTGGAAATGAGATCAAAATGAAGAGGCTGAATTTAATGATTTATGCATCTGGCAACTAACACACACATGGTCTCTCTTCTCAGTATGTGCTGTTTTTCTTCTGCTAGGTTCCTTATTTCTCCACTGAAATTTCAGAAGCTACAATCAGTGGATCTCTACAGTCTTTTTTTAAAATTATTTTTATTACTAAAGCCCCTGGCAGCCACAGTCATGGATCAGGATACCATTGTGCTAGGCACTGTACAAATACAGAACAAAAAGATAGTCCCTGCCCCAGAGAGCTTGCATAACTCTTGGTATCAGCTCAAGGTTAGAAGCCACTTGTCACAGGTTTTGCATGTGATAAATGCATTTCATGGTAATATTTCTATCTAAAAGCTATAATCCTTCACTGATTTCAGTCCCAGTAAACTATTATGTACTTTATGTTGAATTGCATCTCTCCTGTTATTGTTACAGGGCTTTAAAGACAATCTTCATGCAGTTTTTTGCTTGGCTGAAAATTCTGTTGGGCCTAATGCAACAAGACCTGATGACATCCATGTCCTTTACTCGGGGAAGTAAGATTGTCTGGTCCTTTCATAGACATATTTAGTAGTGCTTTGTGTCTCTACTTTATTTAAATGGCTCCAGTTCAAGTGAACAAAGGGGTATATCTGTAGAAAGTATTTTCTTACACAGTAAGTGCTTAGAGAGGCAAGGACCTTTTTTGCTGTTGTCTTTCTGTACAATCCCAGCCCCATTGTGCGAGAGACAGTACAAACACAATTAAAAGATGCTCCCTGTCCTGCAGCCTGTAGGTTCTATGGGAGCCCAGCGCTAGATGTTCTGGTATGCTCTCTTTTGGAACTTTAAAGGGTGTCCTGCATCAAATAAGAAGTAAATGCATTTTCTTTATATTTCTTGCTAAGCAGCAGTGTTGGATCTTAAAGAATTGCTGAGCAGGGTCTCTTTGCCCCACAGTGGTGCCCATCTGATTATCCCTACCTGAAATGGTGTTGTATCAAATAACCTGCCTTCTTCCTAGAACTGTGGAAATCAACAACACTGATGCAGAGGGCAGGCTGGTGTTGGCTGATGGAGTTGCGTATGCGTGCAAAGATCTTGGTGCTGATATCATTCTTGACATGGCCACTCTCACTGGAGCTCAGGTACTTATTTGTAAAGCCTCTGGGTTGCTGGAGAACAGCTTTTGATTGTAACGAGCACTTTCAGCTACAAACCATAGGCCTCTACAACTTGAGCTGGGGAATTAAATTCTATTAGCTAGCAGTAGTAATAGGCTGTTATCCTCTACATGGACCAGCCACCAGAGGGGAATACAACACACTTTGCCAGCATGTAACAGTATATTTATAACTACATTAGTCAAACATGGTTTGTGTGTTTTATTGGCTTTATATCTCTTACATAATTGAGTAGAAAATGGAGTTTATTCAGATACAATTGAAATTCATGTGAATGGTTCAAATTATCCTGAGGAGAAAGCTATAAAACTGACACTTTTGAATAATATTGGACCAATATTTAAGGTGCTGGTTTTAGTTTTAATGTTCTGATCCTGTTCCCATTAAAGTCCTTGAGAAGTTTACTAAACTGCAGGTATTAATCATCAATAATGGTGAACGCATGGGTGTTTCTAAATTCAGCCTAGCAAATTTGACTTGCCCCTTTGCTTAGGCATGAGGCAGCTGTTGTTTGATGGAGTGAAATGTTGATAAGCTTTCTCATCATAAGAGAACTTAGTGCTTGGCCTATTACATTTTCTCTGATATTGCAAGGATGTTTTAACTGTAGCTGGATATTTTTTAGCAGTTGCAAGAGCTGAAAGTTCTATACAAGATGGAGATTAGTAGGCCAGACTTCAACTAATATAAATCACCCTAGTTCCTTTGAAGTTAGTGGAGCTATGCTGGTTTCCACCAGCTGAGTATTTGGCCCAACATCTGCAGGTAATTACTTGACCAAGTCTTGATTTACAAAGTACGTTATATGATTTAAGGTATATGTTACTCAGAGTATATAATATTAGTACAAGGGTAAAAACTGACATTGAAATACCACTTTTGTAAACCATTATAACATTTTTATAGAAGATAGTGTGGACAGGCAGTAGTTCCTGTAATGCAGTCTGGCCTGGATGACTAGGGGTAGAATTAGTGTTCATTTAAAACTTGGGCAGATTCCTGAAAGCATGCTTTCTACACACATTGGGGGGTCGTGCACACCGGTGTAAAAGTGCCCTGCTGAAAACTTGCTGTATGTCTGTTTGCCTTCTGGCAGAACACTAACACTTTGTGGCTTCTAGGTCTCAGATTGAATCCAAGACCTACCTGCAGATCTAGGGTGAAAATGACCTTTCCTATGAAGGTTCCTGCATTCACAATGTCCATGTTATCTGAAATTGACACAAAGTGCTAGGTGGGTTATATGTGCATGTTGGCCATCTTTTTATTTGTTGCTGGACCAACACGCATTGAGATGTAGTCAGATAGCCTTATGGTTTGTTGGCTGTGAAACTGCAGGGAGATGTCTGTGTCTGCCATTGCATTAGCCCAGATGAAGATGGAATATTTCACAGTGAAATGGATTTCTTTTCAGAAATGTTTTGATGATGCCCTGAACCCTCAGTATTTTTCTTTAGTTTTCAGATGTGTTTTCTCAGTGGGCGTGTCACTGGTAGCCATGTTGCATGGCAAGCAACTGCCAGCACCAAGTAGGGAGCAGAAAATGGTTCTATTTGGCACGTCCACTAAAGAGCTTGGGACTAAACCCATATTAATCCTACCTGGTTGTGTCTTCTCCTTCCCTAGGGAATTGCCACAGGGAAATACCATGCTGCTGTCCTCACCAACAATGAAGAGTGGGAGAAGGCATGTGTTATAGCTGGCAGAAACTGCGGAGACCTGGTCCATCCTCTCGTATATTGTCCTGAGCTCCATTTTAGTGAATTCACCTCTGCTGTAGCCGATATGAAGAACTCTGTAGCAGTAGGTTTATTTTATTTTTTTTAATTCCCTTATTTAATAAGAATTCTTCAGGCCTGACTCCCAGTGCATGGTCTGTTAATGCCCCAATTCCAGGAGTGGCTAGGAGATACAAAGATGATGCACTAGTAGTTGATAAAGGCTTTTCAAACATGCCTTGACCTTTTAGAAACCTACCTGCTCTTGACACTTGCAGGCAACTCTGCTCTTGACAAAAGGGAGCGAGGCCTGACATCAGCTGATGACCCTGGTACATCTTAGCTAAACAAGTGCCGAAGCGTGTTTGGGGGGTTGGAATTGGTGTAACGGACGATTCTAAGTTGCCTTCTTAACTGCCACGTGCATCATGGCTGTGTAACCCACCCCGTCTGTCCCAGTAGAAGTACGATGGTTCTGTTTAGTAAGGGGAAAGAAGGTAAGGAGAAAACATGGCTGAACGGGGAGAGACGGTAACTCCAAAACAGAGCAACAGGCATTAGCTCACTCTTGCATACCTGAGAACTTGCTGGCATATCTTATGAGCATATATGAAGGCCAGTCTTATGCTGCTGTTGCGTTTAAGAGTGCCTTGTGAGAGATGGGTTTGTACATTGTCTTCTACAAAGGTGGGTAATGTAAAGAAATTGTTAGTTATTTTCAGACAATCAATATTTTTAAAGACAAATTATCTCACAAAAATAAACCGATTTTTACTGTTTCTCCAGGACAGAGACAATACTCCAAGCTCCTGTGCTGGGCTCTTTATTGCTTCTCACATTGGTTTTGATTGGTCTGGTGTCTGGGTCCATATAGACATTGCAGCACCTGTCCATGCGGTGAGTGTGTTCATTTATCCTGTGACATTTTACTTTTCCTACTTGCTCCTTTTGCAGAGCTCTCTGATGAGGGTGGGAATTAGACAGGAAAGCTTTCTGGTAGGAAGCAATGATTGTACAAAGAGATCTAGATTTTAGAAAGTTAACTGCTTTATTCTGGCATTGGGGCTTTTATTTATTTTTTAATAAAAACCTCTAAATATTACTTAGCCTAGTTTCTGATTTGCAGCAATATGTGCATTCTTAAACCAGCTATGCAGCTTCTCCATATTTAAGAAATAAGTAAATAAAACTTGCTGTGTGGATAAGTGGTTTAGTCCAATGTCCTTTCAAGGTGGTTGAACAGAGTTTGCTTAGTTGTCTCTTCTTGATTGGCTTGTCTGGGCAGCCTGTTACATTTCTGTGGGGTTCTATTTGCTCCCCCAATGTTTCAGCAATTATTTGTACCCTCCTCTTTCTCTTGATAACCAACCAGCTGCTTTGCTATTTAAAAAAAACAAAAACAAAATTGTGCAGCTAGGTTTTCCTCTCCGATATTGAATTATACATTGTCTGCCCTGAAAGATGTTAGGATAAATACAACACAGTCATTGTGAGTCTCTCTCTGATGCAAATCAGCTGTGCTCTGTTTCATTACAGTAGAGTGCAAACTTTGCCCAGTTATCATTATCAGTCATAACTGAAACAGAGGACTGTTCCAGAGAGATCTGTAGATCAGTTGCATAGAATAGGTTCTTGCTTTTATGTTAAAGATCGTATTAAAGGATGTGCTGCTGTGTTCATTTGAATCATTACAGATGAGAGTGGGATTTGTGCATTGCTAATGTGTGTTGCTAGACAACTGCACATTGTAAAGTGTTAGTGGGATTCTCCATTTTGCTTCTTTCTGTGTGGTGCCCACTGTTATTATTTAGCACTTTCAGATCCATCAGAAATGCCTGCCTGCGAGCACACTGCCAGCTTCTTCAGAGTTCTTCTGCCACGTGCTGCGAATTATGATTCAAAGAGCATGAAGGGTGGGATTTTCCAAAACGGCTAAGGGAGTTGGACATCCAGCTCCCAGAGGCACTCTGGAAAATGCCACCCCAAGATCTTGTGCAGACTTATAGTTCAGTTCTCTGCCACTTACATTCTGCTTGAAAAAAAGACAGGACAAGTGTGACACCAAGTGATATTGAAATCAAGTGTAACAATCTGTTTCTAGGGCGAACGAGCTACTGGCTATGGAGTGGCTTTGTTGCTGTCCCTGTTTGGCCGTGCATCTGAAGATCCCCTGCTGAACATGGTGTCCCCTCTAGGATGCAATGGAGACTCTCCAGATGATGACATGGAGAGAGATTCTAAAAGACGGCGCCTTGTTTAATGTCCCCCCAGCCCTGGCCAACGGTGCACCTGTATTACCTCACTTTGCACTGATCGGTTCCGAAACAAAGAAAATACTGTACCACATGTCGGAAATAGCCCTTTTTTTATTACTGTCATCATGAGATAGATTGAATTCTTATTTCAGATGAAATGGCCTGTTCTTTTGTTTTTTAAATTATTGGTGTGCATAGTTACTGAACAATAATGACCTTGCTGTCTCCAATCTCCACTAGCTTTGCTGGAGGGAGGGAAATGTCCTCCTTAAAGCACCTCACAAAACTTCCTGAGTGTATTAATGCATGAAGAAGCAACTGCTGCCCTTGCTTATCAGGCCTTCCATTTTCCTTTGTTACTGTAAGTGAGGTTTTATTGATTCTCACAGCCCCCACTGCTTCTCACAACACAGTTATGAAGAAGAAGAAACCACTGTATGCTTGGCTTATTCAATGGCAGTTCAGCTTAGCGGCAATGAAGGTCTAATGGGAAAAGGCTTTTTATTTTAGTAAGATGCCATACCTGCATGTTAATCTTTGCTGATCATAAGATCAACAAAAGAATGGGCCAAAACACAGATCCAAGTAGATCTTACTCTTTCAGATAGCAGAACATATTAACTTTAAAGAAAAGAGTATGTTTATTAAAGCCGTTTGTATATCCCATCACATGAATTTCATGGCATTATTTGCATTTCTGAAAATACTGGGTGCTCATAAATTGAGTCTGATTGGACAGCGCTGCACAAGTTCTCAGGCCCAGCTCTACTGCTGCATCTCAGATCAGACCTACAGCACTGTTTTCCTCCAAAGGAGATGCTGCCACTTGTGCAGAATGACTGGGTGGCTTTGTGTAGTGCTGAGGAGCTTCCATGAATGATGAGAGTGAGAATATCAAATTCTCTCATTCAATTCACTGAATGGAGATCGGGGGCCTGTTGCGCTAGGTACTGTGCGCACACGTATTAAGAGACAGTCCCTGCCCTGAGGAGCCTCTAGTCTAAACAGCCAAGGCAGACAGGAGATGGGAGAAGAAACAGACACAGAGGGGGGAAGTGATTTTGCCAAAGCTTCAAAGCCTGGCAGAACTGGAAATAGAAACCTTGGGGCTTCTGATGCTGTCTGGTGCCTGATCCCCAGGATGCGTGCTGCTTTCTCAGAGATTATTATTTGTAAAAGAACCTCTGTAGTCCATCCCGTTGTCCCTGTGCTAGGGTACAATGCTGGATGCCATTTAGGTAACCAAACTGCCCAATGGTCCTGTTCTTCCAAACCATTTTTCAGTGATTCTGCAGAGAGGAAATGATGAATTCTCCCTGGGAAGGAGCGAGTACCCACCTAAAAGCAGAGCTAGACAGGAAACCTCTCCAAGCTAGAAAAGTAAAATATTAGTTTGATAAAGGCTATGGTAGGGTCTTTGGGCCTAGGTAGAGAAAGCAGGCACTGATGATGAAAATGCACCATTCTGGTTTTATTTTGTGTTTGAAATGTTTGTTTTTATGTTATACATTGGAATTTTTGCACACCTTTAGTCTATGCATTTTGTCCAATGAGCAACGGAAGCCTCACGTCATCGCACCCCTTTGAGTGTTTCTTTCAAATCTTATATTTGAACCTGGATTCTTGTAAATTAACCCTATTCACATTTTCTCCCTGTAATTTATCTTCAGCCACTGATGGCACTCAGCTTGGTTAGCCCAGGCTGCTGTTGCTCAGGGACTGAGTAGAATCCCTCTTGCTGTGAGGAAGTTTCTGGCTACTTTCACACAAAATCAGGTGAATTTGGACCAAGCTTTCTGCACCCATGATGATGTGTGGAAGGGAGCAATATGAGGTTTTCTCTGGTTGAGCAAAGGGCAATCACTGGCCTGAGAAGTACACATGCTGCTTAAACATGATGCATTTTGGTGAGGAAATTGTGGAAGAGCTTAATGTGAAAACATGCCAACGAAGAGGAGATGCTCTTAGCATCTCCCATTCCTGAATATATTTGAACATATTTGCTTCTAAAGCAGTGCGTGAGAATAGCTCGCTTCCTAAGCCTGATCTTCACTAAATCAAGCCTATGTCCTGTCATTGTTCCTTTGACTCTCTGGTCCACATGATCATGGTTTCAGGAGATCTGTACAAAAAGATGAGTTTGGCAAACAGTTGTTCTTCCAGTTCCAACTCCCCAATCTCCCTCACCAGGAAGATGTCCGTGCAGAGTTTCAGGATGCGGTCCACGTTGGGCAGCTCTTCAAACATTATTGAACGGGAGATGCCATTGAAGAACTCTCGGATAAATTTCCCAATGACAAGGACAACAGACATATAGAGGCCAACGATTCTGAGGAGAGGAAGGGAGGACAGCATAAGAGTTTGTTTTCCACAGAGTGAGTCAGGACTTGTGCAAAACAAGGGACCGTACCCTATTGTTGTTCTATACACCCAGTCTATGGGAGTTGGGCATAAACATCTATAATAAGCAAGCCATTCTGGTTTCCATTCATTAGTGTGCAACTTAGTTTTTTACAAAGGGTCCAACTTTATCATCCTTGCCTTGAATAGTTCCCTATTATATAGAAAAAAACGAAAGTCCTGTAGCACCTTAAAGACTAACAAATTTCTGCAGGCATAAGCTTTCGTGGGCTGCAACCCACTTCAACAGATGCATCTGACGAATTGGGTTACAGCCCACGAAAGTTTATGCCCACAGAAATTTTTTAGTTTTTAAGGTGCTACAGGACTCTCGTTGTTTTTGCTGTATACAAACTAACACAGCTACCCCTGTGGACCTATTATATAGAGTTCTACTGATTTCAGTGGGACTACCAGTGCAGTAAGGTAGATAAATACAAAGGCCAGAAGAAGAGACTCTTATGATCACCTATTCTTACCTCTTGCATAACACAGGCCTTAGAATTTCCTCCAGTGCAGCCTGCATTAAGCCCATAACTTGTGGTTGAGCTACAGCATATTGTTTTAGAAAGAACTCTAATCTTAATTTAAAGAATTCAAGTGATGAAAAATACCGTCTCCCTAGGTAAGGTGTGCCAGTGGTTAATTACCCTTGCTATTAAATTTCTGCTCTATGCCTAGTCTGAAATAAAATCTCCTAACCCAGGGACTCGAAACGGTCTAAAGGAGCTCACAGCCTAGCTTTCTAAGAAGGGAACGTTTTTCCCCCTCTTCATTTTCACATGCGGTTTTAGTGAAACGCGTGTGATTTTTAGATGAAACTAAAAAGACGTAAGTACGACGCTCTAGCAAAACTCAAAGAATTTGTTCATGATGTGAAAGGAGAATAAAGCACCTGCGTCTTCAAGCCCTTTAGGAACACAGACCCAGGACTTCAGTAAGTTGCTAGGTGATGCATAAAACCTGCTACGAGACACACGGGAGTGGAGCTGCTGTATATGAGTATTTTCCCTCAGAACCACTGCTAATTTTGAAAGCAGTAGCACTGTGCAACAATTAGACTGACAGATCAAACGTTAGCCTGTGTGCAGTTTTGTGGATATTGGGCTAAATTCTGCTGTCAGTTACATTTGTGTAACTTGATTGACCACAGCAGGGTCGGAAAGAGGAGTAATGAAAGGTCAGATTTGGGCTGTGATAAACCTACACCTCCATTTCAGTTGCTAATAACCCAGTTTGTGGCCTATCTTTCAGTGAGGTTTGAAAGGCTCAGCTTTTAAGCCATCTGACCAAGGAAGGATAGAAACCAAACACAAAATATTGAAAAATCTTGAAAGAACCAACCTGCCAAATCCAATACACAACCAGCCAGAAGATATATATAACATAATAAACCCGAGCAACTATTCCACCACCATCCTTACCCGTATCCTGCCAGGAATCCCAGGCTGGAAGGGCTGACTTTGTCATTGCAGATGATGAGCTCCATATTCTTGCTGCAAGCCTGGCCAGAGCAGCTAGGATTCCACTCTTGAATAACCCACCACTCAGTAACTTGGCTGGAAGATGGGTTGATGGCCTGCTGCTGTAGTTTTATGGTGACGTTTCGGAAGAAAGCCATTTTGTCTACGTCTTGTGGTTTATGAGAATGAGCTGTTTCCCAAATGCAAAAATAAAATTAGGAGCTTTTTCCCACTATGCCTAACACCTTTCAGTACTATGCTTCCCTTCCACACATGCTATTTCCTTCACCCACTACTCCTCTTTAGTTGTGAGAATCTGCTCTTTAGATCAGTGCAGTAGATCTGCTTTCTTGCACATGTAAAAACTGATATTCTCAAAAATGTATGAGAATTTATTACTGGGAAAATGTTTCCATTTCAGTCAGTTTGTTGCAGCCACTTTGTGATACTTGGAAATGTGTGTGAGGCTTACAGTATTTCCCCTTATCCCGAAGTGGGTACCACTTTGGTTTCCACCAAAGACCCTTGAGACCAAAGCCTAACTACTTTGTTGCAACTGCTTACCAACTTGCAACCGATGTGCAATTTTAGCTTCTGCTCCACCAGTAGTCCTGAGGAATCTTGGTACTACACCGGGAAGCAGTCTAGAAACAAGTGGAAGCCAAAATTGGCTTGGAGTTATCAAAACACTGCTATAAATTAATCTTCAGGATTATTACCATTTAGAAAGATGTCTGGACCAACCCCCCAGAGTGAATCTGAACTTTGAAACTCCCATCCATATCTGTTAACAGAGTGGCTCTGTCTAGCTCTCAAGGAGCATATCAGAGAAACCAGCTAAGGTACCTGTATTTCCCCCATTGCTGTAGTGTGTGAGCACCTCAAATTATTAACATATTTAACCTCACAAGAACTTTATGAGGTAGGGCAGTGCCATTATGGGATGGGGAAATGAGGCCCAGATCCTCAGAGGTATTTAGATGCCTCACCCCTATTAAAATCAACAAGAGTTAGGTGTCTGAATAACTTGTGGATCTGCATGTGTGTGTGCAAAGGCTAAACAGGAAATCCGTGGCAACAGCAGGAGTTGAACCCAGGTCTCCAGCATGCTAGGCTAACTGCCTACTCAGCCTTCAAATCTGCCTCAGGCTGCGTTCCTGTGTGGCATCCTCAGCAAGGAGTCCAGAGCTTGACTGGGCTCTGGAAACCAATCACCCCTGACACATAGAGATGGTCCTGCCAGGCACATGTGCAGGGCAGCTGCTGCCAATGTTGTATCTGCTTTGTGGAATCCCAGGCTTCAGTCTCTAGGGCTGTAAAGACATCACTCTTCATATGAAATGTATTTCAGAAAATGGGAGCTAAAATGCTTCCAGGAGTGACTATAATACCCCTGTCGCTCCTTGCCATGGGAAGAAATCCTAGCAAAGAGTGGTTATAATGTTTGTAAAAGGAATGACCCTCTCATTTAATCCCATCGACTGTATTCACCAATTCTTTGCCCTGGCCCGTTTTGAAAACGCTGCTCAAACAGAAGAAAAATACTGACATTGGCTCTTTCCTGGTCCCATTTAGCATTTGAACAATTTGGTCTCTTATCTCCTTCTCTTCGTACCGCACCGTGTGCTTGCCAGATGCTTCCACACTCTTCACCAGAGACGCATTCCTGGCCAAAGGAGATCAAGCAAGGGCTATTCAGCTGTGGTACACACATGAAGTTCAAGGTAAGAGTTACTGGGACGGAGTCTTCTTCTCGCAGTGGGCCATGAGTGCCGTGGTGGAGGTGTACAGGGGGCTGTAAAAATTGCTTAACTGGTGGAGAACAAATTCCCCTGGTGCAGGCACTGTGTCAGACACCCATGGGCTGTTTTACCAGGGCCCTTTGCACGCCCTGGGGAAGGGAACATGTCGGAGGTGAAGCTGTAACAGTGCTGCGGAGGGTAATTACCTCAGGAGGTAAGTGTTGTGGGGTTCAAGCCGCAAATGCTTGCGATGAATGTTTGTAACTTGCTTTGGGATCCCTGAATGGAAGCCATTAATTAACTACTCATTGTTATTATGTATTTGTATTTGGGGTAGCGCCCAGGAGCCCCAGTCATGGTCCAGGACCCCTTTGTGCTAGGTGCAGTACAAACACAGCACGCAAAGATGGTCCCTGCCCCAAAAGCTTACAGGTTAAGTCTGAGACAGGCCAGGGAAGCACAGGAAACAGTGAGACCATATTGGTCAGCATGACAGGCAGCGGCTTGGGCACACCAGCAAGCTAAGCATGGTGAAGTTTGACTGAAGGAACATTGCAGTTATATAATTGATTGGTGTCGTTAAGACTGACTTGAAACGCCTCTGGGAAGTACTTTTAAAATGAATAAAGAACTCGAGCCGCATCCTTTTTAATCAGCTGCAGTGTAAACCACGATGCTGTGTTTACCTGCGAACGGTCCAGTGGAAGTTGATGTAGACAGCCGTGGAGCTGGAGAGCTCATCCATCATGGCTTCCCGGCTGGCGGGACTGATGCTCCACAGCAAACTGGCATTGCTCTTTATTTTAGCAACGACGATGTCCTCTGGGCCGTAGTTCACGATAAACTGCATGGCAGACTTGGGAAGGGATAGACGGGGTTAAAACACCTGGACAGGAAGCAGTTGGCTTCTTGTTCAGGCCTCGTCTACGCAGGCTTCACAACATGAAACCAACACATTTAAAAAGGCTTCAGCTCGACAGCTGCCACCCTGCAGAGTTTAACTCAGATAGGTCAACTGCTAAGAGCAGGGCCAGGCTGTGTGAGACGCTGCTCAGAAACCTGTGCTGAGCCCAATCCTGCCTCCCAGCCAAGCTCTGGATGGGACAGGAACGGGGTCACCAGGGAACAGCCCCCACAGAGCTGCTGCCAGGCAAGTCTAAGCCAGTGGAAGATCGTCATAGTGGAGTACAGCTTTGTCATCTCCTCTCCCCAGCATCATGCCTCCCTCCTGCCCCTGGTTGGGAGGACAGGACGTTGCAGCAGCAGGGATGTGCTGACCGGGCGCTCTCCTCCTACAGCGCAGTTCTCTGCTGGGCATTTGAAGCTGAATTATGACTCCTTCACACTTGCTGAGCAGCACGAAGGGGCCATAACTGGACTTGAGGATCTGGCCCACTGACCTTAACAGGAGCAGGGCTGTACACCAGAGTAGGGTTAGAAACCAGTTTAACCTGCAGCCAGATTTAAACCATGTAGTCAGGGTGCAGGGGCAGTACATGGTTCTTGGTGAACACAGCGTTAATACGAGCTCCACAGTGCCTTCCCCATTCCACAGGAGCTGAGAGGAAGGACTGTAAATTGGCTGCTGAAAGCAATGTGGAGGAGAGGGGTTAATTTGAGGACTGTCAGGGGAAATATTTGGTGATTTATTTGGTTTCTTTCACTTTGACTTGAAGTTGCAAAGATTCCTGCTTAAGGAAAGGCCCTTGCTGATTGCACCTGTGTTTTGTTTCTGCCGAGTCATCCCACCAGCAAATGCCATGACTTCTAAGCACTGCTGAAATCCTGCTGCAGACAGGACCTTGGTTAAAAATCATGTCAGTTTTACGAAGGGCTCCCCCCTCCCCTGAGAAAAGGAAGATACACCTACCAAAGCATCTGGCTCCTGCCTGACAACTCTCACTGGGATGATAGGTGGGAATCTGGGTTTGCTATATTCAGTGAGCCATTCAAGTGACACTTACCGGGTGAAGGGCATATTGACTAGCCAGGTCATTATATGCTGCTGGAGAGAAAGGGATCAAATTCCGCTGCTGGGCGCTCATGGTGAATAATGACTAGGTGAGAAAGAGAGGGCGAATCACAGCTATAGAACTCTCAGCATAGCCTGGGTTCCCCGTGCAGCCAGGGCAGTCTGTTGCAATATGGAGAAAAACTAGCCCATTGGTATGAAGTATGAAAGCAAATAGAAAAGGGGAGGTGGCAAATTCTTTCTTATTACCCTGTCCTTTTCTTTTGCTTCCACTGCCATTTCACACAGGGCATTGAACAGCCTTCAGATGACAGCAAGTTTCAATCACTCCTAGCATGGGCCATGTGCCCACCAGTGAACTATAATGTGAAAAGCTCCCTACCCTAGTATAAATCCACTCTGAGTGTGTGTCACACTGCTGTAAGAATACCGTCTTACCTCATAACCGCTAATGGTCATTTTGACTGAGACATCCAGGGGCTGATTGGTTACTCCTGCCACTGATTTAACCAGTGACATAAGAAGCAGTGGGAACCACACGATGCAGACCAATATAAAGATAATGCAGCCCCCTATTCCATACTTCACAATCGTCTTCTTCTTCTGGCCAGAAGGCTGAGGATATTTCTGTAAAGAAAAAAATGCAAAGGAATATGATGCAACTATAGAATAATGGCAGGGAAATCAGGTTGGGCTGGAAGGAGCTTGGTGAGCATTATGAGGCTATAAAATAGTCAGAACATTTGGAAAATAACCTAGCTGTTTTGCGTGCATGCTGAGTGACGGATTACTCAATCGCGCGCTCATCGTGTGCAAAGCGAAGGACGTGTGCGGACTAACCAGCCAACACACAACCTCAAGTGAGTTATTCCACTTACAATGTATCTGTTCACTTTTAATGAACTATTTGAAAAATTATCAAGTTTTTAAGATGTGCATAGGTTGTATGTGCCCATTATTTTATTTGGGAGGGCTGGCGTAACGCACTGTACACATTTATAATTCAATAAAAATTATCAGCATATTGTGTCTACGATGTTCTTAAAGTAGCCCACTGCTCCCTCTCAGGACTGAGTAGCTACTGCAAAGGAACAGCTCTTTGGAGAGGAAACAGCATTAGTGAAATAGATTTGGACAAAGCTGTAAAAAAGGACTGAGTAGTTACTGCAAAGGAACAGCTCTTTGGAAAGGAAACAGCATTAGTGAAATAGACTGGGGCAAAGCTGTAAAATAGTGGACAGGGCTAGGAAGCAGCATCTAAAGGAAGAAGGTCCAGAAGCCTAAAGTCTTGATAGAAAAGAGATGTTCCCCCAGCTCCTTCCATTGAAAGGGTGCTGCTCTCCACAGAAAGCAATGAGGTGGAGCTGACACCCAGGTTTGATTCCAAAACAACTGGTGGAAGCCCCATTGCTTGTAGGAGCTAAAATTAGACTGGATAAAATTCTAGAAAATGTATTGTAGAGAACAGTCCTGCCTGAGACACAGGGATGGACCCGACCACTTAATAGTTTTTTTTGCAGCTCTAACTTGTGTGCCTTTAATATATTCCCTCAAGTGTCTGTAGCTGGAAACCCCTTTAAGGGAGAGTCTTTTTTTAGATGTGGGCAATGAATTATTCCCCTCACCTTACAGAGATAGGGTGAAATCCTGGCTCTCTAGAAGTCAATAGTTGCTTTGCCATTGACTTCAGTAGGGCCGTGATGCCAACCACAGTGACTATTCTGTGAGTGCATGAGTATGTTTTGGTAATGCAGAAGATCCCGCACGTCTTGGGCTCAGACCAGTGTTGATGTTGAAGTAGTACTGGAGTGACAATATACTGCTAGGGAAAACCAAAGTCCCATCTCTTGTGTCTATCTGACTAGAGGCAAAAGATCCCATAATCTTGCTGTCCCAGCCAAAATCCCCACTCTCAATAAAACAGGTCTATGTTGAGTGCATAATTACCGCTGCCTTATTTAACTATACAGTCAGAACACTACAGGTGTATCCTTTTATGTACAGCATTGCTGTGCATAGTGAGCAAGGGAAGGGTCTGCTTGAATGTAAATCTCTCTGTCTTTGCAAGTCCAGTTTTTTCTGACGGGTTCATTATTCTCCGTCCAACGCCTGAATTGGCCTCAGAAATGTCTGTGTTAGCAGATTTCATCAGAAGGGATTATGCAACTGGAATCACCTTCTCAGACTCTCTCAGGCATTTCATAATGAAAACATTTGCATATAAATCCTCCACACAGATCCAGCTGGAAAGACTCAGTGTGGTATCAGTCCAAACCCAGTCCATGACAGCTCTCAACTCGGTCAGGAAAGGCACCATGCGAAACCTACCAGTGGAAAGGAGAAAGAATGTTATTAACCTTCTAGACTGACATCTTTGTTAAATACATGAGCCTGGAGGCCTAGCAGATAATTTTCAGGAATTTACTGACATCTTTTCCCAGGCATAAGCCTCCTTGATTTTGGGGGACTTTGTCAGCTCCTGAAAAACAGTTTCCATTGTGTAGTTTTATAGTACTAAGACTGTACGGGGTGCCCAGGGATTTCAGAAATCATAGAAACCTGCATGTTTCAGGACAGAAGACAAATGCTAACTGCCTGGGGGTAGAAAGAAACTTCCCCTATGGGCAAATTATCCCACAATTTTCTATTATGGGAAGTCTGAGGCATCTGGTTCTGGCCACTGTCAGAGGCAGGATACTGGACTGGAAGGATCATTCATCTGATCCCATCTGATAGTTTCTATGAACCTATTCACCCATCCGGGAAAGCTTCAGCTTCTTTAAAGGCCAAATTTCCAAAGGTGACTTCTCCTGGCCTCCTGTTGTCCCTGTGCAAATACCGGTGTGCGCCCTTTTCAGCACCTGTGTACCACAGACTATCCAAGAATGGGGTCTCCTTGTGCTAGATGCTGTACAGTGTAGTGTAGGCTCTGCCCCAGATTGATAGTCTCTCACCTGCAGATATAAGGGATGGAGTTTATTCATGGGACATTCTGGTCCTGATGGGTGTGTGTCTGCAAAGCCTATCCCGTTTGGGCAGAAATCATTGTTTCTATGCCCTGAGTTGGCAGGTAATGGTGCTCAAAAACTGCAGTGCAAAGTGTGTGCATGGCCTGCTGAAGGCCACTGCTTGAAAACCAGGCCCCACATATGCAAGGGAGAGAGATTTCTCCCTTAAAATTTCTTTCAGAGCCTCTTCCTTTATACAAAACCCACAGATTGCACCATGCAATGTTAGTCTGTATGGGAAACGGATATTTTTCCTTAGTCTTTTTTAGGGTTAATAATATGTAACTCAGCATGTATTTAAAAATGCATTGAGTACATAAAATTAATTCCAAATATCACCAAACTGACCAATTTCTTTTTAATATATCTGACACAAGACTGTGTTTCAACATATTTCCTGTCTGGATCCATTCCAGTGGCAATTCCAGGCATGGAATATATTTAGTCTATATTTACTTAGTCTATTTAACGTTCAGTTAGTGTCTTTGGCTCATCTCATGAGCATGCTATTTCAGGATGATTTATACAATATTTACATTGAATTCTACTAATATTTCCTTGCCTCTTGATACTGGATTACAGTATATACATTTCAGAGCCCTATGCTGGAGGAGGAAGCAGTTATTCCAGGCAAATCACACAGGATCTAGCAAAGGAGAGACTGCCAGGAAGTGAGATGGTTTGTCTGAAAAGCTTATTTAGCGATTATGTAGAAAAGTAGCAATCAGGGTAGGGGGAAAAACAGCTCCAGTAACAAGAAATGTGGGTTGTATTCAAGAGTCAAATGATGGCATTTAGATCCAGCTTTCCCTTCTTCCAAAGTGCAAACTTAGGGCTTGAGTCTAACTTCTGATATACTTGCCATGAATCACACCTACTCTGAAAAAGAGCAGTCAACATGCACATACTGGTCCCTTTGAATTGAGTGAGAATTGTTCCAGTGGCTTTAATGAGACTACGACTTAGCCCACAGGTTTTTAGCCTCTATTATAAAAGCCGAACATCCCCTCTCTACTTACCCTTGGAATAGGAATAGGTTTACAAAATTGTAACTCTTTGTCAGAAAGTTGCCTAGGACCCGATTCGGATAACCGCATTTAATCTGATATGCGGACAGGCCAAAATAAACACATTTGACCAAGTACCAAAGCTGAGCCACAGGGTTCCTGTTAAACCTCCTGTAAGTAAATAGAACAGAGATTTTATTACACTAGTTTTGTCACCAAAGTCCTTTCATTGTTTTTTTAAATGTGACAGTTCCTAAATCACTAGCTTTACTTTCACGTTCATATCACCACCTCAGACTGGATTGGAACCTAATAAAAAAGAGATGCAAAGTGAGTGGCCATGGGTTCTATTAAATACAGCCTCTTCTCCCTGCAGTTTGAATAGTAAAAGTCCATCCATGAAAGGAGGGCGTTGGCCAATAGTGAGCAGCTTCAAAATAGGATATGTCTAAAGTTAGAAGAATGTTTCTGCCAGGTTTTTTTCCCTTGTCATACTTTGTAAGCCTGCAGATGTCTCTCTTTCCTGGGACGGCTGAGGTCTCGTTTTTAAAGAGTCATGCACACAGTTCCCACAACTGAGCTTGCATATGAATCACATACCTGATTATTTGCTCAAGTAAACTAGGCGTGCAGCTCAGTATGTATTCTGCGCACATAATTGCATTCTCTATTGTTTTCTTTGTCCAACACATGCCACACTTTCCACATGAGGCTGCGGTAGGAAATTAAATTATCCTTCTATCCATTTCCAAACCCACCCCATCCCAGTGTAAGTGCCAAGAGCACAAATAAAACCTCTGCTGAAAGCATGCAGAAATGTCAGGCTAGAAAGCCACCACCACATCTGTCTGTTTTCCCATCGAAAGCAAAGCCTGGTCTTGAAAGAGAGAAAGATTTTTATGTGGCACGGGCCCCAGTCGTACCTTTCAGTAACACCTGGCAAGATGAAGAACATCCAGATGTGAATGCCGAAGACAAGGACAACCTGGAATACGCACTTCCCAAACATGGTCTTCCGCAAGTAAATGGCCCGGTCCACTATCATGGTGCCAAACTGGATCAGAAGCATGACCAGAAAGGCTTCAGGCACCTGGTCTTCTGAGAGGGATTCAGTTATGTCAGCAGCTGCCGAGTGTTTCTGAAGTTCATCATAACAAACAAGGGGGGGAAGGTCTCGTTACAAACAAATACCACTCAGGATTTATCTGATGATTATAAATAGCCCAAAGGAAAGTGGGAAAAGCCAAGCTTGAGTAGTCCCTATTCGGGCAAGTATTCCCCCTGAGCGCAAGGGGATTTACTGCTGCAAGCAAGTGCTGCGTTTGGTGTAAGGGTTGGAAAGGCAAGACTCTAATCCCGCCTCTCTACAAGCAAATCCCTACTCTGCAGGCACTGAGTAGAAGCATCTTAAATAAGGACACAGATAAAATGATAGTGAGCATCTGCGGATGCCTCATGGCAGATGCTGAAGAACGATTTTTAAATGGTTCTGTTCATTTTAAAGACAGATGCAGATCCAGGTCCATGTTTGTAGCTTGAACCTCCAAAAATCAATCAGCCTGTGGTTTGGAAATATTCAGATCCAGATTTCAAATCCCCAAACTTGGGAGGGTTCAGATCTGGGGTTTTAACTAGACCCATTATAAAAATATTAGGGCTTCAGATCTGTGGTTTTGATCCATTGCCATCCCTAGCTTTCTCTTTCTCCCCTCTAAGATTTTATAACTAAGACTATTTTGCATGGAACCAAGCTCTTAGTATTTTGATAGATTTGTCTGTTGTTATTACTGCTCATTCCCCCACTTGGAAGCGGAATCACATTCTTTGAGACGTAACAACAACATCCAGATGTGGAAAGCACAAGCAAGTGCTAAAACAGCCAAGCACAGTGTGCAAGCAGCAATACTGAGAGTGTAATGAGCAGCATAAAACACTGACTGGGTTGTGCTTCTGTTCCAGATGCCTAAATTTCACTGCTACTTTGCCATAGATTTGGTGTTATAACCCTTCTGGGAAATGAAACAGGCTCCCCCTCTCTGTGCACAAGGACTCTCTCCTGAAAGAGGCTGAGCATCTCTCATGAGATACTAAATACCCTCAGCTCCCATTAATGTTTATGGTGTTTTTCACCTTGCAGGAGATATTCAGTAACTGGGGCCCTACATGATCCTGCCTTTCTTTTGATTAGTTTTCAAATCTCTAGTCTCTGCATGGAGGTGATCTACCCCCAGCCTGGAGCCAGACTCTATAAAATAAATAAAACAAAGCAAGGCCTAGAGAAGGGGGAGAAATGGAACAAAGAAAGAATTCATGATAAAACAAAGTGAAACATTCGCTTTCTTTGGGAAACAATGGTGCTCCTTTCCCAGTGTCTGCTGTTGAGCCTCTCCCTCCTCCATTGTCATCATTAGTCACTATGTTATATGTATCAGTTAGCCTTTCTCTCCATGGAGATTCCTTGCTCAAGAGAATTTAAAGCTGAATCAAAAAACAAACAGAGTGGCTGTAATTCATGGGAAATTTCCATCATGTTCCTGGTGGTAGAGAAGAGAGAGGAATCAACTGTAGTGAATACAAAGTGTGTTCTTTATTCACACAACCCAGAACCTGTGGTACCTCCTGGCTCAACATAGCCCGTGCCGCCTCATGTCTCCCTAAATTCTGGCCTGGTGTGTAGCAGTCATGGAAGGGACTGATGACTATATACCAGTCTCCAAGTTAAGAATCAAGCTATTTTGCTTTGCAGTCTGTATAAATAAAGTGTATTTGTGCTTACGCCAAAAGCCCAATATCCAAAGATGACAATTATAATATTGATCACGTCAACCAGGAACATCAGTGCATAGACATCACAGACGGGGCTGTACTCTGGATGTATAATGTCATAGAAGAACTGCCTGATAGGTCGATAGATTTGAAGGGCACTAAGGGGAAAAACAAGTATAAATTAGCTCAATGGAAATTGTAACAATGCATCCGCAGAATGATCAATTGAATGTATCCAGTGCACATCTTCAGTAGAAGACCCATAAAAACTGGAATCATCATCATTCCACTGAACTGAACTGCAACAATGTTTCATTTGCTTAAGAGATGTTACAAATAATCCCCAATTACATTTTAATCACCAGCTTCTTTGCTTTCAATAACTGTTCTTTCATCTTTTGTTTAAGAAGTTTCTTCTTGCTGATGGGACTCTTTCTAAAAAGACTCCATTTCTTCCTGGCTTCCTTCTTCTGAGGCTGGCCTACCAAAGAGAAGACAAATCACAGTTCTGTCTGGGGGCTGTTATTTTCTTACAGCTGGGTCCTAATTTTGTCAAAAAGGTTTACAATTCTGTACAACTTTAGGTGTCCCAATAAGCCACTAATTCTGCCAGTAGGGTTATCTCAGAAGAAATCATTGTTTGAGAATGCCCTATAAATATAGTTTCATGGGCCAGCAAATACACTAAGTTACTCAGAAGGAATTTTTTGGCATCCACACACCATGCTGATGGGCATATTAGGGAAAGAATGACAGTAATACTTCAGTATGGGTGGGTACAGAGACTACAACCATCTAAGGCCCAACCCCTCTATTTTCAGGTGCAACCAGAAAAAGGAATCTGAACTGCTGAAAATGTGGCCTCTCTAATATTTTCTCCATCTTAATTTTAAAATGAAAGTCCCCTTAGTGTATAAAAATAGCTCAATGTGGCCCCCCTACCTCTGTTAACTGAGTTTGTCTTATTTCCCCTGAAGACAGTCGCTGAGGGTTTGTGGTGTTTGAAAAGATGCCATGCCCCCGATCCAGGCTCATCTTCTTGCAGGCAACCTCTGAACTCCATTTTCTTTTGCCTCCTAGAAAATCTCTTTTTCTTGGAATCAGACACACTGGCACCTTTGGAATCCCATAGTCCATGGCACTAATGGGAACATTTAAAGAATGATTAATACAGTTTGATACATTGTGTCCTCAAAACAGTGTTTGATTCACAGTAGCCATGAATCACTCTACAGATGGAGACAGAGAATGGGAGAGAGAGGGAGAGTTTACACTTGAGCACAAGTCCCCAAATTTGGATCCACACTTCAAACCCTCTAAAATCCAGGGGCAAACCTCCTATTGATTTCAGCAGGGCTAGGATTTCACCCCAAGGACTCATTCTAAGTGCTAAATTTAAATCCAAACGTGGTTTTGGAGTCTGAGTCCCTCCGCCCAAAGGATGAAGATGAGTTTTGAATTTATAACAGAACTAAAGACCAGGCAAGTTTAGCAGAGTTCCAGTTTTTCTCTGCAAACATTCAGCAGAGTTCTAAGAAATTAGCCATTTCTTCTCCTCCTCCTCCTCTTCAAGAACAATTTACCTTCAAGATAGACCTGTGAAAGAACAAAGCCAGCAGTTGCACAAGGTCAAAATGCACATAGCCATCCTTCTTCTCAATCCCAACAATGTTTGGCAGAACAAATGGCTCTTCTGCATTGATGCCACAGTATAACTTAGTGGTCCAGGGAAAGAATCCAAACTGAGCAAAATATTTGACAACTACTGTAATCTAGAGAGGAAAAAATATAAAATTAGCTGGAAGACATGGCCTGTTAGGGCAACAGCTAGTCTTAAACATTTTCTAAAGAGCTTGTAGATCTTCCAAATATAGGGAAAGATTCCAGCCAGCATTCTTGCTGGCTTGAGATTCTGGAGAGCTAGCTTTGCTTTGGGATCAAGTTGAGTTTATCACATGTAGATGTTTTCTAATTATATTGTTTATTTCTGGTTTTATGTTCAATCAATTCCCTGCAGTTCATGAACTACCTTCAGACTTACCACCATCCTTTAGCCACATCCTCCATCTAGTCTACCCCATTAACATCAGTTTTAACAGAAGCTTATTGCACTTTAATGTAAAGAATAGTACTTATTTGCAGCGAGACATTCATGTCTGCAGTAAGGCAATTTCCTGGCTGTTGCATACCTCTGTATAAACAATAGCCATCATCCAGAAGAATTTAGTAGGCCTTGGAATGGATAACATGGCCCACAGAAATATAAGGATAGGCAGAACCAAAGTCAGGATTGAAGCAGAGACCATGTGGTTGAGAATGATCACAAAATAACAGAGCATTTCTGACTTGGACACCATTGCATTGTACAAAGCAAAGCCCAACTTCAGGGATCGAGGCAGACGCTGGTAAAACTTGTCCGACTGCTCCAGTTCATTGTCATGAAACATCCTGAACCATAGAACAAAAAAACAGATTAATTGTATTTCCTCAAAAAATTGGTGCAAGGCTACAAGCTAGTATTTTTCAGACAGAAGATTAAATATATCAGACCAGATGTGTGGCATAATATAATCTCCTCAGAACTGCATGCCTAAAGCAGTAATAGTTTGTCAAACACTCATTCCATACACATGGAATCCTAATGGAATGGAGCAAGCTTAGGAGAATATGGGGGCAAATTTTCTGAATGGCATCTGCTCAACGGCCTCCATAAAAACATGGGTGCATTTGCACACGTAAGCCTCTCAGTACAGAGCAACTCCTGGAGGTGCTGCATACCCTCAATTCTCATTGGCCTGGGCCCTTAATTCACCGATTCAATAGCATTAGTGCATGACAACCATAGTCCTTGCATGCACACAAATGCTTGTGCATGGGCACAGTTCTTCAAATCTAGCCCTAAAAGTAGAGCTGGTCAGGGATTGGGAAACAAAACAAACAACAACAACAGAAAACACCTATTTTAAATGTCTAACTTGTTTCCATCTCATAAGGTTCAAACTGGGCCTGAAATTTTCTGTGAGGTTTTTTTTAACTGAAATTTTAATGTAAATGTTTAATTTACCACAACCATTTTCAATATGTAATAATCTGTGGTAAACAAAAATTTTTGAAAACAATTTTGATAAAGATTTCAGTAAAAATCACATGGAAAAATTGTGAAAAATGAGAACTTCAGCCATTTTTTTGGTGAAAAGTTTTATTTTTGAAAAAAAAAGGAGCCATTTTTGGACCGAAAAATACTTTCTAATGTGAAAATTTTTTACCAGTTTTACCATGAAGCAGTATTAGTCTCATGGGCAGAGAATATAATCCACGGCTCCATATCCTTCAACTGGTGAAAACTCGCATAGCTTGACTGTGAATGCAGCTACACTGACTGACACCAACTCATAAAGTCTCTTTTTAGTCTGACATGAAACACACTAGCCAATGTCAGCTTGCGCAAGTGAAGCTAGACACAATTAAGTGCCTCTAAGTTGTTTAAGGCACATCACCATTCCAACACCACTTTGTGTAAATCACTGCAGCTCGGTTTGGCTATAGGTCTTCCTTGCCTGTTCAGAAGCAGCTCGCTGGCAGTCATGATAACAGGAACTTCATTTAACGGCCTTCCTGGTTGTTCGCTCCTCTCAGCAGATGGGGAAACAGCATAATCTTTTGTTGCCTGGGAAGGAAGTGGAGTGGTCATTTCTGGGGCAGCTGCTTTTATGCTATCTTCATCTTCCACCTTCTCTCCATGAATTTCCTCAGTAACTTCATCCAGTGTCCTAGATCCAGAAGGAGTTTTAAAAACAGAAATCACTGAAACCGCCAATTAAGCTTCTTAATAGACAGTGAAAAAATGGTACTAATAAGAAACCTCTTGTTTCATGCCAAAGTGAGAAGGGACTCACTCACCATAAACTCAGAATCTAGCAAAGAATTCCACCATCTAAGGTCACCGTGACAGTGATTCGAAAGGATTCACACAGAATTTAACGTTATTTCCTTACAAGCTTGTTCTTGTAATTTTTTTTTAAGTATTCTATGTTGCATCCTGCTAGTTGCAGATTAAGTGGCCTCACAGTGGTCATTGCATGAGCTGTATGATAATTGATCTCTCTGCAGTACTACACAGGTTACTCCAGCTTCATGCCAGCTAATTCCACTGTAACTGTTCCCCTGAGTTTACTCTAGCTGACCTCAGTGTAGACACTCCCTAGGGGCTGTTTTTCATAGATTTCTTTTTGACTTTCAGGTCATTAAAGGGTTCCTCATGGAGCCATATTGGCCCCTTACTATGCTTCCTATCTTTCCTTTGCGTCAGGATAGCTTGCAGTTGTGTCTTTCATATTGTCTCCTCAAGAAACTGGCAGCTCTCCTGAACTTCTTTTTCCCCTTAGGTTTCTTCCTGGGACCTTACCAGCAGTTTTTTGAGTTTTGCTGTGTGCCACCTCATCTCACGGTAACCATTCATTGGCTGACTCCACGTGCTGCTAACTGATGACACTGTTACCTTCCCCATGGTAAGGTATGGTTCAATGATTAGGGCACTTGTGTAGGGCTCAAGTCTCTGTCCACCACAAGCTTCCTGTGTGATGCAGGTCAAGTCACTTAGCCTCTTTGTGCCTCAGTTTCCCAGCTGTAGAATGGGGATAACAGCACTTCCCTACCTTCTAGGGAGTTGTGAGGATACATACATTAAAGGATCATTAGTTGCTCAGATTTTGTGGTAGTGGGGGCCATGTAAATACCTTAGATTTGTAACGAATGCAGCAAATATTGTCTAGCTGTGAGTTGCTCTACTAAAGGTTTGCACAGCTCTTATAAGAAGTTCTGATAATGATAACATCCCTACTGTCTATTCACCTTACAACACCCCCACTGTCTATACGGGGTCTCTGCTGGCACTCGGATGACGTGTCTTCACTCTGATCATCCCTTGTGCCTTTCATTTTATTTCCTCCATAAGGATTTGCTTGCACTTGCTGATTCTTCTTCAGGTTGTAATACTGGAGAATAGTATCTGGGGAGGCTTCTTTTCCCTTAAAAAATTAATACAAAACCAGTCAGATGGAAGAAACGCTGTCCTCAGTTCTATCAGTGGAAGCGATTATAATCCCAGTGCACTCTCAGAGACCCCCCTACAGTCTCATGGGGAATTCCCTCCTTTAAAACAGATTGCTGCTGCTCGTTTTATAACCCACACTAAATAAGACTTTCTCTTCTTTACAGCTAATGCCCTTCAGAGTATAAACATGACCTCTCTTAGTCTTCACTATATGTAGTTACTAGAAACCTCTGAGAATGGACATTTATATGGATCTCAAGAACACCCAGATTTATCATAATTAATAACACACATTTTGGAAGGAATATTAAACCTCACGTTTTGTCCCTTAAGTCATCTCTATTAGAGACCAGGAGAAGACCTCTTTCTCCCTACTGTGGAGTTTCTTGCACTTTCTTCTGAATAGCTGATGCTGGCTATTGTCAGAGACAGGATACTGGACTAGCTGGACCTTGGGTCTGATCCAATACACCAATTCCTATGAGATTACTTGATGGGTGCGGGAGGGTTTCTCCATGAAGAATTTAAATGAAAACAAAAGATTTTCAGTTTCATCAAAAATTTTCTTCAACATTTTCCCAGTTCTTGCTGAAAAAACAAAACCATTTAATCAGTTTTTTCAATTTGCTGGTTTTGTTGCTGAAAACTAAAAAACATCTTGTTTTCTATTTTTGATGAAAATCCCAATTTTTATTTTTTTTTTACAAAAACAGAATTTTTTTTCATGAAAGTCCCATTTAGTCAAAAAGCCATTTTTCATTGGAAAATAGTTTCAATGAAAAATGTTCAGCCAGCTGTAAATATTAGCTCTTTTATTCTTTCCTTGTGAGTCAGTCCTTCAGGCCCCTGGCCCATTTTTGTTCAGTGATGTAAGCATGGCTCAGAACTTTTATTGACACTGAGTTTCTTTAAGGGCAGAAACAATGGGTTTCAGACCCCAGCCAAATGCAAAAAGATTGGTCCACAGATGAACATGAGTAAACCATATATCTGGTTGCTCTTGTAATGCATAAATCATCAGGGAGCAGAGCTGGTTGGAAAATTTCCATAAAAAAACTGGAAATTATATTTTGAAAATGAAAAAGAAAATTAAAAGTGACTTGAAATGAAGTCTTGGACTGGAACTGAAGTGACCAATGAATATTTTCTGTGATTTTTCTTTTCTCTTTTTAAGGCAGCTCTATCAAGGAGCTTGTACTCAATGGTGCATTTTTATGCACCTCCAACTCAATGGGAATGTTGTGTATATAAGGATTTCAGGACAGAGCCTACACTTTCCAGTTTTCTAGTTTAATAAAGTCCAGACATCCTGTTAACACAAACCAAAAAAATTATGTAAAATGACAATGATCTTACCTTATTTATTTCTCGCCATAGCATGCACCTTTCAATTCTCAGTACATTTGCTATATCCAGGTTATCTTTACAGAGTGAGTTCAGTGCCTCTGTAGTATCATCTAGCAATGCTTGAACAAAGACCCAACTAAACTTGATTGTGCTGATTATTCTTTCGATGATATTTTCTGTGAAAAAGAGAAAAATCATGTAAAATTACAAACAGGAAATGGTTCTACGTACTATTCCATTCCAACCAGCTTCTCAGCACGGGCTGAGACACTGTGATAAAGGATTTCAAAGTTCATTTTAAGGCACCTTTTGCCCGCTCAATCCTGATCCATCTTACTGAAGTTGAGTGGTATTGGCAATATGGAGGAAGACTGGAATATCATACAATAAGATTTGGATGATCTTGAAAACTGGAGTAATAGAACTGAGATGAAATTTAGTAGTGCAAAGTACAAGGTCATGCACTTAGGAAAAATTCTTATTGTTAATTGAGGACTTCAGTAACTCAGCCAGAGGTTAGGGGTCTGTTACAGGCGTGGGGTGGGTGAGGTTCTGTGGCTTGGAAAGTGCAGGAAGTCTGACTAGAGCATGATGGTCCTTTTTGGCTCTCAAGTCTATGAGTCTATGAATTCAGGTGAGCAAGGGCTTCTGGATTGCTGCTACAATATGGAGCTACTCACCTGGCTCCCCTAAGTTCTCATCAGTGGCTGGTATCTCCACTTTCTCTTCATGGGATTCTAGCTTCACCTCTCCTGTGTCATATAGGAACATAAGCAGAGTCACAGAGGAGATAAACTTTGCCTAGACATCTTTCCAGCTATTCAGCAATTATGAGTCCAGCCCAGTGAAATCAAATGGGATTATGACTCCAGATAAGGATTAACTAGTCAGATGATAAGACTCTGTATTGGAATGCACAGGTATGTGGGGCAGAGTTAAGAGCATCATAGCTATGAAATAGGGAAGTCCTCATCCAACATGTGGGGTGTGCTGGGGACAATATGGATGGCAGTTAAAGCTGGTGTATGCGTTTCCTGACCTGGCCGCATGTAAATGACTACTCTTAACATTGTGTTAGCTGATTCTTGCCGTAGGAATTCCAGCCTCTCTCATTCAAACAGTTGTTTGGGTTTTTTGTATAATCTGGCCTAGCAGCCCCTATGCCCCTGTGTACTCTTCCCGTTACCTGCCAGTCGCAGTTGCTCTTCCTCCTCTTTCTTCCTCTGCTCTCTGGTTTCATCTTGTTTTCTTGTTCTTAGAGCTGATTTGGAGCTGGACATCCAGGCTTCATATGCAAGCTGCATGGAGAAACACCATTAGTCTTTGGTGAGAAGCCTGGTGCTTCCATCTGGTTAATCAAGCCCAAGCTGTGCTTAATTTGATGTACTCTGGTATTCTGAGGCTTCCCAAACTTTTAATAGAGTGGATCATATCCGTGGTGTGTCCCACTTCCATTCAGCTGGATCCCCTTTGCTCCCTTCCCGTTCACGGCTCCACAGACCTCTTTCCCGCCCATGGCAATTCACTGACACCCTTTGCTTCCCTTGACAGTTACTTACCACCCCCCTCATAACAACAGCAATTGCTTCCACAGAAAAGCAACATTAGGAAAATATTTGGTCATGAAGTAAATCTTTTATTTTCTTTGAAAAAAAGGTAACTGGGTATAATAATTATTAGTGAAGAATAATGCCTAATTCTTGTCACCCGTAGCTCTCAAAGCATTTTGCAAGGGATGTAAGCATCATTATTGCCATTTTAAAGAAAGGGAAAATGAGACACAGGGAAATCAAGTGACTTGCCCACAATCACTCAGCAATCCAGTGGCAGAGTTTGAAATACAACCTGTCTCCTGAGACCCAGTCCAGTGCTCTATCCACTAGCCCTGCTGAATATTATCCAGAATTAAGCCCTGCACCTGGAATGCTGTTTTCTTCTTTGGTGATTCTTCCTCCCTCTTTTCTGTGTGCCCTTGTTCCTCTTCCTCCTCACTGTCTGTCTCAAAGAGGTAGTAGCTCCCAGCCCGAATCACTAAAATCAGTTCCAGAAAGAGAGATGGCTGAGATTTTTCAGAGCTAGCTAGGGGATTTAGATGCAGAATTCCTCTTGAAATTAATAAGACTTGCACATCTAAATAGGAGTTGCACATCTACATGGCTTTGAAAATCCTAGCCTACCATTTTAATAGGACACATGTTTTAGTGAATATTAACTAGCATGGTGGAACATGTGAATATTTTTACTGTTACTAGTTTTTATTCTCTTCCTTAGTATCTTTATGCTTAATATAATTTAGAGCAGCCCTTAGACTATAAATAGGGACATCTGGAGAGAAAACCACATTTCAGGAGGGCTAGGAGAGAGTTTGGGAGGGACAGAGAGGACAAATGGTACAGTATTTGCCAAAATGCACATACTGTCCTCCCTAAATAGGGATGACAGTTAGGACAGCTATCAAAGCACAGTTTGGTTGCATTATAAATCTGTTTTTTAAATCATGTAATTGTCAGCTGTCCCCTGATTAAATAATGACAATTGTCCTTTATAGTTTCACTCCCCCCCATGATGTTTCCTCTTTCGTATCATCGTGTTGTGTGCAGCTGGGGCAGTACTGCTGCCAAGAGCAGAATCTGGCCTGAGGTTTACAGCAGAATCATGGGCCTGCTCCTGCTGGAGTTAATGGAAAAACTCCCATTGACTTCTATATGAAACCCCATGCTTGTGGGGTTGGTTTGTTTGGTTTTGTTTTGTCTGTTTGGTTTTTTGGAGTGAGGGGGCTAAAATGCAACCAATTGTGAACAAAAAGTTTCTGCAGGTTCTTGTTGTGTGCAACCCCAGCAGCTGTGTGCGGAGACACTGTTTTCAGCAGGTTACATTGCCCTAATTTATACATGTCCTCTTTCCGGTTAATTGTAGCTCACAGACTTGAAGCACACACACAAAACTTACTGGAGGCATGGGTCACCCAGGGTTGCCACCATATCTTCTGGTCCTCATTTTCCTTCTTGCCACCCTCCTCTGCAAAGATGGTTATAAAACGTACTTAATGAAACAGATGGACAGATTTTTTCCCCGTCCATAACTTAAAATAGCTAAATTTCTCAGTGCAGAAGGCTGTACAGGGTTCATTGGGGACTGCATTGGAGCCTGTGGATTGACTATATGTACAGGGAGATCTCTTCCTTCTTTGTGAGCCCTGGAGGGGTTCTCCACACCAGCTCTGAACTGCAGGCGGGATCCATTCAGTGGATCTCTTGGCCCAGGAGCCCATTGCCTAGAAACCCCCTCATAAGAAGCAGCAGAGGGCGTTTATTTCCAAGACCAGTGGTGTAACGGTGAGTTTCAGGGATTAAATTAATCCCACAGACTCTACAGACAAACCCTGGATAGAGCCCAGTTACTTTGGCTTTGGTTGTGAAGGCTGAATGTGAATTTCACCCTCAGTGGCATTGGGGCTATGAAAAGGTATTTTAGAGCTTTGTACTGTGGAACACAGCAGTACAAAAACAGAAAGGAGGGGAAGTCCATTTTGGGACTACAGGCTATGTAATGTGACAAGATCATTTCACCTGGATCTGACAGTAGCTGCTCTTTGGCAGATTGTTCCACAGCTGTTTCTTCTGGGTGTGGTGTCTTTTGCTTCAAACTGTTCAGTTTCTTCTGCTTCGATTTGATTAGTTCCATTCTATAGGTTTAAGACAGAACATAGATAGGCGTATAAAAATCATTAGCATTTAAGTAGGTGCTTTCTGTCTTCACTTGAAAGTGCCTTACAAATGTTACATTGTTATCCTCAAAAACATCCCCATGACATATGATCCCCAACTGTGTCATTGTTATCCCCAACATAGTATTAGTAATAGAGGTGATCGGAAAATATAGGGGGTTTTCTCTCATATAAAATTTTGACTTTTTGTCTGAAAAAACCAAAGCAAAACCCAAAATAAAAAGATTTGGCCAATAACTACCAAAATCCAAAAATGCTGTTTTCAGCTAAAAATGGCTGGGGGTTGGTTTTTTGAAGAAAGTTAAACATTTTGAAGGAAATACGCACTTTCTACACATTGTGTTCGGTCAAAAACCCAGTTTTCCATCAAAAAAAGTTTTGACAGAAAAATGGGACCTTCCTAGGGACAAGCACTAGTTAGTAACTGTGGAAACAATTTGCCCAAAGACACAGATGGAGCAGAGGCCTTGTCAGAGCTGGGTCTGGATCTCAAGAGTTTTTGGCTCCTGTGCCCAAATAACAAGACACTTCTTTGTCTCTCTCTCTTTCCATCTCCTTCTCCACTCTTTTGCTTTCTCCTCCGAACACCAGAAGTGTCACTAATATGCTCAATTCTGAAGCTTTTATCACAAGCCCTTCCTCATAGTATCTAAAATATTGTAACTGATACTAACAAGGGAGTCCTACGTCTTCACTGGGCTTAAATTTATTTGAGAATGTTAACATTCTAGAGGGGCTAATCCAAAACCCAGTGGACTTCAGTGGGACTTCGAATCTAAATATATATTTTGGTGCATACTCCTTTGACATCTTAGATATGAAGGGTGTGATAATAACAGAGACTTTAATACCCTTTGGCCAGAACAGATACACATACGTCTCTGAGGAGGCTGGCCACATCCAGAAAAACACATGCAAGCTAGCCAGTCAGGAAATAATAAAAGCATAATTATTCATCTGACTATGTATACTGTTGCTGGTATTAATTATTATTTATTATTTTACTGAGCACAGCTGACTTTTGAGCTGGCTAAGATTTGGAAGCTCTCCATTCCAAGATCTAATATTCAAAACAGGAAACAGCTTTGACATATGCATGCAATACTCTACACAAACCCAAAATAAACTCAGCAAAGTTTGGCCTTTGGCCAACTTTGTATGTGGTGAGGAAATATTTGGCATTTTGCTTGAGAGTTTTGCAAGGAAACATCTGTGAAATTCAGCAGCAGATAATATGAAATGTTTGATCAGTCTTTGCTTATCTAACAAGTAGTCGAGGTTTCATCCAGTCCCCACTGCAAGATGGATAGGGGGGTTTCATTGCTCCAATGCTGACACTACTAGGCAGATGATATTGTTTCTAACAGTGGTGCTGTTGCCTATACCACATCAGTAATCATGTAGCACCCAGGGACTTGACACAGCCAAGTACAATCAGAGTTACTATTTCTGTGGGGCCAATGATTATAGGCCCAGAATGGGTTCCCATTTAACACATCCTTTCAGTCTTTAAGGGAAGTGTTAATATGTCTCTAAGCTGTATTTTTCTTTGTCTGAATGATGGTATCTCCAGTGAAGGACTCTTTAATAAAGCCTTTGTCTACCGCAGGGCTTTTTGGCACTGGTACAGCTGCTGTGGTGGAGTTGTATTCATGCCAGTCCCTTCTGTAGATGTTCTGTCTTAATGGAGACTTGTACCGGTGCTACTTACCCTGGTTTCAAACTGGGATAAATTGCATCAGTGCTAGCCCCAGTTCAACCCAGTGCAACATGGTAGGGTTTGTACCAGGGTAGCTACATTACTGGCTAACGCCCTAACGTAGACGAAGTCTAAGACTCATTCTGAGTGGATACCGTCATTGAACCTATTAGCAATTCGTTCTAGAACAGTGAAAAGGCTAAAATTCCATGGGAGAGAACAGCTGATTGTCATCCAGCACAAGGATCTTGTACCAGCTCAACAGCTGTCCTAAGTTAAAATTCCTCTGCAGTATCCGCCATGGAGCAGAATCAATATCTTTCTAGTCTTGCAGTCTAGAGTCCAAAACTCTCCTAGAACGATCTCTGTTAGGATCCTAAAGTCACACAGAAGAACAAAGACAGGGAGCTGTTAGTTTGGGGGAGGGGGGCACTGAGGCTGTACTTTGAGCCCCTCCATTTGAATCTCTATTATGGCTCCTCAATAATTATTTCCATTTGAGTGCCATCGTTGTTGTTTTTAGCATTATCCTTAACTCTTTCTTGTAATGGCGGGAAAGGATTTGAGTTATGAGTCATTAAGAAGGTTCGGGGAATGGGACAACGATCAAAGAGGGTGGAAAATATAGTATCCTGAATATAGAGAGAAGAGAAAAGATTACACATCTCTATATTCACCAGTTAGATGTGTGATGTATATAGTAGTATGTGATTTTAAATTAACAGTAAACTTACTGTCTTCTCATGGCTTGCAATGATTTTTGCTCTTCCTCCAATCTGAGCGCCACAACTTTTTTCAGTTTCACTTCAAACAGTTCAGCTCCTCTGCATGCATGAAACAAACCAGATCATTAATTAAATACTTCACTGTGTAGCATGCAACTATCGTCTGGCCACAAAGGGGTAGACCAAGTTAAATACACCCAGCTAACCAGATCATTATCAGTCGGGTAAATCAATGGACTGACACTTCTGTCCCAGATCTCATTGGTGGATTAAGATAATTGACGGAACTACACCATACTCTAAGCTTTGATTGGTGGTTCTGGTAAAAAAAAGAAACTGACATCAGACCTCTGATTCCACCAATAAAAACAGCAGTTTCAGAAGATTTCAGTGAAGAGTTACTCTGGAATTGAAATGGATGATTTAGAGTAAATCACTCCAACAACAGTTTGAACAGAGAGAGGACTTGATCGATATTAAATACCATAGTAAGGGTGCATTATAAATGCAGGAACAGACAAGCAGATCTAGATAATGGATAAAGAAACACGAGAGAGAGAAGTTTGGTATGGGATAGGAATGAAGAAAGGATAAAGGGAATCCTCTCCACCACAAGAAACTTCTCCTTCATGGTCTGTGGTGTTCCACGAACTTCCCAATGGCATTATAACCTCACAACAAAGGGTTGCACATTATTTATTCTAGGTGACATTTTTTTATGGCACATGCCATATATTCTGTCTCTACCACTTTCTGATACTGCACAAACTTGGCTCCTAAACCAATTTCCACTGAAATCCTCAGAACTACAGCAGAATGTTGTGACTTTCAAAAAAGGTCTCAATTCCCCACCCTGCCCATTGTGTGGGTCATGAAAGTCAGGATCTAAAGCCAAGCTTAACATAGGCCCATCCTCCTCATCTTCTGCCTCACTGACCAGTTTGCTAAGGCATGATTATTGCAATGGAACCACTAGCACTTAAAGCATCTGCTCCCTTAAATCACACTCCTTAGCCAATGGTCTCTGCAAGATTTCTACCCCCACCTGGAGTTTGCATCATCACCCAGGGCACTCTCCAGGCCTGAGTCAGATTGTAAGCTTCTTCAGGTAGGCACCACGACTTATTCACTTTTACTGCGCTGAGCACATTACCAGTCCTCAGCAAGTAATAATTGTCTGACTGGATCCCTTGTTTTTGCAACACAACCCTTGGGAAGCTTCCCATCCTCCTCCCCAGAAAGCCAAATCCCAAGGAGACCCCATTTCTTTATGCAGAGGAGATGGCCTCCAACTGCTCTCTGCACCACTGAGGACTATTGGTTTGAACTGGTTCTGTTCTGCGCATGTACCTGGAAGCTAAGATCTTGGCAGCATTCAGATCTGCCACTACGTAGAGGAAGTAATAGCTCATAAAGACTCTTCGCTGGACCAGCAAGAAAGTGAAACTTATCGCGTCCCAGATAATCCCGGCTTCGTTTTCAGGCAGCTCGCATGTCTCATCCTCGGGAAGCGCTACACAGGAGAAAGCATCACACCAGCTCTTCACGTGCTTTGCTGCATGTTGTGCCTCTGAGACAGGCAGTGTCCAGCCTTCATGCTGCAACACAGCAAGAAAACTGACGGACACGTGCTTGGCATCCAGCAATTTGCAGGCCATAAAGCACCCTCAGGTTCTGCTATAGACATCATGAAACAGGGCAACAGTGACTAGGAAGACTGCAAGCCAGGACTACAGGTTCACCGCCTATTTTCATTCTCTATAGCTCTGATCCAAAGCCTGGTGAAGTCAATGAAAAGACTCTCATTGGCTTCAATGGCCTTTGAATTAGACCCTGTGTAAGCTATTATACAATTCCACTAGATGATGCTGGGCTCTTTTGTGGTTACCGTCTCTCTCACGCACACATCCCATAACGCATTGGAATGAGTAGGGTGCACGACGGTGGCTTGCTACATTACTCTGGAGCCTCTAGCACTTGCTCCTATCATTTTAGATGGGCCACTGATATCTTTCCACGTGGAATTGTTACATACCATACACATTTGTGACCTTCAGTTCAATGGAGCAGGGCTCTGCTTGCACTGCTAGGCATGCAGCATTTTATTGGCTTTGCTTCAGTAAGAAAATGTTTGCCTGAAACTACAGTCCTGTGGTACCTTCTCTCTTCCTGTTCATTATTTGCCACTTACTCAAGTCGTATCCCGTTATAGTACAGAACATGCCGAACGTCTGTATTAGCCAGCAATGGTTTGTCAGTAATTTATCGAGATAGGCACACGCTCCGATCTACAATCAAAAAGGAGACAGTGAAAAGACTCAGTAGCATTCTGTTCCATTGTATTCAATCATCTACACTCTAATTGCACTTGCTGTTTTTATCCAAACCAGTATAATGGGTCAATTTAATGAGCCTTTCTAGCCACTGTTCCTGAATTAGTTGGAGAAGAGGGTTCTCATGTATTCCAAACCTTTCCTGCCAATGGAACAGAGAAGACAGGCAGCAGGGAGGAATAGCCTGTGACTGCAGAAAAACGCTTTGCTCTCTGTGTGCTGTTGGGAGAGCCTGCCTGTGGAAAGCTGGGGTCACGCCATGCCACATGTCCCTCATGAACAGATTGCTAGATTTTTCATAGATTTTCATGAGCAGGAAGCTATTTCCAAAAACTCTTTTTTACTTTTTCAGTGAATTTAGTTCCCATCAAAAGTGCCATGGGAATAGCTTGGGGAAAGACGCCGTCCTTTCATCCACAGAAGAGATCCAGCACAGACCACAGTTGGGAATGCTTCCCCACCCTCTAGGGTCATTCAGATATATGGCCAGATTATTTTTTTTGACATGTGCTTAATTTTATTATGTAACATTTATCATAACATACAGGGGCTTAAATCAACTGAACTGGAAAAATCAAAGAGGGCCATGTTCCAGAGAGAGTAAGTGGGCTGTGCTCAGAGGAGTTCCACAAATGGGTGGCAGAACCCTGCCCCAGAGGCCACAGGGCAGTCACAGAGCCATTATGTGGCCTCAGGACTCAGTGGCTTTCATCGTTGCTGTGTCCCCACCCCTTCATGCATGGCTTTAAAGGCTTTAATCAGTGAAGCCACTTCATTGCAGGGGCCCTCGTCATGTCCTTGTAAATCCCCTGTCTTTCCCTGCAACTCAGCTCCCCTGCACACCACATCTCCTGAAACCAACCTCACTCACAAGCTCCTCAACTCCACAGAGGCAGAAAGTGCGGGCTCCACATCCTGCTTCCCCCCACACAGCAGAAGCCCACCGGTTCCACTGCCCGCTGGCCTCTACTTGGCTGTGGAAATAGAGTGGATGGACGGTCTTGGGATTCAAGCACTGGCCTGGTACTCATGAGTTCTGGGTTATGTTCTCTACTCTGTTATACATTACCTGTGTGACCCTGGGAAAGTCACCTGAACTCTGTTTCCCTCGGTTCCCCCAGCTGAAAAGTGGGGACACTAATACTTCCCTTTCTTCCACCTTTTGTCTGTCAAGAACCTCTCTGGCCCATGAGGAGGTCATTGTAGGATCAGGGCCTAAGTTCTTGGGGTAGGGTCATTTTTCACCATGCATATGTAAAAACCCTAGCCTATTAGGTCCCAGATCTCAGCTGATGCCTCTAGGTCCAACTGTAATACAAAATATGATAAGAAGGCAGGTATTCCCTTAATTTTGTGAAAGACAATACATACAGCTAGAAGATTCTTCATCATTATAACTAAAGCAGTGTACGCAATCAAATAGTCCCACAGTCTGAGGATATTCTTGACCGGCTTGAGGAGAAGACTGCTTCCAAAGATCATAAAATAGAAACAAGCCATCAGATAGCCCAGACAGAATATGTTGATTCGAGTTGTCCCAGTAATAAAAATCAGACAGAGCACGAACCAGAAGTGATAGCTGAACACAACCACTTTAGCCATATCCAAATAGGACCTGTGGGAGGGGAAATGAAGCATCAGAGCAGTTTCAGGGTGACTCCTGTATTTGCCAACTGGTGGCCATGCACTTAAAATTTAAATCAACAGTGCCCCTTGACTGGCAGCATGCCATTGCACCTACACCTCACACACCAGCTCAGTTAAGACTAGATCAGTGAACATTGTGGTCCATAGGAACCAGTTCCTCCAGGTGAACTCAGTTAACAGGTTTGGCAGCTCCTTTTGCAAACAGCAAGAAAAGAGCTAAATATCATGGGTTATTTTGTCTGCCTATTACACTAAAAATTAAAGTGGTTCATAAATATGTTGCTGGCTCATATAGAGAAGATAAAAGCTGCTACTTGCAAAAATTTTCCATATGGTATGAACTTTGCATAGACACACTCAAGATCTTTTGCTAATGAGCTGATAAAGTCAACTGTAAATCTATTTTGTTATTTATCCAAGGATACTATAGCAGTCCATTCTCTGATATTATGCTGCCTTCTAATGAAATGACATTGTATTTGGATGCACTGAGTATACTAAAACCAGCTACTGTACTATATAAGACACAGGAAATTCCAGGAGAGTGTAGAATTTAATCAGCATGGCAGCAGTGGGTTATCTTATGATTTTTAAGGATGAGGGTGATGAACTGTTGGAGCAAAATACCTAAGGAAGTGGTGGATTCTCCATCTCGTGATGTCTTCAGATAAAGATGGGCTGCCCATCTTGAAACTATGATTTAGTCAAACACAGGTTATTGGGCCCAAGATGGGGGTAAATGGGTGAAATTCTCTGTCTTGTGTTGCATTGAAGGCTAGAATGGGTAATCCCTTCTGGCTTTAAAATCTTAATCTACGAAAGGGTTTGTAACTAAAGATGAACTGCCCATACAAACACCCACAAACTTTGGACTGGATGGGGCACAAACCTGGCTCCAGACCCAAACTGCACAGCTGCCCTCTACTTCTCTTAAAGTCCTGAATGAAATCTTGCATCCAAACACTTTCAAGAGTCCACTCTTCCACCTGTTACACCTGGCCAAAGCCAACGTTGCTGGTTCCTACCTGCAATGGATAAAGTTTGGCACAGGGCAGTACTGGCTGAGAGCGGCTGGGTCTAATTCACGGCTGATCTCCACATTGTCCCCTGCCTGCATTCGCACACATGCCTTATTCTCATCTTCGAATACCTGCCATTGCAGGGAGGCAAAAAGCAGAAGCAGGAAGTCATCTGGGAGGACAGAAGCCACAGGAAAACAGGTTATCAGCAGCTTCAGACAAGATTATTCTAATGATGTTTAATATTATGGCTAACAATGATTAGTATTTAGCAGCTGGAATTTCAGACAGTAAAATGCTGCACTGGATGATTGTTACTTACACAGGAGAAAACTGGCATCGGGTCTCTTGGCAAAATCAGGCAGATAAAGCCACTTGATCAGATTGGAGTGGATCGTCCAGCGAGAGGTTCTCCATGGATAATCTGTCGGCAAATGGGTTCTTTTTATCACACAAAACATTTGTGCATCAGCATTTCTCAAGGGGAATGGCACATGTCTGGCTAGCAGCACAGGGTTGGCACTGTTGCTACCAATAAAAGTGAGTTCTCATCAGCGCTGAAACAAGTACTGCTGATGCTGTGAGATCTTCAATGTGAGTTGAATCAAGCCCCTGAAGAATTCAGTGGGAGTCTGTGATGGGACTCCCGCCCCACACTGGCATGTATAGGGTTCAAAGAGGCCTAGAAAGGCTGCCTGGGATGCAGCCAATAGGAGAGAGACTGCAAGGAGCTGCCAATCAGGGCCTAGCAGGCTCACATAAAAGCAGCCACAGGACAGACAAAGGTCAGATGCTGCCGGGAGCCCAAGCAGTGAGGATTGTGTCCCTAGCAGGCTGAAAGGAAGTTAGCACCACGGACAGGTCAGTTGCTGGCTGGGAGTGGGGAAGATAGAGCTTCTGGATGGCTGGAGGGACTGAGCAGTTGAATGTCCTGAGGTAAGGATGAAAAAGGTACTGGGGCTTTGTAGCAGCCGTGAGAGAAAGAGAAGAACAGCAGGAGGCTGCTATGCCCAGGGTCCCTGGGCTAGGAAGCTTCCCCCACACTCACCATGGGGAAGTGGCATGATTGTTGGACTGAGACACTAACCCCTGGAAGGGGGAAACGTGGATCGTGACACAGCCACGGGCCAAGCCACTAAAAAGACACTGCGATTCTGACAGCCGAGAGAGGGGCCGTAGGCGGAGGCAGGGACAGAGTGACGATGTGCAGTCTGTGGACAGGGTGTGTTGGCCTTGAGCTAATCCCCAGGGCAACCAGGAAGAGGTGCCAGACCAATGGTGAATGATGCATCCCATGAGAGAGTCTTTCAACTGACTTCAATGGGAGCTAAACCAGGCCCTAAAATCTTTGTAATTTTATTCCTGGCATGCCGTTTACCACACAGCAGTTGGATTTGGGATTGAATAGAGGTTGAATTGTCCCTGTCTAGTCTCAGTGTGTTCTCAGATCTCTGCTTGGTGTAGTTCAGAGTCAGCTGAACCCAGTGGTGATTTACAGCTATTTGTTCCTCCTGAAATACCTCCTCTCATCTATTTCAGTTGCCTGGCTGCTCCCACCCCTCCAGTCACCTGGCTGTACCAGGTGTCTCTAGATTCATGGAACAGCATGGCTCTTCTGATGCTCATAATTCAAGGAGCGCGCATGAGGGTGTCGCCTACGCTAGGAGGTGAAACCAGGCCAGTCATCCTAATGTGACTGTAGCCTTTTGAAGGAAAAAACCATCGAGAGGAAAAGAGAGAAAGAGAAAAACTACAGACAAGAGACACAATTTTACAGAAATGTATTCAACATCATAATACTAATACAATGTTGGGGTTAGTTTCAGGGATGCCTGCCCAGGCAAAGGTGCTGCAGCTTACAAAGGTTCCACAAGTCTGGTCACTGGAGGTGTGGTGGAGTACAAATAGAAAGGTAAGAGAGTTCTCCTATGACCAAAGAGAAAAGGCGGGTCTCCCCTCCAAGCGGGCGACAAGCAATGGACAATAATCCCTACAGGCTTTCAGTTGATTTGCTGTTGTTTTGGGGGCAGATAATAGTCAAGCCCTGAGGAAAGAGCTTTAAAGGATGAGGCTTTGAGTATTGTTTCCAGTCTCTGGTCAGGGGACCCCCCACTGTCTTACACACTATCACCAGGGACTGTCCCCTTTCGGTGTCCCTGTCTGTCTTCTCCTTGCAGAGTTGGGTGGGATGTGGCCCTCCAGCCCACACCAGTCAAGTTTTGGCCAATCCTCTTTCAGGTTATCAGAGACTGCTGGGGGAGGGGTTTCTATGTGTTCACTCACACACCCACTTGGACAATGCACTGTGCTGTATTTACCTTTGCAGAAAGCAGGGGGAAGGCCAATGCACAGCAAATACTGGAAGGTCATGACACTGGCAAGGAAACAGCAGTATCTCGGCCAGACCTCAGCCATCGCTTTCCTTCGGCGGCGATGCAGCAGGTAGATCACCCAGCAACCATGGAGAAGGGCATAGAAATCCATACGCTGCTTAATTACATTAATGGCAGTGATGAGACATATCTGAAAGAATGGGATATTCCAGTGAGTCCAGGTGGTGGCTTCATCACTTGAAGGCTCGGAAAACCCTCCTGACTCCTTAATTTTTCAGAAGTCCCCATTGGGGTGAGTGTTAGCACTTGGCTATGTGGGAAAGTCATACTGCTATAAGCTAAGATGTGCATTTAAGCCAGTCTAACTTTAGCAGTATAGCCCTGCCATGTGGACACTCTCACTCTGGTGTAAACTGGAAAAGCCTTTCTTACCTTCTGTCACTTGAGAAGGAGTTTAAACTAATCTCAAAGGCGCTCATTCCAGAATAAGAAGGTCCACATGAGTTCTACCCATATGACTATAGTGGTTTAATTGCATTGGTAAAACTTTCCTAAGGCCCTAGTCAAAGTTGATAGATAAAAGAAAGGAGTGTTGGTCACTAGGGAATAAGATAGGAAGATGCAAATTCTGCCTTTTCTTCCACAAGGGTGACTCCCACTGAACTGGGGCTATAAAGGGGAAACACTAAAAAGTGCATGTCATGAAGAGAATGACTCGGACTGCAAAGGCCAAGTTTTCAAAGGCTGGGGAAGGAGGCGTACCTGCAAAACATGTATTCACCTTACGCTATAGTAAAAACTATCCCCAGCAGGCAAAAAAAAGGACCTGTTGACATATAAAATTGTTTAGCAGCAATAAAAACTTTTTTATTTCCCTTCCCCCTCCTTATCCAATGGGAGAGGGACTGTGGTACTCCATCAGAGCACAGGAGCCAGCTGGTGCCACCGAAAAGGGAGCATGGCAAGCACAAGTCCAGGCCAGATGTTTTGCCCGCAACCTGGAATTTTAAAACTGACTTCCCCAAACTGAATCCCTCCTACTGTAATCTACTCTTTGGCGTGGCTACCTGGGCAGACATCTCCAACCAGGCAGGTGAATCAAGCCCTAAGAGATCTGCATCTGTGCCAATCTGATATCACTGATAATTGCCACTCGTATCTGCATGAGAACACATTTTATAGGGAGAGTCAATAGGGTTGTGCTTGTTCATGCCAGAAGGGAATTTAGCCTCTCTGTGTTTTCCACAGGCTTTTTAATACCCCCATGAACTACTGCTAGGGCCCTGATCCCAAGAGGACTGTTCCTCCCCTGATACGTGCTCACCTCTAATCCAAACTTGTAAAAGCTATAGCTGATGAAGTATTTGATACAGCTGAGTAACCCATCATCCAGCTGGTCTCGAGTGATGGTATCAAAAATGATCCCTATAACGGGTGGTGTCAGTTGGTTTTGAGTTCGGTAGAAAAGCTGGTGGTGATACACGGTCACTTCGATCACCATTAATGCCAAGATAGTGAGATGGTTCTGAGAGGGCAGAATGAAATGGCACCAGATGTTAATGGCTTTCTAAACACAGTATTGAGCAACCAGCCCTGAGAGACAAATGGCAGGACAAATGAATCTTACAACTAAACTGCTGTTCTGTACCATGTCTTGTCTGTTACATTGGATGCCAGGGACACCGCCTGTGCTATGTTAAGTGATGTGAAGTACCATGTACATTTGCAGCACTATAAAAATGTCTTGTGAGAATAAGTGCCAAGAGAAACGAATGATAAAGACTGCTTTTCTCGCCTGGGAGATTGCAGCATGGTGATTTGGGAAAGAATCCCCTCGCAGAATTCTCTCCATAATATTGGAGTGGTATCTATACTGGATTCAGGCAAGTGGCAATTTCAAGGGATAAGATGTTCCTTCAGATGAACAATGACTCCTGGAGTTAAGGAGACAGTTTACTGGGGTCTCCTCCACTGCTGAAGCAGAATGAGAAGAAAACCAAGTACAGAAGAATAGATGAGAACCTTCTCATTTTCTTTCATAGATCTCCTCTCTTCCACTTACCTGTAACCTTTTTTATCACCTCTTATCATTAAGGTCTAAATAGGATTTATTTTAAAGAAATGTTCAGATCCCTGTGTTGAGCCCTGTTCCTATTTCACGCTCCTCTTTCTGCTTCTGTATGTCAAAGTCTGACACAGCAGCAGAGGGTTTGTGCTGAGCAAAGAAGCTGCTGCCTACCCTGGTTACTAGTTTTAGTAATAGTGTCAGACAGCACAGTGCAAATCCTACCTTCAGGCAGGGTAAAACGTTGTCATTGCACTTCCGTAACCCTCCACACCAATCTGCGGGATCAACAGGAGCAACGTACAACACTGATTTCTGCAACAGTTCATCCAGGCTGTCCTGATAGTAGGTTGTGTTCTGGTCCAGCCCCTAGGGGAAGAAGCACGTGTGTCTGACCTGCTCTCAGAAACTAACTTCTTCAGTACTGAGGGGGAAGCACCAGTCCTACTAGCTCCCGTACTGTGTTTAAAGTGTCTGTATGTCTACCAATTTATATCTAGAATGCAATACACACACACCATACATGGAACAGATGCCTTGTAATTTAGTTTTTGTGGCAGATATGGATGATTTTCTATGCCAGAATTTTCACCCACGAGTACTTGATTTCTTTCTTTCTCAGCAACACTCCGATATGCATAGCTATCATTTGTACAGCTCTAATCTTATAAGCCTACTGACAATTCATTACTTTTGGGCCCATCAAGTAACATGAGAGAGAGAAGTGATTGAGTAAAGGAAATGAAGCTCCATCATGCACTTTGACCTACTGCTGAAACAGGGTATGTTTAGTGCACAGCAGGTTACACGTACACAATCAGTGCATGGCACATTGGAACATGGTAGATTTACATCCCAGCTTGCTACACATGAATTGTTTGTGTAGACACGCTCAGCCAGGACTCATGAATCCTGGGTCTGTTATTTGCTGTGTGACCAATGGCAAGCAACTTCTTTTTTTGCCTGTTTGCCATCAAATTGAAGCACAAGTACAAATCAGGTAGTTGTCCATCGTGCTGTAATATTTGAGACCCTAAATCTTTTGCAGGCACAAAAATTTAACCCACAAATTTTGCAAGTGTGAAAACTCGATGCATGAATTGTGCCCACAAAAGGCAGGTCTGAATTTATCTGCAATAGCCCCACTTCTTTACTATCTTTCAATAAGCAAGTTTCAAAACTTTCTACTTTCTTTCCTATTGAACAGTTTATCAAATACAAACTTACAAAAGCTTGTTAGGAAAGCTGTGGCTGAGAGAATTGTATTCACAGGACTATGTTAATTTTTGTCTTGATGTGGCATGAAAGTTGCACGTTGTTCAAAGATATTCTTGAACGTGGAGAAAGACGCTGCTGTACTTGCTGGTTGTTCATAGATATTTGCTGAGTGTGATGCACTCAGAACCTCATTCCCTCCCCTCCCGGGCTTCAGAGCCTGAACTGTAGTCTAAGATGCAACATCAAATCACTGTCTACACGGCTCTTTTTAGAGCTCCAGAACAAGCCTTCCTAGCCTGAGTCTGTTGACCCAGGCTGAGAAACTCTCTTCTGTTCACTCCAAAATGCTGTGCTAGATACAGTATCTCCCAAGAGTTTGCAGAATCAAGATGTGAGGGCTCTAGAATGCTTACCTGTATACAGTTTGAGGAGTAGTCATGGGGCCTGATGAATTTCAGCTGGTACATCATTTTACAGATAACCATCACACAGGACCAAACTGTGCAGATCCTTGATGCATGGGGGCGGAGCTTTGGATAGGGCAGAGCAAACACCCAAAGGATGAAGAAAGGGTAATTCATCAAAGATACCTAGTCAGTGCAGAAAATGATCTGAGTTGTTTCACTGTACTTTACTTCCCTGCTGCTGTGTTTGTGGGTTGAGGAATTCAGTTTATGGTATTTGCAACAACACAATACAGAATAACAGCTAAACTATAGATAAAACAAAAGACTATTTGAGGAAAACATATGCCTCCAGGGTTTGGAATGACAACTAACACTGCTGGGCAGAAGGGACAAGATTCTCTAATCATCAGGAAAGGGCCTCTATAAATGTAGTAAGTGATATGATTTTGCTTACATTTTTCTCTTACTGTTAATTAAGGATGACTTTTACCTTGCAAGGAACTATGTGACATTTAGGTCACGGTTATGCAGTTTCCTACCTCGGTAGAGTTAAATGTCTAACTGGCAGTTTGCACAGACAGATACTGAAGTTGCACACATGCAGGGTAACTCTAGAAAGAGATTATGCATGCACAGTTATGAAAATCTGGATCTTAACAGAAACAGATGATTTGGGTTCTGGTGCAGCCCTGTCTAACTGGCCATTTGCTCACGTATTTAGTTATGAAACCTTGGGTCTGAATTATACATGCCATCTGAGTTTCCATTAAGATTTATTCTGGTGGCTGCAGGGAGGAAAGGAAATTCTTTACTTAGCAAACCGAGAAGAAAACCAGGTAGGCTCTGTTATGCCATATTATTATAAAATTTCTAAAACAAGTCAGATGGTGCCCCCCACATCTAGGCACAGTAGCAGTCCCTGTGCTCTCCTGGATTCAAGGACTGCACATCTTAACTAAAGGGGCAGGGAAGAAGTGAGGCCATAGCTCTGCATCTTCCACCACAATAGTTAGCAAAGCAGCTCATTGTCAGGTGTGAGTTCACACTATACCTTTTTTAAGGGTGACCTGCTGGCTGCACGCTCTGGGAGATCTGAGAGGCGGCGCGCAGGCTGGTGCATTCAAGAGAAGCCTTGTAACGGGCAGGGGGGGCTGTCTCTAGAACTCTACTTCTAAACGAACCCTGTATGAAGGTGCATTGGAATTGTATCAGAGAAGTACCAGCAGCTCTGTTTTTCAGGTCCATCCAGAATATATCAAAGGGTTTAGGGCCTTTCAAAAAGCAGAGGAAACTAGGGGGTGGGAGAGTGTCACTGGATGGAAAACCCTACAACCAGCCGGCTTGCACCAATGGTTTAGGCTGAGGTTTATGTTGGGTTGCTTGTGTTGACAATAAAGTCAAACCCCAGGAAGCTGCTAGTTTTGGATGACAGGCAGAGTGCATAGACTTTATTAGAAGTGGGGGAACAAGCCCCACACTAAGTCATTATATATTTCTATGTGCTTCGAGGATTCCAGTTACTGGCCTAAAATACTAACATAACAGGCCATGGCTGCTGATTTAGAGGCGATCGGAATCTCTTGTAATACCAGAAAAGGAGTTTGCTGAAAACAAATGAGATTTTCAGGTTCTTCATACTATTCACTGACCTCCTGGAGAGTGATCCAGATGACCCAAGTGGAGACAATTTTAAGGATATGCAGCTCTAGGATTCTCCATGCTAACACCTGAGTTTTATGAACCATTTCCAAAAGCTGCAGGAGAAGAGAAGCCAATTTGTCGATCACCAGAGTCCATTTATTGGGCTCTTTCGCTAAGAAAAGAAAAAATGCTGGGTTAGTGCTTTAAAATAACCTTTAAAAATATTTTGGAGACAGAGGTGTATAGATTCTTTATGATTTTTATTGCTTTGTCAGGTGATTTATCAATTGCCTTCATCCTTCCTATTTCTGCTATGGAGGAAGAATGCAGGGGTATTATGGCGGAGAAATATGGGATTAAAGAGGTCAACACTATCTCCTACATGGAGGGCTGTTCCTCTGGCTTTTTGACTATTCTGTATTGGCACAAATTTGGTTTAAGAAACACCCTGTGAATTCTGCTGTCTCACAGTTCCTAGAGCAAAGTCAGGTTAGGAATACAGAACAAAGCAAAACTGTATTTGGAGCCTAGATAAGGAAAAGCTATATACCCACCATGCTTTATATCTCTACCCTCTAATCGTTATTGCTTACTATAAGCCTTGTGTTTAGGGAGGAAAAGGACTGCAAGTGTGGCCAGCCCGTGGACAGGAGTCTCACTGCTACATACCAGCAATGCCGGAATAAAAATGCTCAAGCCCTTGCCTATAAACTACATAATACTGGCTTTGCGACATGGAAAAAAAAAGTCATTCAACTAATGGTACAAGAAGCTACACATTCTCACCTGATTTCTCCTGCTGAGTCTCTCCCAGGGGTTCATCCACTGTTGTATCCTCTATTTTGTCCAGAGTGGTTTGATTTTCACCATGCAGTTCAGTGGCTGCCAGCCTGTTAGGAACACAAGGAAGTTGCTAATGCCAGACAACTTAGACATTGATCTCTTTACGTTGTGGTGTTAAAGAGATTAGACATATCATGCAATTTGTGATCCATTTGTAATTGCCAACAGCTATTTGAGAGGGAACATAATACAAAGTGGGGGTAAACACATGATCTATGTATAACTCATGGGTGGGATTTTCAAATGAACTCATGGTTGGCCTAGCTCTGCTCCAATTAAAATCAATGGCAGAACTCCCGCTGACTTTAATAGGAGCAGAATTGAACCAAAGCTGAGTAAAGTTTGAAAATCCCCCCCACACACACACCCCTTGTTATGTTTGTAAATAATACTACTGTGTTGTGAGTATGGAAACTAAACTAAAGCAAACAAATCTCATGTGAATCCATTTTAAAAAAAATTCTGTCTCCAATATTTTCTTAGCTGTGCTATGACAATGCTGCATATCTGGAACAAGCATAGGTTATGCTATAGATTCATGGAGAGCTAACACAACCTAATCCATTTATTCCTAATCAGAGCTAAACCTGTGTATCATCCAGGCCTCAAAAGCAGAGCAGACCCCGATAAGGTGTACAGAGAAATGCATGTCTCAGTGTCGTTTCAGTCTCACCTGTTTTGCAGTTTCCAAATACTTTCTTTAAGCCTGAAAATTAAGAGCAGGAAAAATAGAACATCACTGACTGGATTTGATTTGTCTAGTTTTGTCAACCTACTGATTTAAATCCCTTACAGATGTATGAAGCCTTTCACCCCTCCTGCCAAAAGCACTTAGTAGATTATATGTGGCCACATTCATACAGCGTCCCTGGTCATTCACAGGACTCAAACCCAACACGGTGGCTAACAGTGAGCAGCAAGTGACTATTCTGGCTGAGGGCAGCTGCTAGACAGAGAGAACTTCACACACTAAACAAGTGTTTTACATCTGCACCGCACCAATTACAGTGCATCCGCCTTGAGTGAGGAAGGCAGCTAACTTGTGCACAGAATACTGCCCAACAATAGAGGAAAGAAAACATTGGCCGGGACATGCATGAGGTTAGTGGTGACCTATTCCCTATTTCTTCTTCCCCGCTCCATCAGTGACCTACTTTCTTATCCTTGCTGAACACCATAGTGTATTAACTGTGAGCCCTATGGCAAAATGAAGTACAATCAAAATAACAGTGTTGGATACAGCTAAAAAGAAAACGTTAGGAAAAGGACGAAGAGATCACATGAACTCACATGTCAGCCAGGAGATACACCTGAGCTTCAGTTTTCTTTTTACTATGGAGAAAATATAGCATAAGTTCAGTGTATGTTCTCTTTAGCACAAGGATGATAGGATGTGCCTCAGTCTTCCACGTTATTTTCTGCATCACAATGAGGATCGGTGCTAGTACCTTCCTTTCCAAAAATAAGATGAGACCAGTATTTCTGGAGTTATACAAAGTCCAATTTTCAAAGCGGGGTTACTAAATCAGGGAATCCATTTGTGCTTCTGGGTGCTCAAACTAACATTTAGGTACCTAACACATGTTTCAAGGATCTTTTTTGCATTTATGGGAATCCGCATGAGCACAAAAAAAAAGAAAATCAGCAAAATCAAAATGGAATATTTGAAGTACAATATGGGCCCTTACAATTAATTGGGGGAAAGTAACCTGTTAACGTATTTCCACAAGTAATAAGATTTCTGTGAAAATTCCTTATAAATATTAAGCAATTGAAATCCTTTCCTGCCAATGTTTAGGAAATTAAGGAAAGGATTTGTTGTTCTGTTCTTGTCTGACTCTTATTTTGAGGCAAATTTTCAACCCAAGATGTAACATTTCCATACCAATGCACCCATAAAGCCCCACCATTTTACATGTAAAGAGAAGCTTTTGAATGCAAAAGTGGGATTACTGGTACAATATATGCACATCTCTTTATTGGCACAGTCAGTGGGCCTGGTTTTGAAAATTTGGCCCATTATGTTTAAAAGACCAGATTTCAAATAAGCTAGGCATAGTAATTGCACATGCATATATGTGATTAGTGTGTATGTGAAATTCCCCCAGGTGAGTAAGTGCAGGACAAATGATCACAATTAAGTATTTGTTTCTGCAGGTACCATTTTGTATATGCAGCCATAAACAGACATGCAGCTGTGCACCCATTTGCAGTGTAATTGCAGGCCTAACATCTGTAAAAGTTCCTTTGTTTCTTCATGTGCATCAGAAACCCAATAATTCTTGTAAATGTAAAGCATTTTCCAATATCATTTTCCAGCTGATAATAACTGTTTGGTAGGGACATCCTCACATGATTTACAGATTACCAATGTGCAGGTTTGTTCACATACCTGCCAGAAGTACATTCATGCTTGATGGGAATATTACTCAGGTCAGTGATCTTCAGAAAATCCTCACTAAAGTAACGAAGCTGAAGGATGCAGGCCAGGAGAAAAGTGGAAGGAAGCAGAATCTTAGCAAACAGTTCTACTGTGTCATACTGTTCAAGACCCAGATCTTTTAACCTGTCAGGTAAAAAGGGAAACGTTTTTCACAGATCAGCCTTATAAACTAAGGGGAAAATTTCTAGCAAGGGTACTGAAAATGGTTACTCTAGAAGGTACCCTGTTTCCCCGAAAATAAGACCTACCCCGAAAATAAGCCCTAGCATGATTTTTCAGGATTTTTGGAGTATGCGTGAAATATAAGCCCTACTCCAAAAATAAGCCCTAGTTACAGTTTACAAGCGGTTCACAAGTAAAGGTCCCCATACACTTTACACTCATGGAAAAAAATAAGACATCCCCTGAAAATAAGCCTTAACCCATCTTTCAGAGCAAAAAATAATATAAGACCCTGTCTTATTTTCGGAGAAACACGGTAGTGAGGTAGTTAGCTATGTGGAGCTACTGCAGTGTCCCTCTCAATAGAGGATAGACTGTGTTCAGTGTTAATGTGCCTCAAGGGTATTCTTCACTGAGTTTTTTGGGTGCAAAGAGACCATATCATGTTCTCTAGATCTCAAGATCCCCGACTGACTGATGGAGCCTTGTGTCACCAGTCATAGTCTCCCTGAATCCTGTTCTGGACTCTGAAGTCACGGCAGGGGCTATTGACTACACTACCTCTACCAGAGAGACATCCCTTTATTTTCAGTGTTACCTTGAGTTCACATAAAGAACACCGTTGTCTTTTTTTCAAGCACAGAATGTTATTCCCGAATTTTCTTCCTGCTGTCTCCATTTCTCTAACCACAGGAAAGATCCAAGACCCACGTTGTGCGGGGAATAAACTCCATTGATCTTTGAACAGCCACCACTGTATGGCTATAATTACTATGAAAACCCTCAAACTGTGTAACTGAACAAAGCACAGAGTCTTTCCAGAAAAGCTGGCACTTTTGCTACACTATTTCCAATCTAACAGCAGCGATAGTTCCCAAAAGAAAAAAGCTGAGTCCCTCAAGCGATCCTTGGGTTTGTATTTCAGCAAGTCACCCCTTGTGGTTTGTTTGGGTTGTAATCTACATCCTGCTGCCTTAGCCACACTACTGAAATACAAAAACCACTGGAGCCCTTGTAGACACCCACAAAGGGAATAGGGTAATGCACCCTCCCTGCACTATTAATCTCGTAATAAGGTTGTGCATTTATTGGATTTTATCAAGGGAAGTGCTGAGGTCCCCCAGCTCACACAGAAATCAGAGGAGGCACTCGGCACCTTGCAGGGCTGGACCCATACCAATCCTTTCCTCCATGCATCTCGGAGTGCCTACAATCAATAATTAATGCAACATAGCCCAGACTTACTAACCTTCCAGGCACACTATGAGGCTCTCTTTTCCTCACAGGCATTTAGGCCCTGATCCAAAGCCTGCTGAAGTCAATGCGAGTCTTTCCATTAACTTCAGTAGACTTTGAAATCAGGCTATTTGGGATGGCAATAGGAATGGGGTGGGATCGTAAAATGTGAGGTTGCAATTGAATTGCACTATAAAGGAGTGATGGGGTAGAAATTATGATTAAATGGGTGATCAGTGTGTATGAGCCCTTTAAAAACAAACTTTAGTGGATTGCACGGCATGCTGGGAAAGAGGGCCTGGTTTATAAACCCTTTTGTTCCTCTCCTCCCAGAGAGGTTTTGAGAAGAATAGTAGCTGCTGTGGATTTCTGCAGGACAGACCTAGGAAGTGAGTCAAGGTATCTGAGAAAGAGAGCTGGGCAAAGAAGAAAATCTTGGGCAAAGGAGTTAATTTGGGGCTTTTCTAGAATTTTCTCCTCCTGGGAGAAGTGACCAGAGTTGTTTCTTCCTGCTGACGGGGGAAGGAAGGAGACCCAACATTCCCCACTTCAGCTAAGGGAGCCTGTGATCAAGTAGTCAGGGATCCTTCCAAGGACTGTGTATTTGGGACCCTCTTTGCTTTGCTTACGTACATCAGCCTCTAGGGTGGAAATGCCTGAGTGAAGGAACCTAGTGAGAAAGCAGTGTGTATAGTGAACCTTTGTGCCAGGCTGCCCAGTTGTTTACTTGGGACTTTGGATATTCTGCAAGGGGTGGCCTTGAAAGCTTGGCCAAAGGGCTAAAATGTCCACCCCCATCAGGTGCTGCTCATGAAGGGAAACTGAGGCAGCAGCCACACCTGATGATGGAAAAATAAGAACTGGCTATTGTTGGCAATGGATTTTAGTGGCTTAGTATAACTGTTGGAGGGGACATGTGTAGTGTGTGTGGGGTGATCCAACAGCTATCTACTGATATTTTTACTCGTTGTGTGTGACTTACACTTGATCTGAATTCTATTGAAATCAGTGGCTATCCTTATGAAGTAAGATGGCATTTGGAGTAAGGGTACCTGAATAACCAACGTGACAATGATTCCTTCAGCCTTGAAAAATTCCTCTCTGCATCTTCCCTGGGGTGAGCAATTTTTGGATGGGACAATAAATTATCATTTGTTTTTCATCATGATCTTCATCACGTTAAATGCAGGTGAGCAGATTCTGAGCCAGCAGATCAATGGCAAAGTCCCATTGATATCAATAGCACTACTTGTGGTGTAGGGCACTCTTCAGGGTGAATGAGCATATCACAGTCTGGTCTAGCATCTCTATCTTGTCTATTAAACTGTCAGGTCTTTGGGGCAGCGACTGTTGCTTACTATGTTTGTATACTACCTAGCACAGTGGGCCCTAATCTAGGGTTGGTGCCTCAAAATGCTACCATAATACATATAAATAATAACATAGATTCGTAGGTAAAAAGCGTGAAATAGGATTTCCAGGGGGGATAATTTTGTTTCAGTTCTTTAAAACGTAGAATCCTTACCCCTCTTCTGACAGTCCCAAGGTCAGGAGGAAAAACCCAGAAATGGTTTTAAACTGGTAGGCGTACACAGCCATGAGGACCACCATTGAATAAGAGACAACAGTGAGCCAAAAATACTTCAGAATTCGTCTCCACCACTCATAGTGAACCTGAAACCAAATGCATTTCAGGTTAGATGAACTTCGGTTTGTTAAGTGAACTGAAAGCCGTCCACTGACAGCATCTGAGTCAAATCCCCTCCCCTGTCTAAAATGTCAAAATCCAAACTCTGATTGATGAGTCTGGAACATGTGACAAAGTGATCTTGTGTGTATGTGTGTGAGCAAATCATACTTCGTTTTTCTAAACTTATTTGAACTGCTGCTCTCACCTGCAATGGTTCCCCAACAAAATAAGCAGCTTGGATACCTTATTCTGCTTGAGACAGTCACTTCAATTCAAATTGAATTGTAACTATAGCACATAAGCTTCCTAAACTAAGGATAAAATGTAGGCCAGCAGCTGTATCAAGATAATCATACTGTAGGCAAAGGTAGGATACAAAAGGGCAAATCCGTGGCTGACTCAATTTGACTTCAATGAGGTTATGATAGTTTGTAGCAGCTGTGGGTCTGCCCTGGAGGAAACAAAGTGGAGAATGTGAGCACTTTAAATTCCAGTTTGCTTACCTGATATAAAGCTACACAGAGCAAAAAGAGCATGATGTACAGAATTTTGTAGACCACTACTTTGCCATTGAAACTGACAATGAAAAACATGGCGGCACAGAAATAGATCCAGTATTTCACCAGCATTCCTTTAATCAGAGAGCCAAGGATTTCCAGCAAAGGATTGTGTGGGATTTCCCTTTCTGTAATAAGAGCAATGCAAATCTGTCAGGTGTGACCCTAGTACAATTTGATTATTGTAACATTCTACTACCTTTATTATCATTTAAAATTCCTAGGCTAGCAAATATCTATCCTAAATATGTTTAATGTCCTCTGTTAAACTATGTCGTATACTTAGATTGTAAGTTCTTTGGGGGCAGGGACAGTTTTTTTGTTCTGAGTTTGTAAGAGCTTAGCACAGTGGGGTATTGGTCCATGACTCGGGCTCCTAGGTGCTAAAGTAATAGTATGAATAGATAACACAGCAATAAAATATATTGTTAATATAGTAATAATATAACAATGGCTTACTGGCCTTGACCTTTCTTGCTAAATGACCTAATACAGCAAGAGATTTGGTATCCACTATAATGGTGAGGCACAAGTACAGTGGTGATGGAGAACTACAGAACTACAACAGGCAGATGGAGTACAGGGTGGTTTGATGACATAGTGTTACATTTTCTTACCATTCACATCCATAGTCACTTCTTTGAGCAATTCTTGCTTCTCTTCCATATGTCTTTTGATCATATGCTGCCTTAGCAATAGCCAGAACGTGAATGCATAAAAGATCTGCAATTAAACCATATTTGTGCCTTATTTTTTCATGTAAAAAACCCACATGGAAATGCAAATAACTCCTCTCCTTAGGAATATAGTTCCCTAATTCCCTGTCCAAATGAGGAGGGGAAAATAGTAGCACAATGTAAAAAAAAGAGAAAGCTGGTCCAGGGTTTAGATTTTACATTGTTTACATTATAATTAAAGAGCAGAATCTAGGTTGCAAGCTCTTAGGGGTCACGCCTATCTTGTATTATGTGTTTGTACAGCACCTAGCACAGTGGGGTTGATCGCAGGCATTATTGCAATACAAACTGAGAATAATAATTTGCAAACCAGCATTTTTAGTGAAAACATGGTTAGTTTATTTGTAGCCAACCTACTGAGTTTGGCTTAAGAAGAAAGCAAAATGTGGCTTCTATTAATTAATGAATTGGGTTTGATAAGTACATGATGACCATGCTGTGTAAATCCCTGATGACTATCTCTATCTAGGCTATGAGTCTTTCTCATTCCGTATCTGATTCATGATATCTAACATTTTTCTCAAAATGGAGGTGCAACTTCTAAATCTGTATTTTCTTGGTTCTTTCCTGTGTCCTTTGCATTACTAGCCCTGTAATTAAGTGAGTAAACATTGAGTCCGTACCTTCACACCAAGATGCACACATGGCAAAGAGTATGGTTTTAAATCAAAGTCCATAAGCACTGAGGTTGGAATTTCAGGAAACAGTTCTTCCTGTGAAATATTGAACCCTACAAAGAAATTGAGGATCACCAGGATATTTCCATAGAAAGCAAGGAATGGAGAGCTACGCATGGCACAACGCCGCCGGTCACGAACCATCCAAATAATACAGGACCAAATCAGCAGAACAAAAGTCAGCCAGCTGTTATGGGTGATGCTCCAAACCTGCCAACAAATACATCTAAGTAAAGAATGCAGCTATTTAAATCTTAAAGAAGGCAAAATCAGGAGGGGCTGAAAAGTATTATCAGCTTTCATCTTTAATTTTGCACAGAACTTTGGCACTTCCACCTGACTGCAGCCATTCAAGAGAACATATTTCTATCTTGTATCCTTCTGTTGAGCAGCTGGACAACCAGCAGCCTGATTTACACCCAGGTGCAGGTTCTCTGTGCAGAACACTGGTCTGTGCTCCCACCTGTGCAAAAGTTGACACGGAATTGTAGGCCAGTCTGAGATTTAGCTGAAAATTTTACCCAAAGTGTACTGACCATTACAAAATCTGAGTAGATCGAATTTCTTATTACTAGATATACTAGATATACTTTTGCTACTTTTGCTATTGCTACTTCTTCATTGTACTTGCAAGGGGAGCATATTCTCAGAGCTAGCTCTAAAAGTGAACTTACTCTGGATTTACACCTACGTCGCAGATCATAATCCAGTCATTGCTGTCCTTTATTCCTTACTAAAATTCTACTCTACAATGTGCACTGCTGATTTTATTCACTGTTCCTGATTTAATGACACATTCCACATGCCCAACATACGCAGAATTTTATTGGACTTCATGGAAGCAGTGCAGAATACAAAGCCTTGCACTAGAAGAAAGCAGTGGAATCTGTTTCTTACAAGGCTTTAAGGCACTACAAAATGTTTTCCACCCCCACACCAATGAATATGTTCCACGCTACAGCAAACTTGTCAGGAAGGCTAATGGAAACCAGAAAATGACATGAATATATAAAGAGTCCCATCAACTCCATATCTTACCATCATGGCAATCAGTGCACTGACATAACTTTGATTCATAATGAACTGCCCAAGTCCTGTCATAGTGCTAGCCCCATTCGCATCAGTGTCTGCATTTTCAGAGCAGGTACCATCCTCTGCAAGAAATGTAAAGGGTATAGATCCAGGTGAAGATGATTGAAGGGGTCTCTAGACTATAGTACACATTGAGAATAGATGGCATTCTGTAGCCTTTGGAAGTCTTGTCTTACGCGTATGTGTTTTGTGTCTGCATCCAAAGGGTATGTGCGCAACTCCCTTGAACCTTGGAAGGAGTTGTTTCCTCCATAGGTACCTATGTAGGTACCATATGTTATCTACGTAGAAGATATTCCCCCTAAATGATCAATGTTAAATGTATGGAGACAAATCCTTGCTTTACATGTTCAAATATAACTGCCCATATCTTGACTAGATCTCTTGAATGAACGTTCAAGGGCAGGCATTAGTACTCATGGTGCATGATGCAATATACATTCCTTATTTACCTGCCGCTTCTGCCTTGCTCTAGGTAGCATGTAATGCACAAGACTCCTTGGCATCATGCACTGAGGATGCTGCATTCCACACCTCATTCAAAAATTAGCTTGTTTTCCAAGATGGCAGTGACAGAGCCCGCCATAGAAGGAGAAGGAGACGGGCTATTTGTATAATCCACTGAATCCATTGTCCTCTATCAACAAAATGTATTGAGGGATGGCATGAGTATGATAAATTCAAAATGAAATCAAATTCTTTCTTTCCTTATCTTCTTGGTACTTCCCACTTTCCAAGATGCTAGATGCCTACTACACGTTGTGGTTTGTGTGTCGTGCTTTGTCATGCAAACATCACTCTGAGATGGATAGTACCTGATAAAGGAGCGCTGTGTCCTTCACTGGTGTTAGCAGGGGCCTCGCAGCTCGTGCTATGTTCACATTGCAAAAGGGGCATGTCTTGCCAGCTTCCATTTGAAAAATAAGCCACCTAGAAAAGGAAATAGAACATTGTTGCTTCTGCCTCGCTTTTCTACAGACACCGCATTAGTCTAGGATGCTGGTGTGACAGATGTGGCGCTGCTCTGTAATTGATGAATATTGTATGTTGACCTAGCTATTGGGATGTTTATTGTATGACTGTACTGGGAACTAACAGGGAACTGGCAGGGGGTAAACAAGCAGGAAGAGAAAGAACTGCTCAAGACAAGCCACTTTGCAGCAAACACATGAGAGCTTTTTAAGAGAAAAAACCAGGACCGGAAAAAGCCTGAGAACACAGGAGGTCAAAAGTGAGGTGGGGGGGCTATTTGGGAGAATCAGACTAAGATGTAGGCACAATGGGATTCGGAAGAAGTTACAGCTGCACAGATTACTGTGGGGGATGGTAAGCTTTTAGGTAGGAGCTGCGTGTGTACTGTTGTGTTAAAACCTTTGTTCCTACAGTTAGTATAAACAATACTTGCTTTTCAGAAGGCTGTCTGAGCTCAGTGTTCACCCCGGTCAGACTCCCAAAGAGAAGAACGACAGGGGCCTGAATTCAGTCAGAAGTCGTGTAACCGTGTAAGCATGGTCGATACATGGATATTGTAGCCCAGGACCCAGTCTAAGAGTGCTGCAGTATCCCATAGTGGGATAGGTAAAGGCACAAGACTGACACCTGAGGGCGTATATTCAAACACCAGAAAGAGAACAGAGATGCAGCTAGCCCTGCAAATGTGACAGCTGGTTTCCAGAGTGCACCAGGAAAATAGTGAAGTGGAGTGACGGCCCAGAATGTGGTGTCTATGGGAGCGCTTAGGTGCTCCTCAGTCTCAGAAATCTGGCCATGTATTTAGGTGCCTAATTACAGACTTAAGGGCCTACATTTAGGCATTAACTTACAAAACCCAAATGATGGACCTGTTCTGAACCTGTGTCCCCTGTAACAGTTGTAGTTGCAGGATTTTTCTTACAATACCCATTACCTTTTTCTTCTCATTCTTTGCCATCCAGTGCCTGGTGTCCAGCTCCAGCTTACTCTGCTCTTCCAGTGGTGATCGAATGCCCTCTTCACATTCCTATATTAAAAGAAATATAACAGGAACATGTCACGCCACCTCTGGACACACCTACTTACTATCCAATATAATTGTTACTGCACTGTTACTGGCCATCACCCTTATTATAATATTCCATGGACACAATCCAAGTGGGAACTGGAAAAGCCGACACAGCCTGTTTTCACATTTGTGCAGTGCACAGAACAAGAGGGATGAATATTTAAAGAACTTTCTGCCAGGCATCCCTCATAAATTCCAAAGAGAAAATGGAGAAATCATGCAGAAAGAAATAGAATTTTTTCTTGATTTCTCTCCTGATTGTGACTGCATTTAACTATGGGACCATTTGCAATCTACCTTGTCCATTCTGCACTTTGATGTATGCATTACCTTAGGACTCAAAGCCCACTGCTGTAGCAACACGACCAGTGAATAGTATAGTACGAGCAGCATGAGAGGATTTATAAACACAGGCCAGCTTAATCCAGGATGAACCTGCAGCTTCCAGATTTCAGTGGTGTTTGTCTTGATGAGCGCCACCATCCCTAGTAGCCTGGGGACACAAAAGATGGAGACAGTGCTAGCACTGGTTGTCTTCTATAATTTTTACTATTGCTTTTTTATATAGTATTAAGAATTTTTGAGATCAGCCTCAAATAATATTACGTACTTTGCTCCTAAAAATAAGATCTCACTGATCATCTTCTTTTTGTATTGTTCTGTCAGATTGTCTTGCAACGCAGAGTAATTATTAAAGAGACAATGAGAAATTCCTGAATGTGGCCTAGTGGTTAGAGAAGGTGACTCCAGGGAGTGGGGGGCAGGATTTCTCTAGATTTGATTCTATTCTCCTGCCACAGTTTTCCTATGTGACTTTGAGAAAGTTACTTAGCCTCAACTCCTCCATTTATAAAGGGAGATAATGATAAAGCCCAGAAGTGTTGGGGCTTAGTTAATGTTTGTAAATTTCCATGAACTCCTCAGAGCAAAGATGCTAGATGACAGCGAAGTCATGGAAGTCCTAAAAGCTTGACAGCGAAACGTTCCTTACATACATCTTTTCTTGGGAAATGTTGGCCTTATACCTGTTTTTATACTGCCTCAGTGGGCCTACTTAGGATCATTCATAATATAGTTATCATTCGTAACATATTTCAATTCATAATATATTTCAATTCTGCCTTCAGAACAGTTTATTTGTAAATCTTAACCCTATCCTTTTCTGCATGGACATTAACGTCTTTACCTGGCATAAATGTCATCTGGAGGAACCAGCTCCTGAAAGTATGGCAACTGGTACAGGTAAAGGGCAGCAAGATGCCCTGCATTGAAGATAGCCATCATCACACACAAACTGCTGAAGGTGACCAAAGAGATGGGGCGATGACAAGCCCACCAGGAGCACAAGCCCAGGAAGGTGAAAAAGTAGACTGCAGAAGTCACAGAAGGCAAAATTATACCTAGGGGGAAAAATAGGCTGTGAAAGGGCTTCTGGTCTGCAACAAGCAGAACACAAATGTCAGGCCAAAATGGCTCCTCAGCTGATGGACAGCAATCCCAATTCATAAGAGAAACCACTGTGAAAGTGACATTTATTAATCTCCAACTGAATAAAAATTAAAGAAGCGGAGCACAATCTTAGGTGATGCCATCAATTGTCTTAACTCACGAGAAAAGGAAGTGAGACCCTCAGTTTTCAGTGGGCCCAGTGCAGACAAATTCCCCTCTCCAGCCTCACAGCAACGTGGGGAGATCAGAACAGCTGCATAAAGGTCTCCCTGCAGCTCGGAAAGGGAAGTTCTGCCCCATAGGCGATTGCAATGTTGCAACAATAAACTATAACAGTAAAGGCTGACAACAACAAACCAGTGCATAGATCAAACCACACGATAATTGGGCAACAGCAAATAACAAGCAAGAACAGTAGGGCAATTAAGAGTGTATGGGTAGGGTTTTGTGGCCTGCCTTGTGCGGGAGGTCAGAC
>ML675625.1:18880959-18923184 GCA_007922155.1 Mesoclemmys tuberculata
ATATTGGTCCCTTCTGACCTATGAGTCTATGAGTCTATGAGACATCCAAGTGGCATCCTACCTTAGAATTCCAAAATGACCCAGCAAGTCCTCCCAGCCGTAATCTAATGAAAATGAACAAAGAGACCTGTTTATAAACTGAGATTCCCTAATCTTTTCAAACCAAACATGCATTCTCATCAATAGGCTTGTGTTTCACTTTCCGGCATGCATCCTTTTGCAATGTAAATCTATAGACTGTGGAAATGCTGTGTAGCCTGCGGAACAGTAAAATAGGGAGGGCTTTTGCTATTGCTTTCTGTGGGTGCATAACTCCCCAAAACAAAATTCATTGACATGGATCCCTTTATACTGTAACAACATTGGGGTGATAGGAATATAATCTATTTTTGGTTTAAAGAGTTTCAAAAGCCTTCGAAAGAACATACCTGCATTGTTTGCCCAAGCAAAATGCCTCATTTGCACGAGAAGCATGTGGGCCAAAATTTCCAAGGGGGCCAGCAATCGTGGAGTTTTAGTGGGATTGAAGCACATGTATAAATGTATTGTGAATCGAGGCTTTAAAGGAGAAGTTTCAGCAGCGAAAAGAGGTGTATCTGAACTGCAACATTTAGACTCAAGGTTTGTTTCAGCCCAGAGTAGAAATGCAATCAGATGAGACGTTGGGATTAATCAAAACCCATTTTAGCTCAGGGGTAATTGGCTACAGGCCCATTCCTAATGATGGCATTCTGCGCCCATAGATTAATTCCTTGGGCCCTTTACCACAGGATAAATTATAGCAGTGGAAATCAAATTTACCATTAGGTGGCAGATAGTAGAAAGCAATCTGAAATGCCACTTGGATCCCAAGAAAAGTGAAGCTGGTGTAATTTATCGCTCTAAGCAACTGCCGTGTGCCTCCTGAAAAATAAAACACTGGCTTTGTTATGACAGCACACCAAGTGTCCTGCAAAACATGTAATGAGCCAAGATCCCTGCCCCATGGATCTAACAGACTAAACCAAATGGATGCAATGCCTGGGGCAACAGTTCCATGCCCTTCCCAACTGCATTGTGGACAAAACCAATTCCACACTCAGAAAGGCCAAACATCTGCAAGCCCAGGGCCACTGAGTGGGACCAGCGCCCAGACTATCAACTAGCAAAGATGCATTACCACAGCTACGTTCTTTAAACATCACGTAAAGGAAGTAAATAAGAACTTAGTACAATGTGCCTCTGTAGGATTCTACAAGGTGGAATCTGCTTATTCAGTTAATTGAATTTGGCTTATCGCAACATTGATAGTCTAGAACTTGAAGGAGGTCACCTACCTTTCATTGTGACAACTGTAGGCTTGGGGAACAGTGGAATAAGCAGTAGAAAGATGAGATAGGCCAGAGACAACACACAGTATCTGAACGATATCGCTGTAAAATAATCAAACGTGACTTTAACTGAGACATAAATTCAAATAAAAAGGAAGCCTGTGTATATTTGTATCATTACCACTGGAACAATAGAGGAATGTAGCTGTTTTAGTTCAAAGGTATCTCTCATTCTCTCTAATTTCTACCATATACCACTCTTCAGTGCAAGAGCCATGCCAATGTACTCTGCCTCTTGCTGCTTTCATTTTATTTTTTACCCCTTCTTATCTCTTCAGCTTAACCATTCACAAATTCACTTTTTCTTCTTTATTATCATCCTAGTGGATCCACAATATCCTGGATGCTCTGCAGACAAATAGGAAGATACACTCCCATTCCTAATGTGCTTTCAGCATAAAGAGATAAAAATAGGGGAAAAAAGAGAAAGGACGTTCCAGTGGTTAGGGAGCTAGCCTTGGACTCGGCTGCAACTAGGCTGTTCCCTGCTGCAACAGACTTCCTGTGTGACCTTGAGCAATTCACTTAATCTCTTTGCTTTAATTCCTCATCTGTAAAATGGGTGTAATAACACTGCCCTATCAAACAGGGGTATTGTGAGGAGAAATACATTAAAGATTGTTGCTCATAGCTTACTAATGGAAGCCATATCAGTATCGGTGATAGACATGAAGACTGTTGGAAAGGGATGAAACATACTGTATGATCAAAGCAATGATCACATGAATCAGCACCTTTCCATAATTAAGGCTCTATTGTGGCCTATTGTCATAGTGAGGATTAAGTGTCTTTATAATGTTTGAAAAAATGATTATCCTCAGCACACTTACAGCATTCATTCTTAGGATAAGATTTAATCTTAAGTAATCAGATGTTGAAACTGTGGGTGGGTCAGGTTTGTACTGGAAGAGAACATGTGGTGGTAGCATGTAGGAAAGGAATATGGATGGATATGTGGTTGTGAATATTGAGACAGAGGTGGGTTAGATGCAAATTTTTCCTTTAGTAGCGATTTCCAAGATTTTCAGTGAAGGTGGAGATGTAACTATTCCCAAGTACCCCTCATCTAGAAACACAGAGTGTAATCCTGCACTTCTTATAACAAATCAAAGGGATTCTGGTCTTATGAAAGAGTTTGGGAGTGGACCACTAATCTTTACAATCTAAATTGACCCAAATCTCTGTTTCAAGTAAATTTTCAATAACATATGCAAACCATTGAAAATATGCATTTCATGTCATCAGCTATAAAATTAATATTACCAAGTTTGAAAACAAAAAATTGGCCAGCTTTGCGATGCAAACTATTTATTCGCCTTTCAAGCATTGTATTTGGAAAAGGAATCTAAATTGTAAACCATAGAAAGAAATGTGTAATGCAGCCAAATTTATATATAGTAAATATTACAAAAACAGTAATGTAGTGGCAGGCTTTTAGTTTCAAGGCTTGCTTACTTACGAAGGATGTAGGACAAAGCTGCAATTAATCTTTAGCTGATGTATTTTTATGCTCAATTAACCCTAATATAAGCTTGTACTATGTGCTAAGTTTCCTAAATGCTGTCTCTCTATAAGTGTGAAGTATTACTAAGAGTACATTAAGTACAAAACCAAAATGTACGACAATAAACAAAACAAAAATGTACAATAATACAAAAATCAAGCCACAATAAGAAAATATGAATTTAGGACAACAAGTTTGCCTCATGCCATATATCTGAATTGAGAACCTGTGTGTAAAATTGACTAGCATAGTAAAACAATAAAAGAAAATATTTTGTCTATGCATTTTTGCCGGAATAGTGTTACATGATTAAAACATAAGGGATATAGTAGCTGTACAAAACCAATAAGGTCTCATCAGGTTAAATTAAATTATTATAATATACTGCAATTTTATATATTCATATTTTATAATCAGGGCCTTCATTAGAAGAATACACTAAGCAAACCTTCACAAAAAAAGCATACCTACCAACTGAGCCATGATATTTTGGTAGTAATTCTTCATTGTAAAGCAATTTTCTCTAAAAATATTATCCATCAGGAAGATATTTTGGAGAATACAGAGAACATCTTACAAGATGTCTCGAAACATACACACTTGTGTATTACTTACCATAGTATTTGAATACAAGGTGCAGAAAAATATAATGTGTTTTCCATCTTCTGTAAATTAGTAATCCCACACTATAGATAGGTGGCTGCCTAGTATTCTTCCCATCTGAAGTATGTGGTGTTCTATCTAATGCAATACAATTGTATTTTATATTGTATCTCTTTCAAATGATAGACAAATGCATCTTAAACCAACTTGTTAAAACTTTCTTTTAGTTCTCATACTCTTTTTGGTTGAATTTTAAATGTATTTGGCCAGTTTCATCCCCGGTCTATATCTACTGTCTTCCATGGAATTACATCAAAGGTAATTTGTGCCCACTTTTCATGCCATCTTGATACATTACTCTTTAAACATGAATGGAAATTTTCTTACCTGCTATCAAGGAAAATGGCAAAACTAATCTGAAAAGCAGCCCACAGACTAAATTATTCGCCATGCTCTTCTCTCCTCAGGGTGTTGCAGGGAACTGGGAGACATCCACAAACCCTAGTTTAGATGGCCTATGTTGTCTGAGAAAGGGAGTTACTTTACAATCAGCCTTTTCTGACTTCTGTCCCCTTCTGTTTGTCCTTTTTAAAGGTAAACCCAAAACCTTATAAAACTGCATTAAAAATATGATTAGTGAGGCAATCAATTTCTGAGTAAGAAATTGTTACAGCAACCAAAAGGCTAAGATCAGGGACTTGTCCCGTAATCCTCATGTTCTCTGAGATGGGAACTATTGATCCCTTCTTTCTTTCCCACTTTAATCCAGCCTTTTTCTCTTTAGTGCTGAACAAGTATTCTTAAACTTGGCTGTCAGACCTATATTGATCTTTTTTTCCAAAGTCGTCTTGCTTGTTGCTTTCCAGGTCCTAATAAGTAGTCAGACTAGACCTATCCTCTAAAGTGCAAATAGCAATTTTTCCCCAAATCCCAAGCAAAATAGATGGTTTGTTTGCTTCTTTCTCTTTCCTGATGAATTTCCAGTAGCCACTGAAAGTTTAACCCTGGATTTCAAGCCAAATACAGTCAGTTTTATATTGAAGAATAAAGTACCTCTTTGTACATCCTTATCAAAATGCTTAGTTAATCAAGGGGAAAAAATTCAAAGGGACAGAGAGATCTAAGCAGAAATCCAAACATCTTAAATCAAGCACATAGTCTTTTAAACATCTATCTCCAGTGTGTCTAAAAAGAAATGTAAACTAAAATATTAGTTGCAATATTGTAACACTTTTCACTGAGCTTGTATCTTTCTAGACATTGAGAACACAGCAATTCATTTGGAGCCCATTAAAGTCAGTGGGATTCTTTCCACCCATGTCAATATGCATTGGATCAGGTCTTTGGGCAGAAATTAAGCCCCAGTGATTTCAGTTTGAGTTTTCAGTGGGATAGAATTTGGTCCACGGATTCTAGCTTAGGTCATGGGCATACATGCACAGTAACTAAAGGGTTAATTATCTCACAAACACTTAGCTAACACCCATTTGTTCAGGAAACCTAAATTCCCCGGCAGTTTCACTTGCAGAATTTATTTGTCACTTCCAGTCCTAAAGACTGAAGGAGAGTGTTGCTGGCTGAAGATGGCTGCCATGCAGCACCCAAGAAGTGTCTGTATTTCAATGATGGATTACTTTGTGAGCTCTGTGTAAAGTGTGTTGGGCCCTATAGTTGCTGTAGAAATAAAAGGCTTTGGAGTAATTACATTGTATGTGATTTCCCAGGACCTTTTTCTGCTTATTTTAAAGATTAGAACTCTTCCCTCTCAAGAGTCCTTTGCAGCCCTTAGCAGTCCTCCCCCAGCCTTCTTTCTCTTTTCCACTAAGCCCCAATCTTGCAACCATCTCTGTCAATGTGGCTTCTTTAATCATGCAGAGGAGATACACTTACTTCACCCCAGGGACTGTGTTTCCTGCCTGCATGGGATTCTTGGGAAGTGAGCCAAGTAGATGAAAATGCAAGCCAAGCCTCCAAGTGACAATGAAGAAGCTGCCACTGGGCTGTCCAAAAAGCTCTTGTCATATTCACTAACAATATTTGAACTCCCTTACTGGAGCTACATGTGACACACAATCTGTCTCACAACAGCCATGCAATGCATCTGTTGCAGAAAGCATGGTATTCCTTGGAGAGACCTCTGTCTAATGCTTGTTTGACCTCTCTATTCCAGTTTATCTCCAGTAGGGTGACCAGATAGCAATTGGGATGGGGGTGGGTGGGCAATAGGTGCCTATATAAGACAAAGCCCCAAACATTGGGGCTGTCCCTATAAAATCGGGACATCTGGGCACCCTAATCTCCAGAAGAATCCACAGTTGAAAACTTACTTCTCATCTGGTGAGGGAAGGAGCTACCAGCAAGCACTGCAGGGATGCAGGAGAAACTGTCAACCCCTGATCCCAGCCCATGAGCGGTCTCAGGAGCTTCCATGGGGCAAGAACTGAAGCCACTGGCAACAACCTTTCAATGTTTTCAGTATCAAGAGCATCATCTGATAGGCTTTTTTTAAAGCAGGCGCTCCTGCTGAACAAGAATGTATTTCTGTGTGGTGAGCAAGAATGATGGGCAGATCAGTTGGAGCACCTGGTCAGTGGAGAAGAGAAATGCCTCTGATATTCTCCTTATAGACTGCTTCCCCATTACCGTCTGTCTTGTCTACTGCAAGCACTTCAAGATAAGGATTGTCTCATCCTGTATGTTACTATAGGACTGATCCTAAGTGGAAGATGATCTCCCTAATACATGCTTTCTGGTTACAATATGGGTTTAATCTGCAGCAAAGGAGATTTAGTTTAGATATTAGGAAAAGCTTTCTAACTATAAGTGTAATTAAGCTCTGGAATAGGCTCCCCAGTGATGTTGTAGAATCCCCATCATTGGAGGTTTTTAAGAACAGAGTTGGACAAACAGCTGCTAGGAATTATCTAGATTTTCTTGGTTCTGCCTCAGTGCAGGGGGCTGGACTTGATGACCTCTTGAGATCCTTTCCAGCCCTATATTGCTATGATTCTATGAATATGGCACTGGCATTGTCTTGACCTTGATCACAATCTCTACATCTTCCTTAAATGTTAAAGAACATCCAAGAAAGAAGACTAACGTAAGTGAATCATTAGCAATATTTATCCAAAGCAATCAGTGTAGCTGAGCTAACATATGTCTTAGGTCTGTGTGCGATGTGCATTGGGGCAAGTTTTTTAGCATCATTTTCTTTGAAAATCACACTTAAGTAAAATATGATGCTATTAATTTTATAGTATGGCACTTTTCAGTCAGCCTTTCTCCACAGTTCTCCAGGTTTGCTGTTGATTTAATACTCGATTATTCTCTTAACTTTGATGTATTGTTTCATATGTCGTGGAAGTAAAACACTCCCTTGCGAGAAATAGGTGCAAAATGCAATGACCCAGATCCTCACTTACTGGCATTTCGCATTACTCAATTGACTTCAATGGGGTTATGCCAATTTACATCACTAAGACTCTGAAGGCTTCTCTACACTTCAAACACCACGGCGGCACAGGTGCACTGCTGCAACTGCATTGTGGCACTTCAGCGATGGGAAGCGTTCTCCATTCAACATAGGTAATCCACCTCTACAGGAGGTGGTAGCCAGGTTGACTGAAGAATTCTTCTGTCGACTTAGCACTAACTCTGCAGGGGCTTAGATTGGTTTAACTACATTGCTTAGGGGTGTGGATTATTCACACCCCTGAGCAACATAGTTGGACTGACCTAATTTTCTAGACTGGCCCTGAAGGCTTGTCCACATGGTCAAAAAAGACAACATAATTATATTGCTGTAATCATACCACTATAATTATACTAGTATAGCTCTCTGTGCGAACGCTCTTATCTCAGAATAAGAGTGTCTACATGGGGTGTTCATACTTGTATAATAACGCTAATAAATTTCCCTCTATAGGCAAGCCCTGAATCAATCAGTACATTTTCTCCCATATTTATTGTTGAGTATCTGCTGAAATCAGCTACTGGATTACAAAGCTGAACCAACTCTGTATTTTTTCCCCAGCTCTGGTTGGTGAGTTAGGAATAGATAGAACAGCCCCAGTAGCACCATGATGTCAGCACGAGGCACATCGACACAAATGAACTTTGCAGCCTGGTGGACACAAAGCTGCTAAAAATAATTCACACTCCCACCAAAAAAAGCAATTGTAAGCCATTTTGAGATTGCCGTTGGGTGTGCCTGGCCCCTTTATAGGACATTTACATTATTTTTAGCTTAAAAGAGAATTAATTATGTGGTGAAACAGGGCTCCCTTTACAGGAACATTGTAGAAGGCTGTGACATGTGTGTACTAGTCAGCAAATAATACAGGTGGCCAGATTGTACCCTGAGTCACAATGCTGCCTGGAGTTCCTTCTAGTGTTCTCCAGATGCATATTACCTCCACACTCTAATGGCTTTAGATCAGGGACTGGTGCCTTCATTGCATAGTGTGGTCCAGGAGGTTTTGTCAGTGTCTCTGTAGAGTATCAATTCCTTTCAGATATTTCTGAAGTTCTGTTAGCATAAATGTGTCAATTAAGAGACTATTTCCAAAGTAAATACATGTATCTGTTTATGTACTTTAACTCCAGGGTCGTTGTACTCTAAAGACTATATTCAATCCTATTAACCTGTCCATTTCACATAGAGACTGCCTAGTAATTAACAGTGCTCTACCTCTAAAATCCTTTTGGAAAGATCGTTACATGAGGATAGCTACTCTGGCACCGCCTGTCTGAAGAATCATTTTGTTAATGGAAGTGGAGGTAAATTACTATCTGCAAAATAGTAAAGCTCATCAATTCCTTCTTTGCCAGCCTAGGAAACTTAGCACTTAAGATGTAATTGACATCATAGAAAGGAAAGCACACTTTAAAATGGGATGGAAAATAAAGGCTGTTGTATTATGTAGAGATAAAAGAGACAACTAAACTGATGACAGCATCATATAGCCTCAAATATCGTGCATTTATCTGCACTGCAGTTTCTAGAAACTATTGGCCTAATCTGCCTTCATTTTTATCTGTACAGCCCCATTGACCTCAGGCCAGTGGGGTTAATGGTTGAAGTGGCCTTCCATAGAATAATGTAAAACCAAAAAGCCCAGGCTTTCAGCATTGTGTGCATATTTGGGTGCCTAATTTTTCCAAGTTTGTAGCAAATAAATAGATAAGCGTGTGCAGTGCTGAAAAATTAGACCATTGTAAGCTTTTGATGCCCAAATATAGGATAAATCTACATGGTATGCTCTCTTGAATGATTTGTCTCTTACGCCTGTGAATAGAAAGCTGAACGCTCGTGTAGCATAAATGTAAAGTGCTTTGGTGCATTGTTGTCTTTTTTTTTCTTTTTTTTTTTTAATTCTTTTCTCTTACAAAAGAATTATGGAACTGTAGAAATTAGACATGGAAAATACTCGGTTTGTTCCCCATGGCAATGAATCAAGAATGCCACATCCAACCTATATCATCAAAAGAAAATATGCTATGATTAAGTTCTTTACGAAGTCTTTTCAGTTCTAGCAGTGATTGAATAATAAATACAGGTTTTCAAGGGAGGTGGTATTGTCTAGTGAAGTCAACAGCACTATGACAGACAGACACCCCAGTGTAACTAGAAGCAGAATTTGGCCCCTTGAAGAGAAGCATACTATTGATTATGTTAGAATTAATGTTTAAAAACTCAGTATTCAGGGTATGGGATTTCTAAGAGAAATATTGGAGAGGAAGTTTTGGCTTGTGGTTAAGTCTCTGAAGAGACCTGATTTCAGTTCCTGAGTCTTTTCTGAATGACTTTTGGCCAGTCACTTAATCTCTCTGCACCAGTTCCCCTTATGTTAAAATGAATGTAATAATCCTTCCTTTTTCTGTCTGGTCTACTTAGATTGTAAGATCTCTGGGGCAGGGACTCTCCCTTCCTATGAGTATGTATACTGCTTAGCACAATGGGATCTGATCTTGGTTGGGATTTCTATAAAAATAGTAATATACACTTTTAGGTATTGTCATTAGATCTTTAATTTTATCCATCATGATATTAGCTCATTTTGCCCCCTGGGTTTGTAGACTTTGAAAGGAGAAGGTAGGTTGTTTGTTTGTTTAAAGTTTTTGTACCCATCTGAAATGAAGACAGACTTTCAGCCAGAAAAATGTGGGGAGTCTGTATATAGTGTGTGAGAAGTCCAACTATTCATCCCCACAAAAAACTGAAATAACATTATAGTCTTCAATGTACTTTTGCAAATCAAAAAGATGTGCTAATGAGAGAGGCTTGCTTTTGAAACCTTATTTTACCATCCCTCAAGTGCCATGTAAAGGTTCTGTGGCTATGTCTTCACTACAAAAAATAGGTGTGGTGGTTTTTTATGTCAGGAAAGCTATCTTGATTCAAAATCTTAGTGGACACAAAGCACTGTAGTTCTTACTTTGATGTAGTTAGTTAAGGTAAAATTACTGATGACTTGTCTTCTATAGAAGTTTACATCGTTAGCCATCTCATTGTAAAAACACATTGTTTTACAGTGAAGACACAGCATCAGGTTCTCATATAATTTAAAGGAAAAATCTGCAATGATTTATTATTGAAATTTATAGCTTGCTAGAGGTGAGAAAGCACTGCACACCCGTGTCAATACTGTGTCATAAGTCAGGCATAGTTTGGTCTGTGTATAGGACAGGTAACAAGAAACTCCCCACTTTTAAAGCTTGTCCTCATATTGACTAACATCCTCTGTATATTTTGGAATCACATAACGTCTCAGCACCTGGTTCCCCTCTGCAATATGGGAATAACAATAATCACCTGAGGTTGGGTCATGTTTGAAATAATGCTCGCTGAAAATGTCTATGCATTTCTTCCAAAAAAAATCAGTTATTTTATTTTTAGGAAAAAGGATCATTTTGGTTGGTTTGGGGTTTTTTGGTTTTGTTTTTTTATTTTGAGGTGTGAATATTTTCTCAAAAAAATCTTCTATTTTTCCAACCAGTTCTAAAGCAGATGGCTTTATTCCCATCATAGATACATCTTTGGCTACCGTTTCTTTCAATATGGGACAATAATACGTCTTGCTTACAGCATAGGCAGTAAGGGAAAAGTTCTCTGTGAGTACATCGATACCGCAATAAAAGGCCCACGGCAAGGCTGCCGATGGCCTGGCTCAGCTGACTCCGGCTCATGGGGCTTAGGCTACAGGGCTAAAAACTGCAGTGTAGACATCCAGGTTCGAGCTGGAGCCTGGGCTGTTAGGCCCACCCCTCTCATGCCCAAATGTCTACACTGCTTATTTTTATCCTTGCAGCCCAAGCCCTGCGAGGTCGAGTCAATTGGTCCAAGACTCTGAGACTCGCTGGTACAGATTTTTTTTACTGCAGTGTAGACATCCCCTATACAACTTTATTTGTAGCACTCTTGTTCCTGATCCAGAAGGCCATAATTTCATCTCACCCCAATGCTGACACTGCAATACAGTGCTCTCATCCATGTGCTGAGTCTTAGAAAAGATGTCAAACCCAGGTCAAAAGACTTTGCTGGTCGTCCCTCATTACCCCCCATCGCCCCCCGAGGTTTTCTACATACTCTTCCGTAATGATACTGAGAGGGCATCATCTAGCACTTTATATTTTCAAAAGGGAGTTACAAATAAGAGGCTTAAGGAACCCTATTTCCCCACACTGACTTGCAATCTTTTCCTGGAGGCTCTTCCATGCAGTCCAGCCAAGACTGAACTTACTCATATACCTCTTTAGACCAACAAAGGGGAACATTTGTTAGCAATGAGAGTCACTCCCTCCTTCCAAACTTGAACATGCCCCTTGGACAATGCTCCTAGTTCTTTTCTTATCAAACAGAAAGAGATCAGGACCAGGAGTTACCAAATTCTTGTTTGGTAGAAATCTTTAGGAAGATGGAAGCTATAAGAATGTACGGTAATAACAGCAAAATGTAACCTTGATAGGGGGTTGAGAAGCAACATGAAATGTTTCCCTAAACCTTTTTTCTTTTAATTCCAGTAGAGAAAATTGTAGAAAGCAATTACCATTTCTCTGCAATATTTGCAGCCTAAATATTGCAACATTGGCTAATGTCTGAGAACCTGAAGGTATCAGCATCAGTTAGAAACTGTCTGCTGAAGAGCAGAGAGAAATGCAAATAATAAAGAAACAGCACAACACAAATAATGAGAAGTGAATTAGATTTTTTTTAAATATTTCCATTTTTAATACAGGAAGTGCCATTAGCAATTTGCTAAAATAAATACATAAATTAAGTGTTTTTAAACTTATCCATGTCCCTTGAACTCTTACTCCGCTTGCTACAATAAGGCACAGAGTTGTGGTACTGCCAAGAGGAACATGCAAGCCATTATAGCAGTAATAGTGAAAAAAGCTCTGTGTAAGCTTGAAATCTTGTCTCGTTCACCAACACAAGTTGGTCCAATAAAAGATCTGATGTCACCCACATTGTCTTTCTATTACAGCAGTGACATCTAGAGGATGAGAATTGCCTACATTGTCTACATCTTTGTATACAGTGAGATCAGTGATATTCTTTCCAAACCCTGGGCCCAATTCTGCTGCCAGTTCATCTGAGTTGACACTGGGGTAAGTAACTGAGAACAAAATTTTGCTCCATATATTTCTAAAAATCTACAGAGAAAATACTTTGACTTTATGTTTCTCAGTGCCTCATCATAGTTCCATATTTAATTAACGATAGTGTTAGCTCTGCTACTGCAAACAATAAAAGAACAAAACCACTATTCTTCCTTCACTAGACAATGCACGCATACCTCCAATTAGTGTCAATGTGTCTTGCTGCCTTAGGGATGTAATTGCAATGACTTGTAAGGATGCCTGTGTCAAATCTGAGTGAATAGCACTGCAATCCTTGTGCCAGGTCATAACCGAACTCACTCAGATGTAGCCCTCCCACACTCATCCCCCATCATGACAGAGGGCTGGGGAGGAGCCAAACCTGAGCGGGGCTGTGACCTGGTGCGCCAGGTCACAACACCCGGAGCAAGGAGCTGGCCCAGCCCCGCAAGAGAGGAGCCACGGGAGCTGCCACTGCAGGGTAAGTTGTTCATTTCATTTCACTGTATAGGTTGTCTTTTGTTCTATTTCATGCTATTTCACATTTTGGAAAAGACACAGGGCTCTAATAATAAAGACAAGCAGGACTGGGTTAATAAGAGGACTGAGGACAATAGCCTTCTGAAGTGACATTACTGTCATGTTAAAAGGTGCCAATGGCTGCCATCAGGTGAGTCTCTGACGCAAAGAAAATCACAGCCAGAGTTAAAGTCAGCAAGCATTCCAACCAAGCACTCTATCAGATTCAAAAGAAGGAACAAATAAGAACCTTTCTGTAGCAGAGACAACTACAAACTATTCAGTACTCAAGCAGAAAGAAAGAAAAGAACCAAGAGAGGGCAACATTCAAGCTTTATTCCTTCCTCCTCATGTGATGGTCTCTTTCATCAAACACTTCCCGGCGGCAGAGTTCTCAAAGTGCCTAGACAAAATCATAGTATAGTACCCCCTACTAGGACGTCCTTTATGGTAGCAAACAACGGAGGCACACAGTGGGTCAGAGCTGAGCCATGTGGGATGCAGGGGTCCCTGGATTGCAAACACAGGGGCAATGATATTGGCTTTGCCAACTATGTGTGTTAGAGGCAGAAAACCTGGAGAAGCAGCTGTGAACATGACCCTTAGGATAGGCAGAGCCAGAACTTCTTGGGATATAGCCTGCTGGAGTGATTCACGTGACAATTTCCCTGTTCAGAAAATATCTGCTGTTGCTTGTTTGTTTTGTGTTCAGGGAAACAGAATTTTGTGTAAATAAATAAGATTATACCAAAGAATTTAACTGACTCATATAATCAATTGTGTAATTAAACAAGATTACACCAAAGAATTTAACTGACATATAATTGATTTCTCTTCCTAACAGAATACCCCTGTAAGGCCTGAACATTGACTAACCACTTGGGCCAAAGGGGCAACATTACTGAATGTGGGCAGTCAGTCAAATTCTTGTTTGTATTTACAATTTGTAATGAGGTTAAATATTACTAATGCTAATCAATCTCTCTTGCACCAGAGCAGAGAGCTCAAACAATCCCTCAGCTGCAGACTTGCCCTGTGTCCACATGCCGGCTGTTCTACACCATTTCAGCAACAACATTCAGCCACCTTATTATTTTATTTTATTATGGCTAAGAGTCCTGCACTAGTAGGGCTGCCCCCAATGCCCACAAGCAATGGGTGCACTAGAGCTCTTTGTCTCCACTCCCAGAACTGCATGGATTTGGTCTTGGGAGAATGCAAAGATCCTTCTTTGGAGGAACTCATGTCTTTTCATGAGTATCTTTCATTATGAAAGTATGTTCCTTCCACTTTGCATTTAACTTCTCAGGTGTACATGAGAACAACAGAGACTTAGAGGCAAAGTTAGGTTGGCCTCACACTTCAGCATGGCTGTTAATCTTCCAGCAGCTCGGAGAAATGAGGAAATCTTTATTGGTAGAACTTTAACTAGCTAATCACTCTTGAGTAAACTGGCTGCTATTTTTAAAGCATTGGAAGATAAGTTAATTCTCTATTAAATTATTCCAAAGACTAAACAGCACAAAGTGCCTTTAAAGTCAAAAGGCACAGTTGATTCTCTCACTGTTTTAGGAGTGGTGTTTTAATGGAATATTGTTGGAAGGTGCAAACTAAGATATTGTTGCCCCTTAGCCCAAGCTGGTAGCCAACACCTGTGGCCTTGCCATATTGTTTCCATTAGAAGGGGAAATTGCTGATTGAGTCATATATTCCTTTTGTGCAATCCTGTTTCTTTCCAAAGAATGTTCATGAAGTTGTGTTTCCCTGGACACAATAGGAACAACAGCTGACAGTTTCCTTGTTCAGAAGCCCAAGTCTACCTCTCCAGTCAGTCCTATGCTCCTTGGGCTGTATGGTTCATCTTCCACTAAGCTCTTCCTATACTGGTCCATGCCTTGCCTTCTATTGTTTCTGCTATCATGAAAAAGGGGCAATTAATTGTTCCTCATTTAGGCTGAATAGAAGGTGGTGACCATGCCCACTAGCTTCACTGAGGTCCATGATTGCCTATAGATCAAAGACCAGCTTGCTGGCAAGCCCCAGTACCTCCCAGTATAACAATATACTAAAATAATATTTTAGGGCCAGATGCCCAGGCGTAGCCCCAATGGCACTAATCACAGGAATAAGATTACTCACTCATGTAGTTGTAAAATGGAAATTTCTATCAAGAATGGACTCTGGCTATTTTCCCGAACATCTGTTTGCCACTCCCTGATTATATCAAACACAAAGGTTATGTCTACACTGCACTTTAAGCTTGGGCTCTGACTCAGGTTTGAGCCCAAGAGTCCATTATGTCCCCACACAAACTAGGTCAGCAAAAACTCAGGACCCAGTCCTAAAACCCTGCTGGGGATTTGTCAGAGCCCAAATCTTGCTATGACTCAGGTCCAAGCCCTGTCATTCTGCAGTGTGGACGCAGCTCAAGCAGCAGTTATGAGTCAGAATGTCTGAGTAGTGTAGTATGGACATGTTAGTATGCTTGTGAGGCCTGGGTCCAGCAACTGTAAACTCAGGTTCACAATGCAGTGTGGACACTGAAACACAGGCTTGAAAACACCAAGTCCACAAGCCCCACTCCCACAGACCCTCGTTTACTGTGCAGTATAGACATACAGAAAGGAAACCTGTACACTTAAGTAACTTCACTACTCTAATTGCAATTGTTGTTCAACTGGATCTTAAACTTTCTTATCAAAGAATTTGTATGTAGAGTTGGATGGGAAATGGTTTTTCCATCCAACAAATGTTGTCAAGAGTTAGAAAAATTTAACTGTCCCTAACTGATGAAAAGTCAAAATATTGAAAACGTTCACAAATTTAAAAAAAAAATTTTTGGATTGGGTCAATCAAAATGTTTCATTTTGATTTTTGACGTTTTTAAACTTTCTAAATTTTTCAGTCTCAATTGCTTAAATTTAGAAACAAAGTCATTCTGAACTGGAAAACTGGAAGTTTTAATTTTGAAAATGTCAAAACATTTTTTGACGATAGAATTTTTTCAACATTTTTTTTTGTCAGGAGATTGTCAAAAATGTTTTGCAAAGACTTTTGAATCAGCATTTGTGACAACACACAATTTGCTGACAAGTTCCAGAGGGGTAGCCGCATTAGGCTGAATACAGCAAAAACAACGAGAGTCCTGTAGCACTGTAAAGACTAACAAATTTAATTTCTGCAGGCATAAGCTTTCGTGGGCTGTAACCCACTTCATCAGATGCAGGGATTTGCTGACAAATTCCCATCCAGCTCTAGCTGTATGATTCTTGTTTAGGTACTGATTCAGGAGAGAGTGCAAAGCATATGTTAAGTCCCATTGAAGTGGTAAGACATGCATAAAGTTAAGCATGTGGTTTCTTGTAGTGGGCCTTAATTTTGTCTCCCAGTATGTCAACTATTGTTTGGCCATATTTACTCCTGGGGGAATTCTGCACCACTGAATGCATGCAGAATTCATGTTCCCCGCAGAAAAATGACTTTCTGACAGGGAAGCAAAAGAAAGGCACAAGTGTGGTCATGCACCCCTCTCCAGCAGCACGGGCACGTCATTTTTGGCTTCTGGAGCAACTGGTGAAGAGGTAATCCACCTCATGGCTGGGGATGCCCTGGCTGAGGGCTCCTACCCTGCACCAGGCTCAGCTGCTAGTCCCGGATGGAATGGGGTAAAGGAGGATGGGACTTCCTTTTCCTCTGCAAGGAGCATCCGGGGCCAGGTCAGACCCACCCCCAGAAATCTCCCCTGGCTGCAGGAAGTTCCACATATACACCCATTTCCTGCTCCCCTGTCCACCCAACTCCCATGCATCTTGATTCCCCCCAATTTGCAGACCCCCCTGCCAAGCCTCACATCCAGAACACCTCCAGCCAGCCCCCCACACCTGAACCCCCATCCCGCTGAGCCTTATTCCCTGCATCCAAGCCTCCCTGCATCCAGACTCTCCTGCCAAGTCCCCACCCTGCTCCCAAACCCCCCCACTGAATGCCCTGCACTCAAACCCCCACCCTGACAAACCCTCCCTTCACCTAGACCATCCTGATGACCCTCTAGCACTAAGACCCCCCACCCCATTGAGCTGCAACCAGCTGCACCCAGAACCTCACCCCACCAAGCCCCACTCATCCCCAACCACCTTCACCTGGACCACCTGCAGAGTCCCATTGCCCCTGCACTCAGAACCTCCCAATGAGCCCAGTGCACTCAGATCTCCCACCCGCACCCAGATTGCCCCACACAGAGCCCTCTCACCCCACACCAAGCCTGTCCACACTTGGATCCTGCTGGGCTGATCCTGCCTGCCCACACTTGGTGCAGAGGGGCAGGGCCCTGGAGATGTTTCTGGAGAGGCCTGGCCCATGTGTTGTGTCAGGGTCAGATGCAGCCTTATGGCCACGTCCGTGTCCTGGGGAGGACTGCAGGGTGATCTCCCACCTGTGCTCCCCCCTGCCACGTGGGAGCCTCCACATCTACGTATTGGCAAATAAAATTAGCAGAATTTTAAAATGTGCTCAGGATTTTTTATTTTTTGGCACCAGAATTCCCCCAGGAGTACAGTACGTATTGTTAAAATGTAGGGAGGGCTGCACTTTGTACAAAAATAAAAAGACATGATTGCCAGAGATGAGATTGTCTTGACACAACGATACGAAATTTGGAGAACAGTAATTTTGCCAAGTGCAGTCCAATGAGTAATCACCCTCTGGATGCAATCCAGTGTTATTACAAGATTATTTGCCCAGTTATGGGCTTCAGTCCAGGGGCAATATCTCCTCAGTGCAGGAACCTGTTTTAGAACACCTTTACTGAGAGGGTCCAACCGATGTCAGTACATCCTGAATAACAGGGAAAGTCTCAGTTACAAAAGGCTGTGCAGCTACAGGACATATCTGTTTCTGCAGGGCCAACCTTCCGTGGGAGTTACCCCATAACATAAATGTAACTGTGCTCATGATAGGGAGAGAAATTTCCCTATGAATAGAATTAATCTGTGGCCTAAGGAAAGCAGAAAGAAATTGTCCTTCTCTGCTTGGGTCAGGATCTGACGGCTCCCTAGGACAGTAGGGGTGAGACTATATAGTGTATAAAGGTGGTGAAAAGTAATATTGTAACTGACTTAATGGGATATTTTACCAGCAAAAAGGTCTTTGAGCTGTTCGTTGACTTGAGCAGCACCAGGAGCAAGTGGACACTGCTGCCGAGTCTTTAATGCCCACAAAAGCAGATAATTACATAAGTTACCTTGATGTTTAAGGTGTCAGCTAAGGAAGCTACATACAGTAAACTATATAGCACTGTGCCCAGTAATTTCAAAGAGCCTGAGGGTATTAAACATGAAGCTGAGACCAGTCAGCCCTCTCCTCCAGCTACTGTATTCATAGTGCTAAATTCTCATCTCATCAACAGAAAACCTTCATTCAGTTCATACTTCTGATTCATTTGAATCTGTTCTTTGCCCTCAGATTGATCTAGGTCCTCCTATTGTATTTGTGATGTTAAGATGGACTGTTGAGAACATCTTGCTCAGCAACACAGACAGCATTTGTTGTCAGTCCCAGAGGAACCTCTGCTCACTTGACTGGAAGCATTTGTAATAATTACTTTCATTTTACATTGTGAAAGTACTGTTCACATGTTAACTAATTAATTCTTTTCACATCCTCATCCTCCTCCCCGCCCCCCTGTGGGAAATGAGTAGGTATCATTATCTTCACTGTACAAATAATCTGGATCACAAGGAAGTTAAGTGAGATGGCAAAAGCCTCTGCCAGTAGAGGTGGGGTTAGAGATTAAGAGTTTCTAATTTGCAATCCCCTATTTGTTCTAGCAGATTAGTGTCTGTCCAGAAGGGCAAACAAAGGAGTTAGGTACCTAGAGTAGGTCATTGGACAAGGACAGCAAACTCCTGAGGAAGTGAGGCATAACAAAAGATGAAGAAGAGTTGGACCTTGCTCCCATTAAAATCAATGGAAAATTCCCTCTGTCTTCAGTAGGCACGACTGTGTAAATACTCAGACCCAAATTTTCAAATGTAAGTGTCAAACTTTAAGGACCTAAATCCATATTTTTGCACTGATGTGACCTGATTTTTCAAAATTCTGAGTGCGCTCAGGTCCTATTAACTTCTTTGGGAATTCTAGGTGCGCAGCAGCACCAAAAATCTGTCTGCTTCAAGGTAGATGCCTATGTATGATCAACTTAATTGGAGCCTGAGTGAGTGGGCTTTACAAGGCCTGAACTTCGGAGGTGAGCCCCTTAGAGGTTGCAAGGAAGTCTGCCATGCTAATACTCTTCAATGGCAAAAGAAAATCTCAAGTATATGAATTAATCCAGTGTGGGGTTTTTTTGTTTTTGTTTTTTCAGAGCATGCTTTTACCTGAATCATCTTCTTTCCATTCCCTGACACAAATAAATACAAATTTCACTAGTTTGTGTGTCTTCTGCTGACATTTTTCCTGGTGTTTATCCAAGAGTAAAGTTCTCATGTATTTGTGCACTTTTTACTCCCAGACCTCTTGCTCTCTTCCTTAACCCCACCATTTCTTCACACTGCAGATGGTGGTCCATTTACCTTCCAAGAGGGCAGCTGATATTAATTAATCTCACATTACTCTACTTATTTACAGCATTCCTAACAAATTTTCCATGAAAAACAGAGATGAACTTAATGGCTTGTCAGAAATGCTGGTTCCTATGAAGAGTGGTTCTCTCATACAGGGTTGGATGAGGACTCTCTAAGGGAGGAAGGAATAAGGAAGCTCAACATCCTTTGACAGTTAGGAAAGTGTGACCTGTTTTAAATGACTACCTCTGTGTGTGTTGGAAGTAGAAATGCCCTAAGAGGCCAAAACAGCTGTAACCTATCTTGATGCTATTCTGAATAAAGTGCAAGAAACACTGTCTACTCCATAGCACTAGATGATATTTCTCCCAGTTGTCCTTACTCTTGATGATTACCTGTTTTGTTCATTCCCTTTGAAGCACCTGGCATTGGCCACTGTCAGAAGACAGGACACTGGGCTAGATGGACCATTGGTCTGACCCAGTTTGGCCATTCTTGTAGATCACTTCATGACTCTCTAGGTTGCCTCAGCAATGCAAAGCAGCTAGGATAGGGGCTGAGGATCTGGTCCTTGAATTCAAATAATTTAATAAACTGAATCCTGGCAGATTGATGACCATTTCCAGGTAAAATTAATGGTATTATATTTAATATAAACACAGAAGGGGACATTTTGAATCTCCTAGATCCCTAAATCCTGTAGATTGAGGGAATTTAAGAGCCTAAATCACTATGGAACTTCTGAAATTTTTATCCAGTATCCCTTGTATCTACTAAGGGCCTGATTCTGCTTCTTTTACATATACCAAGTAGAAACAATTCCTCAAATAGTCTCACTGCAATCAGTGAGCCAACTAAGGCAATGTGGTTTGGTGGACAAGGCAGCAAGTTAAACAGCAGGAGGCCTGCATTCTATTCCCACCTCTCCCACTACCCTGCTGGTGTGTGGGCTGGAGCACATTACTTCAACTCTCTGCTCTAGGTTCGTGGCATAATGATCCTTACCCTCCTTTGTAAAGCACTTTGAGATCTACAAGTAAAAATAGCCAAATATTATTACACCTGGAGTACAATACTGTACAATGTAAGTAAATCTGTCAGAATTGGTTCCTGTAATAATACACTTTATATAGCACCTTTTATTCAGAGAGCATTAAGTGCTTTAAAATATGAATGATTAAGCATCAGAACGCCTCTGCATGCTGAGTATCATCAGCCGCATTTTACAGTCAGTGAAGGTTGAGGCACAAAGGATGTGATTTGCATGAGGTCACACAGTCACTGGCAGCAGGCAAGAAGAGAGCCCAGGTCTTCCCCCGTCTCCTAGCTTCATGCTCAAAACATGAACCATCAACCCAGATCATGTTCTCTTGTTGCTTTAAATTAAGCTGAATCAGATGCCACTGCCTTGCAATATTCCTTTGATATTCTACAGCCTGAGGGCTGAATCCTGCCCTAAGAAGTATGTGTGCATGTGCCCCATTTCTACTGACTTCAAAGAGAGCTCTGTGCATGTGTCTGAGGGCAAACTTTGACCCTTCCTACTTCAAATGTATTTTGCGACAAGATTCGTATGAAGTGCTCAGTTTGCAGTATAACTTGAAACAAATTCTGTGTTGTCTCCACAATACCATGGTGACAGGAGCCTGGAACCAGATTCTGCCTGGCCCTTGTGCGGGGATATAGTGAAGTGCAAACAGAGAATATAAGGAGTTTTCCTTCCCTTTGCGCAACCTGAATAAATATAAAGTCTAGAAGAGAGAATGGCAATCCCATGCCGGTACTCCTCCGTTCCCTGGGTGTGGGAAAGTGGCATTTGTTTCAGCTCATCTCCGCTCTATGCATCAGTCAGAGAGGGACGGCGGTGAAGCATGTTGGGGTAGCAAATCGTACCCCCGGGGGATGGATCAGGAGGCAAACCACTTCTGTGTGCTCAGTGGATCAGGGAGGAATTCTTGAAGTAGAGTGGCCCCAGGTGCTCTGCACCACTTCTAACACAGGGCCTAGTGGATAGTGCAGTAGACTGAGATTCAAGAGAACCTGCTTTAAACCCACACTTGCCTTGCTCTAGATAATCTACCTCTGACCCTCAGCTGTAATTTCTGACTTTGGTTCTGACCCTTGACTCTGATGCTGGCTCTCACCCTGAGCTCCCATTCCTGCCTACTGACTGCTGCTCCAACCATGAGGTCTGACTGCCCGTGTCCTGGTCTCTGACAGGATGGCCTTTGATAAGTCACTTCATCTCCCTATGCCTCGACTACCCTATATGTATAATGGAAATAATGGTGCTTACCTCCTTTGCAAAGTACTTTGAGATCTACTGATGAAAAGTGCTGCTTAGGAGTTAGGTATAATTGTTATTATTACAGGGCACAATCAACATCCTGGGTGATTATTTTACTTTTCAGGGATTTTTTTAACTGTATTTCACTCTTATTTGCTGTCAGACTGCTTCTGGAAAACCAGCTGTTAAGGTATCATAGTAGGAATTTAGCAATGTACTGCCTCTTATCCCAACCCTCTTTTTAATGTGCATAGGAAGTGAATATGGTAAATTAGTACTCCCTCTAAGGAGACTTTCAAAGAAGTTAAGCATAGAGTTGCACATCTGAGAACACATAATAACTGTGAGGGCCTACGCAATTATCCAGTATGTGTTCACAACCATGGCATTGACAGAGAGAACTCTGGGGGCGAGCCCTTTGGGAATCTGGCTTCATGTCCTGTCAGTGCATTTTGTGTAAACTATGATTGAACCTCTGCTTTATGAAGCCAAATTCTGTTCCACTGTGTAAATGCCCCTACAATGTTCATGCACATACATAGCAAAAGAGACGTTAATCTTCAGGTATCGTGCAGATGGGTGTGACTTTCAAAATTAGTCAATACCTTTGTAATACACAAACTATGAAATAGAAAACTAACAACCTACCTTTTTGCCATTTAATTCAATAAATGTTTTGCCATTTATTTTTAATCTGGGTTGGCTGGTGGCTAATAAACAGTACAGAAATTCTGATCAGTATAGTGAGAAGACACCTTTATAGGTAGAAGTTAAATGAATTTAGAGTGATGCAGTAACTATAGGCATGGATGTAGCCAGAAATAGACCAGGATGTACAAATTTGTATTTCAAGCTGCTCTTATGTTTCCTTTTCTTACCAGATACCTGTATCTAACTCCACCTGCTGTTTTAGTATGATGGTGTCATATTTATTCTAGGAATTTAAAGATTTGCTGTGAGCAGAGGGCAAAGGATTGGCTAGCGTGTCTCTGAGTTTTAAATTGCTAGCTAAGTCTCTTGTCTATATTTTGGTAGGGAACAGCTTTTTGCAAGGGTCACTGCAGGAAAGATCAGTGTTGCATGCCGTGTAAAATGCCAAAACACTTGGAAAGAAGTCATCATCTTTGGACAGGTTTCCAAACGTTAGTTGCAGCCAAACCAACTAATTCTAAAATGTCAAAGTCTCATTGTTGTACATCACAAAAAAACTGAAAATATTTGTCTTTCTAAAGCCCTTGGGCATCTGATTTTTTGGCTGCCTTCTGTTCTATCCTTTTACTGTGTCTTTTTTTTTTCTTCTGGCCAGTCTAGGGCTCCTGTTCCTTTTTCAGGCACACACTGACTTTTGTAACATAGTGTGCCTCAAAGAATCATCTCAGCTCTAAATATAACTTTACTCTTGTTCTAGTGCCTCTCCAAAAGCCACAGATGGGTTGGGGTGGGAGGAAAGAGCTATTAATAATACTCCTCAAATCCCCTTGCCTGGCCTTTATATTCCCTCAGCATCTTATAATTTCTTCTCTGGAGCATGCCTGTGAGACAGACAGACAAGCTCAGTCCTGGGAGAAAGACGTTACAAGTGACACAGAAAACTAGTAGTGAAGACACCTCAGTAGGATGTGGGATTGGTTCATTTCTTCAGCACAAAACAACTGTTTCTACAATTTTGGGGTCATGGCCACATAGCTGTGGTGAATTTTTCTGGTGTGCAGTAGTTTGTATAGCTAATCTAATCTATTTCTGGTATTTACAAGGCACCAATCACTGTAACATCCAGGCACCAGATCACTGAATGGGCATCTAGAGCGTTGTTTAGGTACGTTATAATAAACTGGAAGAAACAAATAGCAAAGGGCTAGATTCTGCCTCTCACCTTGCTCATGATTAATGGTACTTTACTCCAGGAGTAGTCTTAATAACTTCCACGGGACTACTCATAGAGTGAAGTACTACTCAGAGTAAGTAAAATTGGGATTATCTGGCCTTAAACGACCTACTATAACAAAAGTGAGAGAACATTGTGTCAGATGGAGTTAAACTTTGGTTTGAAATGAGCAACATCCCCATAGTAAGACAGTTGTAGCCAGCTCAAAAGTTTCAGAAACTCATTCTTGTGGTTTAGTTGCAAATTTACCTTTGTCCTACTCATCGTAATGCCAGCTCCCAGAGAAGTTAGCTTGTAAAAAGACACTGGAAGCAAGTATAAGATAGCCCCCAAATTTACATTCTGCTTATTAAAAAGTAAAATGAAAACTAACTTCAGAGAGAACTATGCATCTGGATTCTTCAGGGACTCAAGAAAGCCTCCCAAATAATGTGTCCGTTTTAGCTTTGCCTAAGGGAGCCACTGATAAATTTTGCAAGATTGTGTCTTCTCATAGTATTTCCGTTCCTGGATGGTGAATATGTCATGATGACCAGCTCTCTCATTACTTAGGCCCAGCAATGCCTCCCTCAGGAATTCATAAAGCACATTAAACTATAAATTTAAATAACATTTAAAGCAAACACTGAAACACCCTTAATATGAGTAGAAATGTTCTATGGGTTTTTTTGTAAAGGGATTCCACATACTTGAAATCTAGTCAGTTTTTAAAAACTGAGGTAAAGTTAGTTTTGGGTATTGCCCTGGCCTTGGCTCCCCCTGCCTTTATGGTTTTACAATCACATTTTCTTATTTCCTAAGGGTTAAATTGTACTGTAGCCCTGTATGGCTGTGTAGGGGAGTAAGAGCATACGACAATGCTGCTGAGTGTCCCCCACACACAGTCCTGCATGATCATGGAGGGCTTGCATAGGTAGAGAGTCCAAACAGGAATGAGAGCTGGTTCCATGGAGCAACAACTCTCCACAGCACAAGGGACAGGAAGGGACCAGAGATGCATAGGGAAGGTCAGGTATTTGGTGGACTCCTGACTTTGCCCACCACACATGTGCCAAATGGCTGAGCTAGTGGAGCACAAAGGAGGGAATGTGCTATGTACATCAATGGGCTGAGGGAACAGTCTGTCCCCCTACTTGTGCATCAGAGGATCTCATGGGGAATTATGACTCAGAGGGGTGAGGCAGTGCAATTGCATGACATGTCTTTTATAAACAAAGCTTCAATTGAGCCCTATCTGCTTTTCTCTCCCCTGAAGTCCCCCATAATAATCCTGGATCTCCAGTTATACACCTGAGTTCATAAAGTTACTTATATGCAGGAGGAGGGCCAACAACATCCCTTTGATTAAAATAATGTTTTTGTTTTAAGAATTGCTTTGCATTGTTCACACAGCAGATGTCTTGGCTATTATTATTTCCATTTTTTGTACAGTGCCTAGCACATTGATGCTGCCCGAAATAATGTATATAGCACCAAGAAAACCAGAAAGTGAAAATGGCCAGTCTGTTTACAGTCCAAGGGTCTGATCCAGAAAATACAGAACCGCATGATTATCCTTTCACAGCAGTCAGTGTTGGTTTCCCAAATCCAGAAACTGCTTTCGTTTGCATGAAACTGCTCCAGGACAAGTTCCGCCCCCCCCCCCCTGAGATATATACAATTAGCTGCTCAGTTTCTTTCTCCTTTATCGAAATCAGCTCAACAGCACCGTGGCTAGCTTCCAAAGCCATCCGGGTGCATGATCACTAATGCATGCGCAGCAGCCTCTGTATATTAATGAGTGTCTGGACCATGACACACAGCTGTGTTCCCTCTATGCTGGCTGACAGCCATTTGAAAATGGCCCTGATTCACAAAAGATGGATAAATCATGGGATGCCAGCAGAGGGTTCATAGGAATTTGCTACTGTGACCCCACATCCCTGAATTCAGATGGCTTCTTGTAGCTATCCCACAATGCACTGTGAGAAAAATCCCAAAATATATAGAGCTCACCAGCAGGACAAAGCACCAGTGGAAACTTAGTCAGAATTCTGAGCACTTATTTTGGAAAAAAAAAAGTCAGTACCACATGTCTACATTGATTCAGAGAGGAAATAGGTAAAAGCTGGACATGTGGATGCAATTATTCCAAAACTCTTAATGCATGCAAACCTAATCCAGAGGGAAAATCACTTCTGTCAACAAGCCCTGACATAGGAGAGTAATTTGAAGAAGCATGGCTCCCTAATGCGCAGTTCCTATTCATTCAAAGCCATCCCATTGACTTCAATGAGATGAATAACAGGCATAGGGATTACATGATTGGGCCATAAAATATAAAACTCTTTGGGGCAGGGACCATCCCTTTGTTGTAATTTTATGTATTGCCAAGCACAGTGGGACTAAGCCTTCCAGATGCAATCCCAATGCAAATAACTAAGCAAATCCAAAGAGAAAAGAAACAGCAACACAACTTAGATTTTTAAAATTCTTGCCACTGAGCTGATTCCCTGAGCTGGTCCTGAGCTGGTGTAAATGTACCATCTGAGCATTGGGCATCGGGTTTATTGTTGACACAGTACCAATCTATGTAATCTTCCACTAAAAACTGGTGGTACCCATCAATATCTTTCTCCCTAATATGTACTATATGATGGGGATCTATTTGTCCTCAAATAATTCTTGCCTTTATATTATCCAATAAATGAACTACCAGAGAAGCAAAAAAAAAAAAAAAAAAAAAAAGCCTCATTCATCAAAAGCCAAGGCTGATTAGAAGATTAGAAGACACAGAGATTCAATGCAGATCCATCCATTCATTTCGAATTTTTTTTTCTAGCCAGCACAATAAAATAGTACACACTTCTGGACAGACTTGTCCTCCCCCCTTCGGATAGCTCAGGTGTTAGCAGTCGCCCAGGAAAGAAGTGATGATTTAAAGACGCATGATTTTACTCTGACGGTGTCACTTTAATGTAGGACGGGCTCTGAAGTGTCTTGGGTTGGACGAAGCCTTCTCACTTAAAAAAGATTTTTGCTGCCTGTGTTTCCAGGAGACATTTGCACATCTCCCTCCCCATCTTTATTTTAAATCTCCCTCCGCTCTGACTGTCCAGCTTCCAACAGCTGCAGGCACTCCATTCCCAGGCAACCTCGGAAGCCAAAGAGGGGCTGGTGTTTTGCTAATTGAGGAGGAGACGTGAAACTTAAAAAACACACGCACACAACCCAGCACCATCAGGACGGGGGCGTGGGTCCGTGTCCCACGCAGGTTGTAAATCTGTTAGATCGTTTTTAATACTGATACTTAGTTTCTTTTCTTACCAAACTCTACAGTTGACAAGTGGCTTTTGGTTTTCCCTATTGAAGTCTGAGCAGGCCGGAACGCTGTTCACTTTACAGAACCACACACAGCAGGCAAAACCATTTCCCCCCTTCCCGTCCCCCCACCCCCCAGTCTCTTTGCGCCTCGGCTTTCTGTAGAATACGGTAAACCATGCCTGGATCACGTGTGTGTTTCCCCTGCTGAGTGTAGACGGGGGGAAAAGGAGAACGAGCCGCCAGGGGGAGGGGGAGACGTGCTGCGAGCCCGGGGGAAGCGCTCGTGCCGCGGGAGAATCCCCGGGCCAGCCCCTTGCGCCCAGCCCAGCTGCGGAGCATGCCTGGGGCCGGCCGCTAGCCGGCCAGAGCCAGGGACCGCCGCCAGCCTCGGAGCGCGCGTGTGGCCGGCCCGCTGCCTGCCCCATGGGGCTGTGTTACAGCCTGCGAGCCCGGCTGCTGGGCGCCCACCCCTCCATCGCCTACGGCGGGGACGGGGAGCCGCACGGCGGGGGCCCGCTGGAGCACGGGGACCCGCAGCTGCTCCACCGGCTCCGGCGGGAGCTGGTGGCCCGGGAGAAGGCGGAGAAGAAGCGGAGCAAGAGCATCGACAAGACGCTGAAAGCCGAGAAGCGGGAGTTCAAGCAGACCCACCGGCTGCTGCTGCTGGGTGAGCGAGCGGCCGAGCCCCGGGCGGCTCCCGGGGGCCCCGGGCGCGTCTGTTCCCCGCGGGCCGCCTCTGGTCCCTGCAGTTGGGAACTCTCCGGCTGTTCGGGGTCCCCCCCCAGGTTCCCGCAGCCCGGGCGGTGTCCGCCTGGGGCGCGCCGTTGGAGCCGGGGGTGGGACCCGAGGGTGGCCCAGGGGCGTCCCCGCGGGGCAGGCGAGGGAGCGAAGCTTCCCACCGCTGGAGCGGCGGGGCCGGGGTGTTGGTGCGGTCTGGCCGCGCTGCGGTGCAGGGAAGCGGGTTTCTATTGGCCCGGCTGGGGAATCAAAGGGTTGAAGAGGGGATTTAAAAAAATGGAAATGAACAATTCCATGCTGCAGGCTTGGTTTTTGTCTCCCCCCCCCCCGGGTTATTCTAAGCAGGGTTAGAAGGTCCTGTAAAGTGTTCAGAGTTTTTGAGTCTTTTAGGTTGGCATTTGATGTTGCAGCTGAAGAGTTCATTTTATCCTGTTTGATCTACTCTGTGGTATTTAGAGAGGAATCACTGTGGTGTGTCTAGGCCCCTGATAAATGTCTTGAGTCAAATTTATCTTTTATTTTTTTTAACTAAACTGCAATATGGTAGGTACCCTTTAAACCACTGTTGTGTTTTCCAGTGCTAAGTATTTACTGTTTTGCCAGTGATGTGTTTCTATGCGATTCTTACCTGTGATGGCAATTATGTTCGCTCCAGCCTTTACGTTAAAAAAATACGTGTTTTGAGAGCTAGTCAGAAGCGCAGTGGTGGAGAGAATTGGCTTCCCTGGGGAGAAAGCCAAGAATGTAAGGGACCTAAAACTTTTTTCTTCTGTTTTATAAAGTATATAGTTTATGCCACAATATAATACATGAGGGACGACTTCAACATAAAACAGGGATCAAACTTATTAATAATTTGTGAATAATACAGTATATCTTCTGCACATGACAGCATTTACTCTTTGAGGACAGTGTTTCGTTTTTTGAATTTCCAAGTAACGTTCTTTTAACATAGTAAGTAACAGATTAAGCGGACCCTTTTTAAGAAATACTTCAGTGAGTTCTTCCCCCCACCCCCCCAGCAAATAAATTCCCAAATTTTGGAAATCTGCAAACTTTCACTTCATTACTATAGCTAAGGTCTAGGTAACTTTTTGAAAGCTTATTAAAGTGTTCATGTTCCATTATTGAGATAGGCCCTGATCCCGCAATTTACTGCGTGAGGGTGGATTGTGTCAGAAGCCTGACCTAAGTGGAGCTCTATAAAGGTACAACAATCTGACTTCACATTGTCAATTGCAGGATTGAAGTCTTAATGATAACCGCTTCTATTTGTGGGTTTGATCGAATGCCTCTTGAAATCAGCTGGTGTCTTTCCACAGACTACAATGGCTTTTACATTATTCCTGAAGTTATCATGTTGTTGACAAATATTTTCATTTATCTGCATTTGTCACTGAATAGATGTTCCAGAATCTAAGGCCTGGCCCACACTATAAAGCTAGGTTCGCATAAGTCATTTTGCTTGCTCAAATTTGCTTCTGGCTTACATAAGCACCTTTTTACAGCCACACAGTAAAATCACCTCCCTGAAGGGCACAGAACCATGTCAACCTACTGAGGTTGACATAGTGTGAGTATAGATACTGCATGACTTGTGTTGACTCTAATAGCTGTCCCACAATGTCCCATTCCCTGTGACAGTGGCTGCTCTTGTCACTACCTTAAACTCTACTGCCTTGAGGTCACAGAGACTGGCAGTCACCTACACACCACCCAAAGCCCCTTGCATGTTTTTTAAATGTCTTTTCCTGACTCTGCACCTTGGTAAACACACCTAGCAGCTCACCTCTCTAATGTGCAGCCGCCCATGCCAGCTCCATGCTCTGCATGTGTTCTTGCCGGCAGGAGACAGGATTTTAGGCCTCTGAGGAGAAGAGGCTGTGCAAGCACGGCTATAGATCAGCCATAGAAATATAAACATCTACAGATTGCGCAGGGGATACAGGCAAAGGGGTGCAACAGGGATCAGAAGCAATGCCACGTGAAAGTGATGAAACTTTCCCTGGGGATACCACAAGGCCTGGAAGTACAACAATAAAACGGGTGCTGCACTGCAGAGCTGCTGCTTCTCTGTGGAATTGTATGCTATTCTGGGAGGAGACCCCTCCAGACCATGGTGCACACTTTGGAGGAGCCTGAGACAGAGACCTCTGCCATGAACAGCAAGGAGGAGGACTGAGGAGATGTGACATGGGACCCCAGCTGGGCTGCAAGCCAGAACTTGTTCTGCGACTCTACCACGGTCCAGCCAGGTGGGCAGGGATAAGCCTGATGAAGGGGGAAGAGAACTGAAGTAAATGTGTGCATGCATTTTTCCTCACAATCCTTAAATTTCAAGATGGTGCCCAGCCCACCTCCAAGCTGACAAGAAGAAGGTATTGACCTTTCATTGTTTTACTCTTATCAGAAGAGGTTGAGTTGGTATCTGTTTTTCATTCTCTTGTGGGATTAGGTAGCTGCTGGGGCAAGAGAGATGGGGAGACAGACATGTTTATGGGGACATCCCATCTGTTCTCCTGAAAGATCTCCATGAAAGTTTTCATGTGGATGCTCTGTAACCATCTCCCGAAAGCTTCTAGAGATGGCTGCCTTATTTCCTCCTCAACAGTAGGACACTTGCCCTACGCTGTTCATCTGGCACCACTGAAGTCCACAGATTAGCAGTGTATGGGCCCGGGCAACCTCGGAACATCAGTAGCAGCTGTGTTCTCTGTGCTTTTGTTACCCTCAGGAGTGAGAGATCAGCTAAAACCACGAATGCCTGTGAAAAACTGTCAGTGTTCAATGCCACTGGGCTATACTGGAACCCATGGAACAGGGACTGAAATTTTACAGCTTTGTGCAACAGAAAATCCACCCCCTCCCATCCCTGGTGGGCACCATGTACTCACCATGACTGGAGCTGGAGAGCCCTGTTGTGCTGAGCAGCTCCAAAGCTGAAGTGTCAATAAGCATTTCTTATTACAAGTATTTGTGGGAATCAGGAAAGGGAATTTTGAAAGTTATCTTTCCCTTTCTGTTGTGACTGGAAATTCAGTGGTACATATATCTATTATCAGCGGCTTTCGGTGTACAGCCTTGAAAGGTGTCCCCTCTGCACCTACAGAACACCTGACCCAGATGAAGAACAGAAAGAAAAGGAGTAAGATGGATATATTCTGTGAAATCTTGCAAGCCAGCGCTGGCATAGGACTGTGAACAAAGGTCTTGGAGGGTCAATATGACCAGCAGCATGGAGAAAGACAGAGGACAGGAAAAAAGCACAAAGAGTCCCAGCAGGACAAAGAGGGGGAAATAAACCAGGTATTTAAGAAAAGCCATACTGAGTCGGACCAATGGTCCCTCTAGCCCAGTATCCTGGCTTCTGACAGTGACCAATGCCAGGTGCTTCAGAGGGAATGAATAGAATTGGCAACCATCGAGTGATCTATCCCTGTTGTCCACTCCCAGCTTCTGGCAACAGAGGCTAAAGATATTTCAGAACATGGTGTTCCATCCCTGACCATCTTGGCTAATAGTCATTGAAGGACCTATCCTCCACGAACTTGTGGTGGTGTTTTTTGAACCATGTTAGAGTTTTGGCCTTCACAGCATCCTTTGGCAACAAGTTCCACAGATTGATTTTGTGTGAAGAAATACTTCCCTTTGTTTGTCTTAAATCTGTTGCCTATTCATTTCATCGGGTGAAATGTGTTCTTGTGTTTATGCGTAGTAGTAAATAACATTTCCTTATTCACTCTGTCCACACCAGTCATGATTTTATAGACTCTCATATCCCCTCTTTATTTTCTCTTTTCCAAGCTGAGAAGTCAGTCTTTATAATCTCTTTGATGCCACTAATAATTTTTGTTGCCTTTTTCTGTACTTTTTTTCCAATTCTAATGCATCTTTTTTGAGTTGGGGTGATCAGATCTGCACTCAGTATTCAAGATGTGAGAATACCATGGATTTATATAGAATAGAGGCTTTATGTTGTATTCTGTTTTCTTATGTACTCTTTCCTAATGGTTCCTAACATTATTAGTTTTTTTGGCCACTGCTGCACATTGAGTGGATATTTTCAGAGAATTCTCCCCAATGACTGCAAAATCCTTTTTTTTTTTTTTTTTTTTTTTTTTCCCTTCTTAAGTGGTAACAGCTAATTTAGACCCCAGCATTTTGTATTTATAGTTGGGATTATGTTTTCCAATGTGCATTACTTTGCATTTGTGAACATTTGTTGCTCAGTCACCCAGTTTAGTGGGATCCCTTTGTAACTCTTCATAGTCTGCTTTGGACTTCTTTATCTTGAGTAATTTTGTATCATCTTCAAACTTTGCTACCTCACCTTACTGTTTACCCCTTTTTCAAGCTCGTTTATGCATATGGCTGGTCCCAGTATGGGATCCTGGGGGAAACCACTATTTCACTCCATTCTGAAAACTGACCATTTATTCCTACCCTTTGTTTCGTGTATATTAACCAGTTACTGATCCAGGAGAGGACCTTCCATCTTATCCCATGACTGCTTACTATGCTTAAGAGCCTTTGGTGAAGGACCTCATCAAAAGCTTTCTGAAAGTTCAAGTACACTATATCCACAGGATCATTCTTTTCCACACGTTTGATCCCCTTAAAATATTCTAATAGATTGATGAGGCATGGTTTCCCTTTACAAAAGCCATGCTGACTCTTTTTTTCCAACAAATTTTGTATAGCTGTGTCTAATAATTCCGTTTGTTAATATAGTTTCAACAAGTTTGCATGATAGTTAAGTTAGATTTACTGGCCTGTAATTGCTGGGATCGCCTCTGGAGCCTTTTTTAAAAATTGGCGTCACATTAGCTATCCTCCGGTCGTCTGGTACAGAAACTGATTTAAATTATATGTTACATACCAGACTTGTTTGTTCCGCAGTTTCACATATCAGTTCCTTCAGCACTCTTGGGTGGATACCATCTGGTCCTGGTGGCTTATTAATGTTTAATTTATCAATTTGTTCCAAAACCTCCTCTGACAACTCAGTGTGGGGCAGTTCCTCAGATTTGTCACCTAAAGAGGATGGCTCAGATGCAGGAATCTCCCCGTCATTCTCTGCAGTGAAGACTGATGCAAACAATTAGTTTGTCCACAATGTCTTTATTTTCCTTCAGTGCTCTTTTAGCACCTCAATCATCCAGTGGCCCCACTAATTGTTTAGCAGGCTTCCTGCTTCTGACGTACTTACAAATTCTTTTGCTGTTAGTTTTTTGAGTCTTTGGCCAGTTGCTCTTCAAATTATACTTTCAATTGATTTGCCAACGTTTCTGCTCCTTTCTATTTTCCTCATTAGGATTTAACATCACATTTCTAAAGGATGCCTTTTTTTTGCCTCTCACTGCTTTTTTTACCTTTGTTGTTTAGCCATACTGGCACTTTTTTGGTCCTCTTACTATGGTTTTTTTTTTTAAATTGGGGTATACCTTTTAATTTGTCCCTCTATTATGGTGTTTTTAAAAAGTTTCCATGCAGCTTGCAGGCATTTAACTTTTCAGACTGTACCTTTTAGGCCATGTCTACACATACAGTGCTGCAGCAGCATAAAAAACCACACCCCACGAATTGCATAGCTCTCCCACCAACCTAGTGCTGTGCACACTAGATCTTAGTTCGGTATAACTCATGTTGCTCAAGAGGGTGGACTATTCACGCCCCTGAGCAACCTAAGTTTTGCCAACATAGGTGGTAGTATAAACATAGTTAAACAGAAATTAAGACTAGCTTCCTCATTTTAGTGTAGTTCCCTTTTCTGAAGTCAAATATGTGGTTCCCCCTCCCCTGGGATGTTTAAATTTAGTTATATTATGGACGCTGTTATTAAGCAGTACAACTATATTCACCTCTTGGACCAGGTCCTGTGCTCCACTCTAGGATTTCGGTTCCAGGACTCACTGCTTCAGGAAGCACACGTTTATGATGTCAAGAAACTTTATTTCTGCATCCCGTCCAGAGGTGACACGTACCCAGTCAATATGGGGATAGTTGAAATCACCCATTATTGTTGGGTTTTTCTGTTTTTATAGTCTCTTTAATCTCCCTGAGCATTTCACCATCCTGGTCAGGTGGTTGGTAGCATATCCCTAGTGCTGTGCTCTTATTATTCAAGCATGGAATTTCTGTCCATAGAGATTCTACAGCAGTTTGGTTCATTGAAGACTTTTACTATATTTGACTCTGCTTTTGCAACTGCTGCTTGCTCCGAGGGGCACTTTGTTGCCATCCAGTGGTGGTTAGGCCAGCTAGCGATTGATGAGCCTTGATGTGTCTTTTAGCTCATGCTGCAGTAGAAGCTCATGCATTTAGCTCAAGAGGTCCCAGGTTTGATCTCCACTACTGACACCCCTGCCCGTGGGTTGGCATTACACTTCTTTTCACATATAGTACCATGCCCCCACAACCTATTCTGTCATTCCTATATATTTTGTACCCTGATATTATTACCTTTGAATACCTAGTGTTATCATTACCATTCATTATCATTCCACAAGTTTCTGTATTGCCCATTATATAAATATCCTCATTGAATAAGAGGCACATAAGTTACACCCATCTTAGTATTTAGACTTCTAGCATTAGTAAATAAGCACTTATACAATTTTCACTTTTCAGCTAGCTGCCATTATCTGATGTAATTGAATGGGACTATTTTTCAGTTGACTTTCTTGTCAGAGCCTACCTAAACGTTATCACCTTCTATCCTCTCCTCCTTACTAGTATATAGAGAATGATCCTCCCCTAAGAGATGTCTCCATCCTTATGGTGGGCTCCTCCATACCTGTTGGCTTTCCCCAGCCCTTAGTTTAAAAACTCCTCTACAACCTTTTTAATTTTACATTCCAGCAATCCGGTTTCATTTTGGCTTCGGTGAAGCCTATCCTTCCTGTATAGGCTCCACTTTACCAAAAGGTTCCCCGATTCATAATAAATCTGAACTCCTTCTCCCTATGCTATTGTCTCATTCAGGCATTGAAACCCTGCAGTTCTGCCTGTTTAATCGACCCTGCGCATGGAAATGGAAGCATTTCAGAGAACGCTACCAATGGAGGTCTTGGATTTCAATCTCTTACCTACCAGCCTAAAGTTGGCTCCAAGACCTCTCTCCTACCTTTCCCTGTGTCACTGATATCTAAACCTACGTTGGTTGTACCATGACCACCAGCACTACTCATAACCCTGTCTAGATATCTCAAGAAATCTGCAAACTTTGCAGCCGACAGGCAATTAACCATGTAGTTCTCCCAGTCATCATAAACCCAGCCATTTATGTTTCCAGTGATTGAATCCTTCGTTGCTATTACCTGTCTCTTCCTAATAACTAGGGTTCCCTCTCCCAGATTGGTATCTTCAGTGTGAGAGGATACCACAATATCATCTGGAGAGAGGGTCCCAACCATGGAATCGTTTCCCTCCACTCTACTTTTAGAATCTCCTTCCTTGAGACTTTCATCCTCCTCAACAGTACAGAAGCTGTCAGACTGGAGGGTGCGACTGCACTACTGTGTCCTGGAAAGTCTCCTCTCTGAGATTCTCCGTCTCCCTTAGCTCCTCCTGTTCAGCCACTCTGGTCTCCAGAGCCTGTACTTGATCTCTGAGGGCCATGAGCTCCTTACAGCCCATGCATCCATGTGCCCATAAAGCAGATAATCATACATGCTGCATTCAGTGCAGTAAACTGGCTAGCACCCCTCTCTGGTGCTGGACTTCTACCTGAATTCTCTTTTTACTTCTGCAGCTTTTTGTGTTTTTGGTTGGGGGGGTTATTGCTTTAAGTTTAGAGACTGTTAATCCAGTGTACCAAGCTCTCCCACTCCCTCTCTAAAAACTCCCACACAAAACTCTCCTGTTAGCTGCTCCTGTTCGCTAGTCCCATAACATCAGAGGACATAACGTAACAGGTCTTCCCAGGCAGTGAATGCTGCAGACTTTGGTTGACCAGACTCTCCATCCTTTGCAACCCTTGAAGATCTTCATAGTCACAGCTTCCTGTACCCCCAGCATACCAAGTGCCATCACAAGGTGCACCCCCACCACTCCATGCTGGGAAACAGAACGGAAACTGCAGCTGCGTATATACCCACCAGCGGTCTCACAGGTCAGTGTGACTATGGGTGCAATCAACTTCATGTTCGTACATGTTTACTTCCTTTCCAATTTTAAATTATCAACCAGTTAAGTTATGTTAAAAACTTGCTTCCATTGCTCACAGAGCTTTTTGTACATTGCTTTTTGGCACTGTTTTTCCGCTCAGTAAAGTGTTTTTGGAGAATGAAATTCTTTATTAGTTCAAAGCAAATATTGCAGGCTACATAGCAGCAGTCAAAGCAAACAGTACTTCGAATCATAGAAGATTAGAGTTGGAAGGGACCTCAGGAGATCGTCTAGTCCAACTCCCTGCTCAAAGCAGGGCTAACCTCAGCTAAATCATCCCAGCCAGGGCTTTGTCAAGCCGCAGCTTAAAAACCTTTAAAGATGGAGATTCCACCACCTCCCTAGGTAACCCATTCCAGTGCTTCACCACCCTCCTAGTGATAAACTTTTTCCTTTTAGACCTCCCCCACTGCAACTTGAGACCATTGCTCCTTGTTCTGTCATCTACTACTTGTGAATGCACACCAAGCAGCACGCTCTAATTCATCATGCTATTCCTTCTCCTCTTCCATGCTGCCAGGGAGCATTTAGAGCACAAGTGGCATTCTTCCTGCTTTCAGTTTTGGTGCCTGGCGGCACAGTGACTTGTAACATAAGGAAGAGTATTTGCAGGAACAGTCCTGCTCACCCGCTACAGCCGTACTCTGAAATATGCTCAGTGTGCTCTATGGGACTGGAGCACATTGTAACAGGTATATAGGAACTGTGTGGGGATGGAACATGGTCAGTCCCTAGAGAATTGTTGGAGAATTTAGCCCCCAGCCTCAAACAAACCTTTACTGAGGATGTGCAAATGGTGATTTTTCAGAGGCGTGCAACTCGGCTGAATTTGGACATATTTTCACAAGGGTAGCAAAAGGCATGTAGCTGACCCCAGGCCTGGGCCCCAACTAAATTTCAAGTCCCTGATCCAAACCATGAAGGTGCTAAAGCTGTTCAATGAAAAGGTGGTTTTCTTAACATTAATGTTTTCTTAATAGTGGGCAGAACAGTGTATCTTTTTCTCCCTAATCTCAGTCTTGAAAACAATTTAATCATTTTTAACCAAAAAAAATTTTTTTTTTTTTTAAATCTGCCCCAAGCAGACAGCTTGAATGGAAAATTTCTCTTCGAATATTTAAAGTTTGGCATCAACTGGAAACTGAGTTTTACCATGGAAAGTGCTGGGCAACCTATAGGCAGCACTGTCAGCTAACATAATTAGGTTATGACAAAAGGTGCTAATGGATAGCAGATGAGGAGTCACTCATGTATAAGCACCCAGCATGAAACTCTCCATGGAAAGGGCTTGAGAAGCCATATAATAAGTGCTTTCAGATATTAAAGCTTTCATGGGAGGGAAGGAAGGCGGGGGGAAGAGAGAAAGAGAGAGTCTGTGTTTTTAAAACACTCTTTGTCTGAGCCTTTAGACCAGTAGTCCTCAACCTTTTGAGGTGCGCCCCACAGATTGAACACCCCTGCTGTAGACCTTTCTGAGTTTCCTTGTGTTGCACAGCGAAGGCACAAAAGGAGGATTCCTAAGCAGGTCGCCCCTTCCAGACCACGCTTTCTAGGGAGAGATTTAGACTGAGGGTTTTCCAAGTGTAAAGAGCAGGGTCTGGGGGAAACAGAGGGTCGCCGAGTGCATCCGAGCAGTTGCATCTTTCTGAATTAGTGAAAGTCCTGGAGAAAGACAGACCCGTGGCAGCTGCTTCTTGGGACAGGGCAGCCATGCCTTACCTGAAGGAAGCAGCCTGGATAGTGGTGGTACCCTCCCCTCTTCAAAGGAACAGGGCTTGTGTACATGTTCTAAATTTAACAAATTACACTAAGAAAATACCTTACTCCTTGATATTGGTAATGATTGTAGGAGCTCTGGAGTAGAAACCAGAGCTGTGCCTAGTGTTGTCTTAGGGAATCATTATACAGTTTTATGAGCCTTCTCAGTAGAAACAGGTTGCTAGAGCACTTGGAGCCGGGCAGGCAAGCCAGCAGCACTTGCCTGAACACTTCTCAGCAGCAAGTTAAGTGCTTAGTATTGCTTAAAAACTTGTCTCTGGAATCTTCTTCTCATGTTATAACAGCAAGTTGGCAACAGCTATTACAGTGCCCACGCCAAATGGGACACTGACCTGCAAGGCCTCGACGCCAGCTTTTGTTCGGCAAAGGGTTAGTAGCGATGATGATGTTGTTATCCCTTTTGACCCAGTATTTCGAGACTTACAGGTTCTTTCTGTTAGCAGAAATTGATGATAGTCAAGTATTTCTTTGGTGCAATTCTCTTTATTTACACAGTCCTGTTTCCCGGATCACAGTAGAAATCAAACAGTAGACATTTTCTTTGCTCAATATTCTGCTAACCACTGTCTCCATTTCTCACCCAAACTATGTGATGGTTTTCCAATACTCATAAACTCATAAATAAATTCTGAGTCCTCCAAAATTTTGCACATCTATGAATATCTGGGGCATTGGCCAGTTCTGCACAGCCTCAATTTGCTTTTCATCAGTGGAAATTCCCCTGCCCCCCTTTTACTAATTGCATAATCAAAGTAAATTACCTCTTTTTTGAAATAACACACTCTCTTCTGGGTCAGTTTCAGATTGGCGGCCTTAATGCCACAGACCATCTGTAAATGTATCAGTTTCTAAGATTTTAGTATGCACCAGGATATCATCTAGATATAACAAATAGGCTGAGAGAGGTAATACCCTCTGTTTGGTGCATTAAACATTCCAAAAGCCATCACTTCAACACAGGGCTTGTCATGTTGTGAAAAGTGTTTTTCCTGTTCTTGGGATCCACTTCAACTTTCCAATACCCACTTGGACAATCCAGGGTGAAAAATTAGATTAATCCTACTATGGCATCCACAGTATCATCTATACACGGTAATGGATAAGAAGAATCCATCCTTTAAATAAAGGGACATCCTTTAGTTTTCGGTAGTCCACATAGAATCTGGTGCTGCCTTCTTTTTTCTTAACCAGAATTTGTGATAAGGTCTAAGGAGGGATTGAAGGCTCATTTATGCCCTCCTGATACATTTGCTCAATGACCTGTAAAACTTCTTCCCTTTTTGCTACAGATAAACAGTGTGGTGGCTGTTTGACAGAAAACAGTCCATTAATCTTGTGCTGGACCAGAGCAATACAACCTTTGTTGGGTCAGGAGAACAACTCCTGACTCCTAGTCGAAAAGTCTCTGAGAATGCTCTACTGCTCCTCCCTTACATGTACAGCACTGCATGGGAAAGTCCAATACAAACTCTGGGAGCTCACCTTCTCCCCCTTCCTTCTTGTAGCTTTCTTCTATATCAGCATTTACTAGATCTATTGGCTTACATTTTGTTGCTGTGGTTCCCATTATGACTATTTGCTGCTTGTTAGAAACATTCCACAAACCAGAATCTGTTCCTGTTTTAGTTCCACAAGAGCTTTAGTAGCTAAAATGTCCTTGAGATCCGGGGTTTTAAAGTGTGTTTCAATCATTCCCCATCTTTCCTTTGCTGGGAGGTTACCACGGGATGTAGTGGTTACAGCATCTGCCCTGGAGGCAGGACAACTCGTTCACTGTAAACCAATTGCCTAAAAATCATTTACTTCATGTGGGCCACATCTCTAAAGAGAATTTCCACAGATTGAATGTGTAAGACACCTTTCCTGATAGTTGTTACGCAGTTATTAACCATAATGAAATCCAAACCGATTATTAGTTCATCTACTATCTTGGCTATCCAGAGTCCAGTTTGCAAGCCCATTTTCCCCGTTTTTGGGCAGTGCACGTTCCCCCGTCACTGTCTCAATTTGAGGCCAATTAGGAGATCAGGTTTCTGAATCCCCATCCCCAGTCATCTTAGCACATCTAGTCTAGTAACTGTTACGTTCGAGCCAGCGTCTATTATTCTTGTGTGTTTCATAGATCCTACTACACACTTAATACCCAGACTCCCATTATTTTTGTTTAGCTGCCAAGACCTAAACCAACACTGTGCGGATGATCCTTGTATCTCCAATCTTTGTCCCTTCCGCTTGGTATCCCCCAATTTCCTGAGCTGGGTGAACGGCTTTCACTAGACACTTGTGCTCTGTCCTGTCTTATATTTGTAACAGTCCTTCATTATGTGGCAAATTTTTTCACACTACCAGCATTTAACTCAACTGCTTCCCTTATTTTTTGTGCCATTGCTATTGCATGTTTCCTCTGTTTTACAAACTGAATGATCACTTTTCCTAAATGTTCAAAAATGTCATCATGAGCCCGTTTTGAATCTCTATTCCATCATACGTGTCAGACATGAGCCCTGTAAATACAGCTGTGTGTTGATCAGCTTTCATCTTCCTTACTGGTGGCTGTTTCCTCTTCTGGTGAACTATTGCAAGGAAATATTTGAATTCCATGGCAAATACCACAGCCTCTCCAAGTAACTTTGGCCTCCTGTCACAGACCTAGATTTGCAGGTCAAGATCAGTCTGAAATGTCTATAAATTGGTCCGTTGCCAATTTATCCTGGCATCGCTTGTTAGTACCTGGATATTCCAGAAACCCAAGTCTCCACAGGTCCTCTGCCAGTTCAGGTAGCATCTCTTTCCCTCTCCTAGCCATTAGCTGTGCCCTGTAGCCTGGTTGACTCCAAACTACGTATCAAAGGCTTGTACCAGGTCTGGATAACTCAGTCTTTTTTCTGGGGCTAAATTCTGCAGCACTTGCAGAATTAGGCCTCTCAAGTTGGCTGCTAGAACCCTTCTTTCTGTTCATCTACCCAGCTATTCATTTGGGTTGTGATGTTAAATTGAGCCAAATAAGCCTCTCAGGGAGTCTTGTCTTCAAAGATGGTGGCTTTTTTCATTAGCTGAGCTGAGACCATCTGACCTCTCCCCTCTGGGCCTCTGTGGATTACAAACAGGATAGTGTTGTAAATGTCCGATTACCCAAGCTCTGTAACTGGACCAGTTCCATATCCAGGCAGCTGACTTCCACTACGGTCTGTGACTCTTTGATTTTCTTTTCAAGGTGATTTTTTTCAGCTCCTTAAGTCCTTGCTGCAGCTCATCTGTTAGCAAGTTCCAAGTTGACCAAAACTTTCTGTGTGTCTCCTTTTTTGTGAAGCCTCTTGCTCTTGTTTTAAATTCTTTTGGCTATCTTTTAAGTTTTGTGAGCACCTCCATTATTTTGGTTCAACAGGAATGCCAGCTCACAACTTCTCTCCTTGGAAACTGGATCCCACTACGAACACCAGAGTTACTTCTTTGGACCTGAGCGATTAGCCAATATTCAGGGTCTTGTGGGCTTTTCCCTTTAGGAGAATAAATTGCCTATAGATATTAGATGCAATCATGTTTTATTCCTGCTGTGTTCAGGGAAACAAGAAGAGACAGTCTCTTTGCTCAATTTTCCAAGCCTCTTTTTCCAGCTGGTTCTCTACCCAAAAAACTTTTCTCTCTGCTTTCTCTCAAGGTCAAGCTACAAGTGCTCCTCTAGCTTTCTATAGTTTTCTGTTGTGTTTTTTCTCTCACACACATGCTTGCTCTCACCAAAACAATACCCAGCCTTCTCCATTTGCATTCAGCCCCCAACGAATCCCCTCCACCCACATCACTCAGTTCCTGACCAGCCTGTGTTTTGGGTGGTGGCTCCTATTGTTTCAGTTACATTATTCCAAAAGGAGCTTACCTGCTTGTTTCCTTTTAACCTGAATAAAAGGCGGCTATTAAGCCCATCAGCTTCAATGAGGTTTTTGCCCAATCCCTACTCTAGCAATAGTCTTTTAGACTATGGAGCGGGTGACCACCATATAATACTATCTGAACTGGATTGTATAACAGCTTCAGATATTGCTTTAAGAAGTTATGGATGACTTGGCATAACCCCCTGGCAGGAATCAGAAGTGAGCAAAGCATAGACTGTGGCTGAATCTTATCAGGTTCCTCTGCAGCAAAAATAAAGCTATATTGTCTCGTTCTCCAGAGCAAGTAACTAGCCTGACTGAAAGGCTGACTCAGTAAAACAAAAACTCCAGTTTGTTGGTACTGGAAATCCCTGTTTATAGCCTTCAGTTACAAGTTCAGAGTGTCATTGCCAGCCAAGCACAGTAACAATTAAATTGTGACACACAAATCTTGTCTACACTGTAATTTTGGAATGAGTTTGTAACCAATTAGTGGCATGGTGGGCTCCAAAACGGTTGGTGTTAGTGCACCACATGGCTAATTCTTGGCTAGTAGCACTGGCTTCTAGCAGTGGTTGACCTCTACCAGCAGACTTGGCTGCCATGTGGTTGAATGTCTTCCTATAACTAAGATGGCACTGTTTTTTTCAGTGCAGATAGAACCTCTTAAGCCACCTGTGTAACCAGTTGGCCTAGTCCTCTTTCCTCCAAGCAGTGTGTGCAGTGAATATCTCCAAGTATGTTTCCCAGCCCCATGATAGGACGTAGAAAAAGCCCCAGTAAAGGGAACTCAGAGCTTGAGCAAGAGATGAAGGGAGGTTGAGACCCTCAGCAGGGGGAATAGAGAACCCCAGTGGGAAGGAATCCGAGAAAATGTGGTGAGCACTTGAAACTCTGAAAGAAGGTGGCTGATGGGTCTGTGGATCTGCCTGTGTGTGGAGGACGTTGTGTGTGGATTCATGGGAAAGTGGTGGTGTCCGCGATTGGGGTGTGTGTGTGTGTGTGTGTGTGTGTGTGTGTGTGTGTGTGTGTGTG
>ML675625.1:18923194-19047969 GCA_007922155.1 Mesoclemmys tuberculata
GTGTGTGTGTGTGTGTGTGTGTGTGTGTGTGTGTGTGTGTGTGTGTGAAGAGTTGGTTGAGTGAGCTCATGGGGGTGTCTGGATGTTTTAGTGGCAGAGATGGCGTGATGGTATGGGGTAGTAGTACAGAAGGAGGAGGGAGTGAATTGAAGCAAGAAGAGTGAGGTTGGGGGGGAACTTATGATAATTGGGAAGTTTGGAATGGGGAAGAAGATGAGGAGAAGAGGCAGGGGGAAGAAAAAAGAATAAAGAGAAGGTGAAATCGTTTGAAAAAACATGAAGGGTAAACACTGGAAAAGAAAGTGAGAGAGAGAAGAAGGAATAAATCTAAAGAGAAACATCCTGAAAGACAAAGGAGAGATCGTGTGGGACACTGTTCTTGCTCAGCACGCTACTGTGTTCCCGGACATCACCTACTAGCTGTGAGATATGATGATTGGAAAAAGGCAAATATAGTGCCCATCTTCAAGAAAGGATTCCAGGACTTACAGACGGATCAGCCTCACCTTAATCCCTGAAAAAATTATGGAGCGGGTCCTCAAGGAATCCATTTTAAGGCACTTGAAAGAGAGGAAGGTGATCAGGAACAGTCAATATGGATTCACCAAAGGCAAGTCATGCCTGACCAACCTGATTGCCTTCTATGAAGAGGTGACTGGTTCTGTGGATGTGGGGAAAGCGGTGCGTGTGAGATACCTTGACTTTAACAAAGCTTTTGATACAGTCTCCCACAGTATTCTTACCAGCAAGTTAAAGAAGTATGGGTTGGATGAATGGACTACAAAATGGATAGAGAGCTGGCTGGATCATTGACTCAATGAGTAGTGAGAGTAGTGATCAATGGTTCCATGTCTAGCTGGCAGTTGGTAATAGGTGGAGTGCCTCAGAGGTCGGTCCTGGGGCCGGTTTTGTTCAAGATCTTAATTAATGATCTGGAGGATGGAGCAGATTGAGATTGGATATGAATCAGCAGTGTGCCCTGATTGCCAAGAGGGCTAATAGAATATTGGGCTGCATTAGTAGGAGCATTGCCAGCAGATCGAGAGGAGTGATTGTTCCCCTCTATTCTGCATTGGTGAGGCCACATTTCGAGTATTGTGTCCAGTTTTGGGCCCCCCCACTACAAAAAGAATGTGGACAAGTTGGAGAGAGTTCAGCAGAGGGCAACAAAAATGATTAGGGGGCTGGAGCGCACAACTTATGAGGAGAGGTTGTTTGTTTAGTATGCAAAAGAAAAGAATGAGGGGGGATTTGATAGCAGCCTTTAACTACCTGAAAAGGGGTTCCAGGGAGGATGGAACTAGGCTGTTCTCAGTGGTAGCAGATGACAGAACAAGGAGCAATGGTCTCCAGTAGCAGTGGGGGAGGTCTAGGTTGGATATTAGGAAAAAGTTTTTCACTAGGAGGGTGGTGAAGCACTGGAATGGGTTACCTAGGGAGGTGGTGGAATCTCCATCTTTAGAGGTTTTTAAGCTGTGGCTTCACAAAGCCCTGCCTGGGATGATTTAGCTGAGGTTAGCCCTGCTTTGAGCAGGGATTTGGACTAGATGACCTCCTGAGGTCCCTTCCAACTCTAATATTCTCTGATTCTATGATATCCTGCGATGCAGCGTCATTCATGCAGATATGAACCATCACCGATGGATCCTTGCCTATCGATTTCAGAAGCCTACCCAATCTTAGACTGAGGTCTTGTGTCTTTGTTCTGGGAAGCCAGCACACCATCCTGTTGTCCATCAGTCCCTTGCAATATGTTCTTTTGAATCTTCTGAGTATTGAATCCCTAACAAGGCTCATCTATCTTGTTTGGACGGTCGGAGAACTTCAAAAGATTGGGATGTGGCCTGGGAAAGTATTTTTCAAAAACTAAAGGAACCTGCTTTTGAAAATTCAGCAGATGCTTTAGGAGTTTGTCTGTCAGGCTGCTTAACTCTGATGTATTTTCTAAACATCCCTTTGGTTTTGAAAAAATATTTCCAGGGGAAGTGAACTGGTCTAGAAAACTTCATATGTCCATTGCTCCATTCAACCTATCTCCTGCAAGGCTAGAAACTAATGCTACACACAACTGGAAAGCTGGCATTGGTATCAAATCTAATTGAGGCCAGATCTTACCGCCACTAAAATCAACAGCAAAACTCACACTGACTTCAGTGGGACCAGGATTTGGCTCATGAATCATAACATCATTTGCGGTAATTCTGCCTTAAGCTTTGTGTTTCAGGCTGTGTCACGGTATATTGTGGACCTTGTTTCCATATAGCACTGCTGACCTTGTCACTTCAATGTCACTCCACTATGCAGGAGACTACCTCTGAGAATTAAGTTCAGAGTCTTTCTGTTGAGCTTTAAGAGTCATCACGGGGCCTGGCTTTCAGAAGTGCTGAGTCCCCACAACTCCAGCTGGAGTCAGAGTCCGGTTCACATGTATGTCTCTTGAAACTTCCATTCAGTTTCTCCCCCTAAAACTTCTTCAGACTATCATTTCTTATGCTGTTTCATAATGTTTTGGTTCTGCCATTGGCACTGGTTTAGTGGAATTCCCTTCCCTTGAAATCCACATGGCTGATGTGTCATTTCTTTTCAATTTAGGCTCAAAATATTAATTTAAAAAACATTTTAAGCTAATTTTTGTGTTGCTGGGTGTTTGTGTTCTACTCGTTTTGTGGTATACATTCGCTCCCTTGAAAACCACAGGGAGTACTGTCTTTGACTTCTGTGGGAGATCAATGAGACCCATCGTGCTCTACAAGATCCTGATCTCACAGTCAGTAACCCCCTCAACATCCTCTACCACCCATTGATGTCTCTGATTATTGAGAGCATTTCCTCCTACCTCACAGGATTAGGTCCTAAATTAGAAGCTTTACACTGTGGCACAACTCTTCAGTTTTAAAGGGTGGGCTGCTAAATCTGTGCATGAGCAAAAGTTAGCAGTATCTGTGCAACAAACAAAGTACTTTTATGCACAACTCTACGAAACTCTGGGGCACCTTGACACAAGCTTCGGGCTGCCTTTCCAGTGCAAACTACCCTAGAACAGCTTCCCTGTGGAAAATGGTTTAGCTTCTAGTAGTGGGAGGAACTCCTCCTGCTTCGGCTTCTAGTAAGAAGCTAAAAAAATATTGTCCAGTGACCACAGTATGATCAAAGTTGGTACCATCATCAAAGTTGGTCGATAATCATTCATACCAAAAAAACCCCCAAACCTTCTGTCTCTAACCAGAATAATGATACTTACTCACCTTCATAACGTGCTCCACCATCTGTGGATGAAAGGTGCTATGTAAGAGTTGAGTTTTGCTATCTATGCACCAGACCTTCAGTGTATGCACCGGGCCATACTTCCGTTGTTTTTTCTTCCCCTTAATTTTGGTCCTATGCTTGTACACAAGTATATATAACCATCTTATTTTAATTTAATTTTTCCTTCTAATGGGTATAATCAACAATCGTATAATAAGAGGCTTGGTAATGCTCCCAAGTAAACAAAACTCCATATGCTTCTTGACTGAATGGAGCCTCTGAAATGTGATTATACTGAACATATATATCCATAAACTTCTTGGGTTTTTGAAGGTGAAGGATGTGTAACAAGAAGAGAATATTAGCTGTGTGACTTATTCTAATGTACGTTTGGCTCAATGAGGTATTTGAGAAACAAGAGCATGTATTTTATAAATAGGACAGAGGGAATATTTTTTACTTTCTCTGAGTTCCCCCTGCAAAGGAAACCTATAGTATCAGCTGATTAGTAGCCTGTCACAAGCTTTGTTATCACTTAAAGAAACAGATGACTTTCCTCCATTAAGAAATAGTGGGTGCCTTAGCTCAGGGGTTTTCAACTTGGAGGTGAACAGGTGTCGGGTGGTTGCTACTACCTTCTGCTTCCCAAATTGCTAATTGGGAAGGGTGGGTCCTGGCTCCGTCCCATCTAGATGGAAAGAGGGTTTTGGATGAGAGTGGGGCATTACCACTGTGTAAATGTTGAGACCCATTGTCTTAGCTTATTTACCTGTTTTCCTAGTCTGTCTTTGCAGGAATGTGCTGAAAACCGCAAGGGGACCCTGTTAAAGTTTTATCCCCAATCTGCAGGAAGAGTTTGCATGATTTTCCTGGCTCTGATGGAGTCTTTCTGCTCCTTCTCTCCCCTCCCCCATCCCCAGATGCAACTAAATCACTCAGATCTGAGAGGACTTATTCTTGTAGCTCATAAAAATGCTTCCGGAGAGATTTTTTTTGCCTTGGGAATGAACTAGATTTCCCAGGAATGGTACTCCCCACCTGCCAGAGGTCTTAACCGACCCCTCACCCCACACCAAATCATAAAGGTTGAAGATTATGCTTTGCTGTCAGTAGGCTCAGAATAGTTTTTCAGGACCAAAGTACAAAACATTTCCAGCCAAGGGCAGCTTCATATAAGTTTGTTTGTTCAGTAATGTTTTCTCTCTACTTGGCTGTGGTCATAAGGAAGTGTTCCTATGTCGATGGAAAAACAAATGAATAGATGGCCCAGCCCCTCACTTCTCCCATTTGTGAGCACACACATCTCTGTTGATTGGGGTTTGTTACAATGTTGAAGGAAAAGAATTGTGGGAGCACTTGTTTTAATACACTAGGATCCCTGTATAGAGAGTGCTGCGATCTTGTAAAGCACGTTAGGTTGAAAGATGCTGATAGCTTATTTGTTAAGTATGTTCTGAGTAGAGCTGGGTGAAATTTTTCCACCAAAATGTTTTTCAGTTAATAATGCAGATTTGATCACTCTAAGTGTTTTGCGTGAACTCACGTCCATTTAACTGAATTTTTCATTAACAAAAAAACCAAAAACTACAAAAATTCAGAATATCAAAATGTTTCAATGTTTTGGTTTCAATGGTTTTGAAACTACTTCATTTGGAAATTTCCTTTTTTTTAAATCATTTTTGAAATGCTTGAGATTGAAATGAAATGTTTAGTTTGACCCAAATTTATTTTTTTGATTTATTTTTCCCCCAAAATTGCTAACAAACCGAAAAATCCATTATTTTCCGAGCTTTAGTTCTGAATTACACCAGATGCAAAAGAAGATAGTCCCTGCCCCAAGCTGCTTAAAACCTAAAGGTGCCCATTTAAGGAAGAGCCACAGGAAATTGCTGAAGTCTTTCGTGACCCTATTTTGGGGAAGTGGTAACGCCAGCATTTTATCTCAAACCAGCATCTATTACGAAATATAACCGCACAATCCTCTTGGCAAAAAGAGTTAGGAAACATAAGATCAAAACATTTAGGGTAAACATCTAAAACCTGCAGTTTGAATGAGCATTAATTAATTCTTGAAACACATTGTTACCTCTCCCTATTTCTGGCTGAAATAAAATGTGTTACTATTACACTATAGATCAATGAGTTTTCAGTACCATGCATCAGCTAAGAAGCTGTAAAAGGTGAACCTTGCTGTGCCTTTCACACCCTGCCATCCTTGTTGTGGGTCAGTGAGGATGGCCCACAGGTCAAGTGAGCACAAACTAAGGGGTCTCTACACCCCCTAAATGCTGTAGAAAGGGTCCCCGTGTCAGAAAGTTCCAGATAGTCCTGTATGATCACAAGGAGAAAAGTGTTGGCTAACATGTTAAAATTCTAGTGTAGACAAGGCAAACTGTAGTTTTTAACAAGGGTTAGCTGGTCATGCCTCCCACCTAAGGATTATCCAACCAGTTAATACATGTTAAAAACTACAGTTTCTGGCGTTTACACTAGGATTGTACCACATTAGGTAACAAACGTTAAAAATGCACCTCCTAGTGTAGATAGAGCTTAATTAGAATGTTGGGTGCAGTGCTGTGGTCCAGGAATTTTGCCTTGTGGTACGTATTGGCCACTGGCACAGCCTGGACTAATGGCCACACAGGGGCTGCCTGGCTGAGGGGTGGTGAACACCTTCCCTCCTCACCCCTACAAGATTCTCTGCACTATTCCTTAGGCTTTGTGTGAGTTACACACCCAATGCACTGGAAGTTCTAGGAGTGCAAGGAAGAGAAGGACCAAAGTATATGGTTCTTAACTTTGTAAGATGGCCTTATCGTGCTGTAGTGTGTCCAGTCATGGCTTTGCGTTTTATGTAATGTCTACACTTACCTTTCCGATTTGGTGGCAGTCGACGGGAGATACGCAAGTGACGCAAATCATTTGCGTATCTCCCATCGACTTTGCAGCGTCTCCTCTGCGCGGTGTCCATACTGCGCTGAGTTGAAGGGAACGGCGCTCCCTTCGATGCAGCGCTACTCCACTTACCGGGGTGGTTTTCCTGCATTGCTTCCTGGATCGACTGAGCACGTCTACACAGACCGCTCAGTTGATCCAGAGCAATCGATGTGATGGCGGCGAATTTGCTGCCGTCAGCGTAGACCCAGCCTAAGATGGGGATGGAAGCGGAAGCGATACTGATACACAGTCCCCCCGAGGAGCTCTGTGTCAACTGGGGACACCGCTGACATGGAGAATATACCACAGGCATCATTTCTACCCTCTTTACTGATGCATTATGCTGCTGAGCAACATAAAGGGGCCATACAACAACAATAACTCAAGCCCGTCAGGTGAAATGAGTGGCTTTTGTTGCAGCTCCAGGGCTTGAGAAACAGTTGCATTTATCCCCACACCCCTTCCTTAATACCTGTCGTTGTTGCACAAACCCTGATTCGCCTGGGCTGTGTCCAGAAGCAGGGTTTTTCCTTTGAAGAAATCAAACAACCCGAGGTGAGTATAAATATCATGGAAAAGGGACATTGTTATTCAGAGGTTTAGCCTAGTCAGGTTGCTGTGGACTGCAATAAACAAACCCTCTTGGCCGGCCAGGGAGTACAGTTAGATCAAGGTAACCATTCCACTCTGTTCAGTCTGTCCCATCCAGCCCTCTAACTTTGCATATGTTAATTTTCACACTAGCACTAAGCAGTGAATTCCCATTCTTGACTTTCACTGAGTCTATACATTCTGCTGGCTGCCGAATAGAGCTTACAAACTCAGATTTATAACATTTTCGGCTGTAAAAAATACTTGTTGATCCAAGGCATAGAGTGGAAAAAATCAATAAAATAATTTTACCAGTGAAAGTTACCAGTTCTCTTAATTTCTTCCTGAGCTACTAACGAAGTTTTAATATTAGATCCTGATCGGAAGCTGTGATTGAGCTGAGCAGGTCAGGAGGTGGAGGATGGAGGGAAATGTGACTGTACACCACTCCAGATTCTGAGGCTGACCTGAGGTCAGTGGGGTATCCAGTGTAATCTAGAGATTGCTCTAACCTACTCGTGGCTGCCTGTGTAGAAACTGGGAATAGGCAGTGTGCAGTAGTAGATCTCTGGTTGTGGCCCCTTAAATTGTTGCAGTGGGTTGAAGTGGCATTACAACGGAAGATAGGGAAGCTTTATATTTTGTTTACAGATGTGGATTTGTTCCCTCTTTGTTTCTTTGTGATGCATAAAAAAGAGATTTCTTTGAAAAGAAAAGGGGTGGGGTAGGGTAAGCTTGCAGTTTTTCTCCTGATTGGTTTTTACATTAGATATCTCAAATTTCACTGTCCCTTTTTTAGCTGAAGGGCTGTTGGGAGCACTGGAGAATTTGGGGGACCTTTACTCATTTTTATTGCACTCCTCATTTTGAATTTGAGTCCTGTCCTCCAAACTGCTTGCAACCCATCCCAGCTCTGTATGGTCTGTAAATTTTTCCAAGAGTACTCTACTCTCTTTGCCATTATCCAAATCATTTTTGAAGCTGTTGAATAGAACTTGACCCAGAAGCAGATCCCTGTTGGACCCAACTCGATATGTCCTTCCAGATTGATTGTGCACCATTGATAACCACTCTGAGTATACTTTTCCACCTAGTTGTACATTCACCTTATAGTAGCTTCAAATTCTAGGCTACATGTCCCTAGTTTGTTTATGAGAAGATCATGTGAGAGAGTGTCAAAAGCCCTACTAAAGTTGAGATATCACATCTACTCTTTCTTCCCCTCAGCAAGGCTTGTTACCCTGTCAAAGAAGAATATTGAGTTGGTTTAACATGATTAGTTTTTGACAGATCAGTGTTGACTGATACTTATTAATTTACTTTCTTCCAGGTGCTTACAAATTGATTGTCCAATTATTTGCTGTTGTTTTGTGGTGTTTTCTGAGGTTTTTTTATTTTTTTTTAAATTAGAATTAATAAAGTGTGCCTCAAAGGAAGGGCCTACAAGACTTTGGTGAAGTGGTAGCCCTTCCTGGGTTGAAGAGACAGAGCAGCAGCACTACACCTGTTTAACTCAAATTCCTGACAGATATTTGGAGGACAGGCTCTGTGTAAAATGTAACACACTCCTCCCTTTTCCTGAGGGCTGACAAACGACCCTCTCCATTTGTCCTCTCTGAAGAGAAATGATAGGACATGGCAGCCCTGATTTCTAAAGTGGCAAAAGACACAGAAAAAACTTACTTTTTCAGATTTTAAAACATGAAAAGATTTTAAAGTCCATTTCCTTGACAGTATTTATGCATTCTGTTTATTTCCTACATTTCTTTCAGCATCTGTAAAGTCAGTTTCACTTTCATCTACAGGCAGTTTAACTTTCAAATTCTGGGCACTGCAATTTTTAGGTGGCAAATACTACAGTGGGAAGGTTTATTTAAAAAAAAATCTGTTTTCATTTATTTATTTTTTTAATGATGAAAACATTCCTTTTAGTCTTATGCTTAATAAAAGCTTGCTTTTTACAGGGTAAATTTAGGATTACGTTTAAATATGCTCTGTCCCTTTAACTTGTCCATGTTCTGCAGGATTCCACTACTGCATATAAAAATTTCACATGCGCTATTAGAAGGCAATATGCAAAAAAAAGTGCCAGATTCAAAGTTCGTTGAAGTCAATGGGAGTTCTTCAGTTGACTTCATTGGGCTTTGGATTAGGCCCAAAGGCTCTAATTCTGCAAACACATGTGAGTAACTATACTTGCATGAGCAGTCTCACTGATTTCATAAAATCGTAGAAGATTAGGATTGGAAGGGAACTCAGAATGTCATCTAGTCCAACCCCCTGCTCAAAGCAAGACCAACCCCAAATAAACCATCCCGGCCAGTGATTTGTCAAGCCGCACCTTAAAAACCTCTAAGGATGGAGATTCCACCACCTCCCTAGGTAACCCATCCCAGTGCTTCACCATTCTCTCAGTGAAAAACTTTTTCCTAATATCCCACCTACACCTCCTCCACTGCAACTTGAGACCATTGCTCCTAGTTCTGTCATCTACTACCACTGAGAACAGCCTAGCTCCATCCTCCCTGGAACCCCCTTTCAGGTAGTTAAAGGCTTCTGTCAAATCCCCCCTCATTCTTCTCTTCTGCAGACTAAACAAGCCTAGTTCCCCCAGCCTCTCCTCATAAATCATGTGCTCCAGCCCCCTAATCACTTTCATTGCCCTCTGCTGGACTCTTTCCAATTTGTCCACATCCTTTCTGTAATGGGGGGCCCAAAACTGGGCACAGTACTCCAAATGAGGCCTCACGAGTGCTGAATAGAGGGCAATAATCACGTCACTCAATCTGCTGGCATTTCAATGGGATTATTCCCATGAGTAAAATTATTAATGTGAGTATGTATTTGCAAGTTCAAGCCCAAATAAAGACATGTATTTTTAAGTCAGTTTTATTTTAATGAATTGAGTAGATTTTATTTTCAACATATATGCTTGGGGGGGGGGAGGGGAGGGCTTTCTTCTAATAATCCTATTTTGTAAAGGTCTAAGAATCAGTTGTTTCCAATTTAAAGCTAAGCAAAAAATAAATATTGCAATAAGACATGTTTAAGATTCAGTGTTCAAGGTTTACTCGGAGAGGAGGGGGGGAAAGGCAGGGTAGCCTGATAAGTTATGAACTTGACCGCATGTAGTTAAAAATATTATATGAAATATAAACTTCCTTGTCTGAAGACTAGGTTTATACACCAAGTCAAACAGCACAAAAAGCAGTTCTCCCTCCCTCATAAGTATACCTTAATGCTGAAGAATCCTGGAAATTATACAGGGGGGTGAGGTTTTGTTTTTTTTTATAATGTTGATTTTGACTTCTTGCCTGGTACCAAGTGTAAAGTCTTTCCAAGGAAATGCTTAGACTCACAAGGGAACCCGAACACTGCTGCCAAAGCTTAGCTTTAGAAACGTGTGGGGAGAGGAAGGGAATCTGGACAGTTAAAACGTCATCAGTTTGTAATTAAATCCATTTTTTTGTACACAATGAACATATACTTTAAAAAAAATCATTTTACATAATACTTACATGGTTTAGTTCTTTCTTTGGCCACTAAAAATCAAGTGGTGTGCTCTCTTCTAGTTTTTGGAAGGTAAATTTAAAGATTGCTGGAAACTGGGAAGCCATGACCGAGGTTACATGTTTCTACTCTATTCAGTGATTACATGTTAGTCAAACAGGGGAATCCTACATGCACCCTCCACTCCCAAAACATGCAGATCCTGACTAGTTGAAATTGATGCTGAACTGATGGCGTAAGAGAAATTTTGTCCTCCACCCTCCATAGCTAAGAAGCAGCATAGCAGCTATTTTTAGGGACCCTGTTTAGATTAGGACTGTGCAGAACTTTTGAAGTTTGCCTGAAAGATCAGGTGATCCAGAGATAGCAAACCACTTCACTGGTAACATCAATGGAATGTGGAGAAGAAGTCGCATCAGCAGACGGCCAACCTGGATTATATTACCAACCACCTTCACAGGGGGTGCTGTTTCACCGTGGCCATCAGAAAAGGAAGGAGCTGCTCCTTCGATACGAAACTCCGTCCTCATCACTCAGCCTGATGAGAGACTGCCTGTCTGGTTATTTCAGATGTGTGGCACGTGACTAAACCTGGGGACTCAAGAACAGTCTTCTGGGTCATTGCAGTGTGGTTGAGGATGCCATATACCTACTGAGTGGCTGCTCACCTTCTGCTGGTTAAGGAGGAGGACCTTCCACACTTCATGCTGCTAACCCCGAAGCTCCTGAATGGCTAAAATGGGTGTAACGTCTGCCTAAGCTCTTCTGATACTGTGGACATTTTTTTTTTTACTTAGTCATCTGTTTCCTCTTTGTTACTTTATAGTTTGGTTTTTGAACGTTTTTTAATCTTTATTGTACCTTTATTATTCACAAATAGTAATAGTGGAAGCCTTAGGACTTCAATAACAACCCCCTACCCAGGTCTACAAGACAAATGGGATTCCAGCCAGGAGAGCCATTGGTGCTCCAGTGTGATGCTTCAGAGAGAGGATTGGGTGTAGCTGTTTTGCGGGAGCCGCAGGTCACTTATGCAAGCAGAGCCCTGTCTGAGACTGAACAAGGATACCCCCAGATAGGAAAAATGCTTCTGGCTATGGTATTTGGAGTGGAGTAAATCCATTAGGGCATCTGATCACCCAGTAATAATGAAATCAGATCACAAACCCCTAGAGACAATCATGGCAAAGTCCCTCCTCAGCACTTGAGAGAGAGAGAGAGAGAGAGAGAGAGAGTGCAGCACAGCACATGTTGACGTGCCTCCAGCGTTATCAGGTAGAGATCCGATAAGGTCCAGGATGACTACTGGTGTTAGATGACACCCTGAGCAGGGTGTCATCGATCACAGAGCATTCAGCGACAGGCAGTCAAGAGAGCGTTACCAGGAGGGTGGCCAGGAGACAAAAGCCAAGTACTGGTACAAGCACAACCATATTTTCATATTGACGATGAGCTGGAATGGAAGATGAGAATGGAATTCCATTTTGAAGACAGAGGGAGCTGTTGTCCCCACTTCCTTAAGTACAGGTGTCCTGCAAAACATACAGTCCTCACACCTGGGCACTGAATGCTGTTTTAGATGGGCTGGAGAGTGTTTGCTGGCTGGGAATAAATACATACTTGCTGTTCCTCGATAGAAGGGCCTCACCTGCTAGTTCATTTAACCTAGCAGCAGAAAGATTTTGTTACTACATGAACTGCCCATCAATCCATGGGAAGAGACGGCAGTGGATTTATTTGCCTTCAATGAAAAGCACTACTTGATTACACTAACGTATTCAAATATTTGGGAGGACAATGCCTTGCTTGATATGAGAAGCAAGCCAGTGACTGGCAAACTGAAGGCCCAATTTATGAAACTTGGCATTTCAGGTAACATTCACTAACCGACCCCAGTTTCCCTTGGAAGAATTCAAGGAATTTGCCTGCAAATAGGATTACCAACACACCACCTTCTCACCATATTCACAGAGTAATGGTAAAGTGGGATCAGGTCTGAAAACTGCCAAGCAGCTGTTTGTTTCTGCAGGTTCAGTTCCCCTGTCATCATTTTGCCATGCAGAATTACCCTATCACAGGGGTGCCAAAACACTCCAGTATAAGTGCTCAGAGGACAAAGGAGCAAAACCCTGTTACCAAAGAGGTAAGAGACATGTTGCATACTGCTGAGAGGAGATGGTCAACAATCAGAGAATGCAAGCACTACTTTACGCCAGGTCAGCCAAAGACATAGTAGCCCTGGAGCCAGGCACTCCTGTGGGGATCCAGCCATTAGTGAGACACTAGAAGGAATGGACTTGAGTCACAAGAAGTGCAGTCGCACATCCAGGCCCTCTGAGATGACTATGCAAGAAGGACAAATGATCAGAAGGAACAAGAGGCATTTACGAGACATCAGACACAATGCCCAGAAGAGCCTACAGAGATCATCACAGAATGGAGAGATGGAGGACTATCTGGAGGCCAACCCACAGGGAGAGAGGGGACTCTTCAGAGACAGGTGACAGAGAGGCAGGAAAAGGTCACTCCTGGGGTGGTCATCTGCTGAGGAGACCAAACTATGTAAAAAGCTGAATCTGTGGTAAAGACAAGACTCCAGCTCAGCTATGTTCTAGCACCATCTGGCCGAAAGGACACGGGATGGGGGGGTTTGGCCATCAATTATTTGTTTGTAATGTTTATATTAAAATGTTTGTAAAATCAGGAAGATGTATCATGATCAATGGAACTGGAGTTAGAAGCCCATGTTCTCTGAGGAACTGTTATTGACGAGACACCAGTGGAACAGGGAAACGCGGAGAGTTGTGTTGGAAATAACTCAGCCACATGGACAGAGCTGTGCAGAGGGTTTAATCAAGTCCTACTTGTTCAGCTGAACCTGCATCCAGCTCCTCTCTTTGAGAATGAGAGGTTAAGAGGCAGCAATGCCTTTATCTATTGTGGAGCAACAGATCCAAGGAAGATAAGGAGCAAAGATGTGACAGCAGTGGAGAAGCCGTGAAGTCCTAAAAAGCAGATTTGTGAGAGTTTGAGATGAAAATTCCTGTGCCTGCTGATATGTTCCACATGGTGGAGGATTAATGGAAATTTGGAAGTAGCTGCTAATGATCCAGACACCTGCCACCTGGAAAAAACAGTCTTGTCTTGATCAGCACTGACTCGCATCCCATTTGTTTCAGAGATGAGTTTGGTCCACTGTAGAGCCTGTCCTGCAAATTGCAGAGCACCTCCAATTCCTGTTGCCCTCAGTTGGTGTTGTGGGTCCTTATGCCAGCAAAGAGCATCTGCTTCGTGTGTAACTATCCCTGTGGTATTCCTATGCATTTATAATTGGGAATGTATACAGTCGTCATGAACCCGAATGGACCTTAGACACCTGAGGATATGTTGCAGCGTGGGGAGATCCGGAAGAAAGTCAGGCCATTTCTTTAGGGAGTCTGTTTGCTTTGCTGTCTTTGGGCCATGGCACTGTTTCTGCCTTTGTTGTCTGGAGAGGGGCTGGAGTTACTTGTGGCAGCTTTTTCTGTGCAGACTTTGTTTTGAAAGGTAAGACTTCGACAATGCAATAAGTGTTCTCTTCTCCAGGATCTCAGTGCTCTGACACCCAAGTGTCTGGCTAGTGGCTTCGCTTGGGGAGAAATGCTCATTTGTCCTTCCCTAATTGATTTCCAGCATGCTCTTTCCCCCATCCCTCCATAGCTGTGCTTTTTATCTTATTTAAATCTACTAGTGTGTTTCTGGCTTGAGTTTAAGACAGGAAATGCCTTTTTTCAGAACTGAAATAAAAATATTAAATCACTTGATGTCAAAGTTCCTTGGAGAGGCAAACCAAGAGGATGAGATTTGTGTATTTACCGATGGCCTACGCAATTTTGAAACATGGATTACTAATAATGCCACTCTAATCAGGTGGATTTCCTACCTGGATCCACAAAGAGAACATGTTCAATAAACATGGTCCAAACTTATCCTTTCCTTGGGCTTTGGTGGTTTTATTGGTAAGTCAGAGGATAACAAAGGAAACCTTACCCAAGCTTTCTTCCTCTAAACTTGACTGTTTTTGTTCAGGGCCTCCGCTGTCCTAGTCACCTCTGCCCAGGTTGATATTCCAGTCCTGTTCGTTTTCTGATCAGACCTTCTGCCACCATGAGTCAGCAGTAAATAATCTGCATTTTTGTGGGGAGGAGGGTTATACCTCCTGAGCTCATGGTGGCTCAACAAAGGAGCCCAATACTCCTGTGTGGGGTCCTAGAAACTACTGTCCTGGTTCAGCCTCCAAAGTCTCCAACTAGAATGAAAGTCTTTGTGACCTGTATTATGTACCAATAGGGTCTTAAAGTCCCACCTCACCTCACTTCTTCCCACTGTGCCCCTAAGCACCCTCTGTTCACCCCTTACACATTATTGTAATAATCTGTCTTGTACAAAATATGCCTTGTAAGTGTCAATGAAAAGCAATGACTCACTGGTTAATATCATCGCGTAATATAGGTGCAAGCAACTGAAGCAAAATTATGAACATAAACAGAAATTATAACTCTTAAAATGTTATTGCCAGTCAAGCAGGAAAGACCCCACCCTGAGAGAGTGTATTTTTCCCATCTAGGAGCTATTTCCATTATACTTTGAAAGACAATGAGAGAGTATTTACATATCATGTAAACAGACCCATCAAGCTAACAAGGGGTGGAAGCAAGCCTCATGCTATCTCAGCGGCGAAGGAGATTGACGATGACATGTCTAATGTTCATTCAGTTACACCAGAGGGCAGGAACTAAATGATATACATTTTAGCAAATAACTCCGGGGGTGAGGGAAGACCAGCAGGGCACTTCCTTAAAATAGACTCCACGTTGTCTACCAGACAGCTGGAAATGCCTTTTGTCCGGAGGCAACCTTCAGAAAAATCCATTATAAAGGTTCATTGGATTATAAAAGACAGGAGCAAAAAATACCCCATATTATCTATCTTTCACCGAAGAAGAAAAAGGTAACACTCCTTTGACTTTGGGGGATAGATCCTGACCCAGGACTTTAGTCAGCCATCTTGACAGAAACATATGGTGAGGATCTTACCTTGAACCAAGTCTAGCTTGTTAAGTTTTAGTTACTAGGAAATGTTTAATCTTTATTTCACTTATAACCATGTCTGACTTTAATCCTTCTACTTGTACTCACTTAAAATGTCTCACTTTGTAATTAAATACACTTGTTTTATTTTGAATCTAAACCAATCCAGTGCTGTGTTTGAACTGAAATTTTTGGTAACTCCAGTTGAAGTAACAAATGATTGAATATTGACTCTTTATAGGAGCAATGAACCTTAACATTCCTCTGATTTGTTCCAGGACAGGGCTGGTCATTTCAGAACACACATTTTCTGGGGAAATTTGGGGTTGGGGAGAGTCACTGGACTAGTTGTTAGCCAGGGCAAGTGGAGACAAGTAGAAGTCTGTGGAATTGCAGGCAGGCTCCTGAATCCAAAGTGTTGGACCAGGGCTGCCCAATACATAGACATAGAGTGTGTGCCTGTTGCTGATGGTGGGCATCCCAGGTAGAATGTAACCCTGAGTGCCTTACAATGCCTGGTTACTGTAAGAGATGAGAGAACTTCACTGGTCGGGATTGTTCCCCAGAATGTGACACCCACCCTCCTCCTATAACACCAATCTCATCATTCCCATCTGTTCCTTCTCCCATTCCCATCTTTGTCCCTTCTTCACTCTGCCCCTGTGGCTGGCATGGCCTCTCAAGCTTAGTAACCTAGGCTTTTCCCCTCTCCTTCAGATCCCTCTGGCAAACCCACTTTTGATACCTACCACTATATCTGGCTATCTTGCTCTAAGTTGATAACAATTAATAATAATAACAGCTAAACCTCCGAACAAAAACAGATCTCCAAGCAGCCCTGATTAACCCTGGTGCTTATGCAAATCTCAGTAACCCTTATTTCACAGGGCACAAATACCCTGTAAGTCCTCACTGTTTACATGACCAGATAATTACATAAAACCAAATTTTGTATGCTGAAGTTAAAAGCCATAGCTGTACATTTGAGGGTAGATTTGGCATGCAGTAGTGGGATGTTTTGATGATAATTATTGTATCAATTGTATATGCTGGTGACTAAATTGAAGTTGGGTGACATGGTGGTTTACCTTTGGATCTACAGCACTAAACCGAACATCAATTCATAGCAATCTTATGGAGCAGAATGTTGTCAGCTCTTTCCTAAATTTCCATTCCTCGGGGGGGATGGATTTGGCTGGTTGGGGAGAAGGGGGTTCATTGGTCCTCGTCCTTGTCCCCTCGCCCCATTGAACGTGATTCTTTTTACACTCTCTCCATCTCCTGCACCATTAAGTTTGTGTGCAATTTTCATTTCAAACCCTCCCCTTTCCCTGACATTCAGATCTGTCTGCAGGATAACTTCCTCCCTGCACATGATCAGAGTTTAGCCAATATCTAGTCTGTGGTTGAAGTTAATTGCTTTGTGGTCCTTGCTTTCGGGGCCCAGGCGTTCCATTACTCAGCCACTTCCTATCTGTTGAGAGTGCGTAGACTGTCACCGTGCAATGGACACGATCTTGAGGGCCGTGTATGTGTGTATGCTGAAAAGATATCTTCCTCAACCAGGAGAGTGGCCTTACGGTCCTAGTTAGCCAGGCCTTGAAATGACTACCTGCTTGTAAATTCATGGGGTGCCACCATTTGCTGGCTAGCATGTGTGTATCCATTGTTCTTCTGTTGGATTGAATGTTGGACCTGCTCAGAAATAATGATTATCTCTTCTTCCTGAACAACAAAAAAGAAATCAACCTCAATACCACATAGCTATTGTTACTTCAACTAACAGAGATTTGTCTGTAGCTGAAGTGGTAAAGTGCTGCCTGGCTTCTGTGGTCAGAATGATGCACCACTATATCTCAGCTGATGCCTGTTGTTAGTCTAGCTGATGACTATGATGTTTGAATATAGAGAGAGCAACATATTTTCGTTGCATGTTGTTGCTTTGGCCATGAAAGAACACAGGAAATACTAGCAATGAATACCACATATGAACAGTTCAATAAAAACATTAATATAAATTTTTAAGATTTTACATGAACAAGAGTCACATAACTCAACATTATGATTCCCACAGCAACTGTGACTTGGCCACATGGCATTTTTAATTAGAAGTCTAATAATTCAGGATACATCTTACGTTGCTAACCTACTGGGTTTTGTCTAAAACGTGTAATAGCATCGAGTGTCCACCAGAGGGCAGGAGGCAGCACAATACTGATGGTGTTAAAAAATACAGAAAATGTCTTACAACCCTTTCAATTTCAAAAAAGTTTTATTGGGTACATTATCTATGTAGATTTTACTGCATTTTAGTTTAGTTTATTCCCAGCATCGTGGTTGTGGTGGTGGGTTTTTTTACAATGTCCTTTCTTCAACTTTGTCTCCAGATAGAGCCAATATTAACTATGGATATATCTCCAAAAATATATGTAATTAGCAATAATTCTTATAGTTTTTCACCTTCAGATCATAATGTCCTTTACAGAGGGTAAGTCTATATCAAACTGTCCTTTATGTGGAACTCAATTTATATTTTTTTTGGACCTGATTCTGCTCTGATTTACATAAATTTTATACTAGTGTAAAGTCTAAACAGAATTGGGCCCTTTGCCTCTAGATTTTTCTATCATAACCATTACTGGTATCGGAGTGCATGGCATACACTTCAGTAACCTGCCCTGATAATTCATTCTATGTATTTATTTTACTTTGAATAAAATTCATTCTTCCTTAGATGCCTTATTTGCTCATACGGATTCTTAATTTTTAAATGATTGCCCCCTCCCAAGATCCAAGGTCTTTATTGGTGAGAGGAAAAAAGGTGTCTCTGTCAATGATCAATTCTGTTCAGTTTTGCATCTTGAACTTATTTTTAGTCTTTCTGTTATCTTTTACAGTAAGATCAAGCCCAGCTCATGTAACCTTTCCTCCATAATTTAAATTCTTTTGACCTGGTGTCATCTTTGTTGCAAAGTTTCACCCACTCCACGGCAATAAATACCCTCCTTGTAGTGTAGCAAATAGCATTGCACACAGTATTCCAGATGGGGTCATTTCCTCTCTCTCTCCCCCCCCCCCCAAATAAACAAATACCTTAGTGGATATTTTTTATGGCTTCCAGACTATAATGTCATTCAAGTGACATTTTGAGCTAGATTTTTAATTCCCTGAAATACATCAGGACCAATTTTCGGAGGACTTCCAAAAATGCTTGTGCAGACAAAACAAAATTAGTTTGTTTATATATTACACATGCATTTTATGGGTGCCTTTTTGGAAGCCCATTGAAAATAAAAACTTTTTACATTTTTATTTTTAGGTAGAATTTTCTGTTTTAATCCATTTATTAATATAGACTTTAACCTGTGTTACATTACTATAAAATAAATTAAATACCTCTTCAATTAGTAAACTGATTTATTGGGGTTTTTTAAATCATTTTAAAACCATGTAATTTTGAACAACTTATTCCTTTCCCCAATGAAAAGAATTTTAATTATTTTAAAGTTCCTCAAAGGAATTGAGACAAAAACCTGACTCATAAAATGAAAACAATAGCATTAGTACTGCAAGTTTGCCAGTTTCACAGACTTCTTTAAGGGTTAAGGACCAGATTGGAAAAACCCGTGGTGGAGACAGGAAATTCTCTGTATGCTCCATAGGGTGGAGTCCCCTTCAACCAGTGGAGAAAAATGGGACAATTTGGGTTTACACCACTAAACCCTACTTTTTAAAGGGGTTGCAAAGGATTTAGTTGCAAAACTGTCCTTGACTGGGGAATTGTATGACTGAATATCGTGCGATCCTGGAAAACTTTGGAGTGACTCTGTTGTGCTGCACTCAGAGTGGGATGCATTGAGTAATCTGGCATGCATATGTCCAGTGATTTAGATTTCCTGTTGAAGACTGAGGAAAACTGCCTCTTAAAGAGACTATTCAAAAGTCTATGGGGAAACTAGCAATCGGAATAAACATATTCTGCTGAGTTAGCACAAATGTTTTGATTGATTGACAATGGATGGAAAATATTAGAACTTTTCTCTTAGAGGAACATCCATCTTGCTCATTGCAGTAGGTACAGCAGCTGGCACCTGATGCAAAGAAGCCCTATTTAATAATGCTGCAGCTACAACTCATCAGGAAGTTTCCTATACTGTAACCTGAGAAGACTAGATGAATAGTATTGATATATTTTTCAGGCTTAAACAGGCACTGAAAAATCTTTTGAGCAGTTCAGCTGCTTGTTGATAGAGTGTCTAGACACAATTGTTTATTTTGACCCAGGCAGATATTTCTGGTTGTCAGCAGCTTAATTGTCAGCATCTCTGATAATTTTATACATGTGAGGGGATTTTGGGGTTTTTAAACAGCTGATTTTGTCTCGCACACTGGTGGAATTTGTAAGAGATTGTCAATATCTATAGCCTGAGTTTATTTGGGCCAGGAGAAGAAATCTAGGATTTTGAATTCATTATTTGCTTACCATGATTGATGTGGTCATCAACCTACTATCACAGTTTCCTTAGAATATAAGAATAGCAATACTGGCTCAGACCAATGGTCCATTTAGCCCAGTATCTATCTTCTGGCAGTGGCTTCAGCCAGAGACTGATGGTTTTTTTCCAGTGAAAGTTAGATAAAGAGCCTACTGTGTATATAAGATGGAATTATAAGGAAAAGAAATTTAGGAGCGTAAGATGTGCCATTAATTTCACTAAAAGATGTCCTTTTAATATTAATGTTAAAACTATTCTTATTACAAAGGAACAATTGCTTTTCTCAGTGGCTCCTAATCCGCTGTTGTACTGTAGCTTGAAGCAGTACAAATCTATCTAAAATCAATTAGCAAAGCATTTCTAAATTGTGACAAGACACTGAACTTCTCACAGAGGCTGCCTTCAAGTGAGCCATAGGACCAGAAGGAATGGATTATCAACAACCTTGCAGTTGAGCCCTAAGAAGTTGTGTTCTCATTGGGGCAAATTGATGTTGCAGTTGGCACTTGTGTAAAGGATTGTGAACGAGAGGCAGCTGCAATTGTAGAGCTAGTTGGGGGAATATTATTTGTGACACTTCACATCTTTCCAATTTATTGCAAACTGTAGGAATGATTTAAGGCCAAATTCTGGACTTAGATACACATGACCAACTTCTAGTGCTTTTTGAAATCAGTTGTAACTGAGAGCATAGTCTGGCTTGGGGTATGTCTACACAGAATTTTGGAGAGAACAGAAGCAAGCCTCCCAGGTTGACAGACTTAGGCTAGCAGGGTTCTTGTTAGGGCTCTAAAAGCCCACCCCCTCCCTAGGCTTCAGAGGCCAAACTCCAGCCTGAGCCACGTCTTCAAAGCACTGTCTATGAAGCTATCTAAGCCTGGGTTCCACTGGGCACAATCAGTCTCAACCAGCGCACACCTGTGAAGCTTGTCAAGCCCGGAGAGGGGTGGGTCTTTCAAAGAGAGGATCCCTGCTCAACGCATGGTGGCACTCAGAAGGAGTGGACCTGCAACTCAGAGCTGTCTGGCCCCTGGAAGCTGGGGTTGTTGACTGGAGAAACAGCTTGAAAGCCTCGGCCACCCAGAAAGTAGACAGGCCTCTACTTTGCTTGGGTTTTTTCCCCTCCCTCGTTTGCTTCTCAAAGGCCTAGGAATCTGCCTTTAGTGGGCTGTGGCAGCATACTTGCTTTGTTTGGGCTGTTTAGCCTCCCCGACCCCACCCCCAAAAGGGAGCTGACACCTTGAACAGCATAGCTCGAGCTTTGCCTGGACTCTGAGACAGAAGCAGCGCCCACTCCCTCCCAAAAGAGTGCTAGAGAGATGTTGCCTATTACATTGTCATAGTTCAACACATTTTGCAGTGATGTCCAGCCAATTACACTATGCTGTATTCAGTTTATCAGATGACCCAGAGACCGTATCAGAGCTCCCATTAAGCTCTAAGACCTCTTTGTCTTTTCTTAGTCATTGTAAATGTCAGCAAAGCTTTATTTATGTTTCCATATGACTTCAGTCCTTTACATTGGGACCTGTTTGCCCCAGTGTAAGTAGAGGTCCTTTCTTGCAGCAGGGCTTGAATTTGCGAATTGTGACTTCGCTACGTCACCTTATCTGCACTTTCCAGGCAGGAACTTCAGTTCGTTCTTTCAAGTGATAAAATGCGGCCATTACGTGGACCAAATGTTTTCATTTCGTCCAGGGTAAATGGATCCGTGGAGAGGCTGGATTGAGCTTTTACTGACATAGATGCCATAATAGCATTTCTTTGGTGGCCCCATCAGTTTCTGCAGAATATAAGCCTTTCGTGTACCCCAAAAAGCATCTAGCCCTTCTGGTTATGAAGGCTGAGTGCCCTGCAGACAGAAATTATGGGCCAAATTCAGCTCTGGCTTACTAAACACAGGCATCACTGGCTTGCATCCTTTAGCAGTAGGGCTCACTTTGGTCCTACAGCTCCAAAGACCTGATCTTGCATGTTGCTGAACATCCTCCCTAGATGCTGGATGCCCCCGATTTCTGTCAGCCAGTTGGAGCTGATAACGCCCAACACCTAGCACGAGACGCTCAGCGCTCTCTGGAATTGTCCGTAGGCGCTTTGAAATGCTAGCCTTAAAGTTCAGTCTCTGTGTTGTTTAAAATACCTGTGCTGATTGTGTTCACAGACAATTCCATCTGCTTGCAGTTTGGTGGCAATAATCGGGGATTGTGCGGTTGGTTCCCTCCCTCCCCAAAAGCTCTAAGAGGAGGAGGCCTGTGATTTCAGTCTGTCTGCAGACTCTGGAAGGCAGCATGGCACCGAGGCCCATTCAGGCTTCCCAACCCAAAGGGCTAGTTAAAAAATAAAGCTGAGAAGAATAAAGAATTCTGTTCGGATTGGGGCCAACAGATACAACCAGAGAGACACAGTGGCAAAGGAAACCGCTAGAATCGGGTATGCATGTTGCTGGGTTTATTCCAAAGCTTCAGTTCTCTTTAATTTAACTGAATGTAGCAGCAAATAACCCTGTTTTATCCTTGGAAGTAAAGTATTTTTTCTCAGACACTTTGTACTAGATATTATGTTTCCCTCTTTTTTATTTCCCTAAGTGTTAGACGAGGATTCTGAGAACTTGCAATCATCGACTTCATTTTAGTAGCTTCACCCAGGCTGTGTCCATTATAGATTTATTTACCGTATAGGCCTGGTCCTGCAAACATGCCCAGAAACACTAAAGTCAGTGAGATTATTTACATTTGTAATCTTTACTCCCATACATTTTGCAGGATTGAGGCTATAGTTGGCTTCAAACTAGTGAACTTTTGTCCACGCCCATGTGCTTACTTCAGCTCGTGCTCTCAAACTCTCCTGTTACAGCATAGATACTGTTTCTGGTCATGAAGATTATGGTAGATCAAGCAAAGTTTCAAGGCATAAAAGTACTATAAATTTTCTGAAATATTCCCATGGAAACCTTAATTTTTTCAAAAGTCTCAGGAGCACACCCCAAAAGTTTCATAAACTGAGTGAGGAAATGCATCTAAGGGTTTCAGAGGTACTTCAGATAAAAAGGAATTTAATGAAATTCAAATTCATTAAATTGGGTCTAACTCTTTTTGCAGTGAATGGCTGATATTAACCCACATGAACACTTCTCATTTCCCTAAAATTGCTTTCCTGTGATTTTTGTTTTGTTTTTGTTTTTCCTAAATAGCAATACACATTTGTGTTGGAGAAAACTGCAGTAGTTTCAAGTGGTACAGTGAAAACTGCTGTTGAGCATAGCAGCCAAAAAATAGTGCTAAATAGCACTAAATGTGAGAGTCCTGTGATATAAAAGGAATGTTATCAAATGCAGCCTTGTAATTGCAGAGCTGTTGAATAGAATGTTTTGTGAGGCTGGCAAGTTATAGCTTTACTTAAATAAAAAAGACGGTTTCTAACAGAAAATGCAACTTTGGCTTCAGACTGGAGCAGAAAGGCTTGTGGGGGATGAGGAGTGACTGAATTAAACAAGGAAAGTCTCAAACCTTTTCATAGGACATGGAAAACTTGCAGTGACACAGGAGCACTAATAATCTGATCAAGGGAAATCTCTCTGATTTCAGTGGGGTGATCAGGCCCTGCAGCCCTGCAGGAGAGATGGAGGGAGAAGGGACATGGCAGGAGGGGGCGCAGATGGGTGGCGGTAGAGTCTTTTCGCCATGCTGGCACCATTCAGTGCCCATGCTGAGGGCACTTTCCAGTGGTTCCAGATAGGCAGTTGTGGAGAGAGAGGGATGACAATCTCACAGCCATAGTGAACCTAAACCCACATGTTGGTGCAGAAGAGCAGTGACAGCTATTCCTGCTCCATAGGCCAAGGACTCCGGGTTGGAGGGTGACTTCCATCCCCCCAATGCCTTGTTAATGTGCTAAAAACCACCCCTTTCCACTTCCTGCAGGGGAAGGTGAGTAAAATCTGGAGAAGGAAAAAAAAAACAAACTGTCCATCCAAAGCAAACAAAACAGCTTTCTCGTCCTCCCCCGATTTATCACTTCCTCATGTAAATATTTTAAATAATAACTGTTGCTAACCTTGAATGTTTAATGCCAGAATGGACCTCTGTTCATTATTTACCACAACAGTGGGGCCACTGTGTAACAGCAAGAATGTAAGTAGCCGCTAATGTGGGTAACTGATACTGTAATAGAAAGATTTAGTTCATAACAAAGCTAACTGGGACCGCTTTGGATGAGATAAATTTGTTACAGCAGCGCCCTCAAGTGCTCCGGCATTTGAGGTCTGTAAGTGACTATCGAAAGTCACTTTTTCTTTTTTCTTTTTTTTAATTTGCACAGATTTATGATTCTTCTGTAAAATCTCATGCCAGATTGACTCCGCATTCAGTCTCAACAAGAGAGCACAAATTATTTTTTTCTGCAACTTTGCTTTTAAAATGTGTTTTGCTTTTTTTAAAATCTGTTAATGCAACTTTTAAATAACAACAGAAGTGGAAAAGAATGTACACTCATTTCAGGGTTTGTTCAGGTTTTTTTAAACTGCTGTATGGTAAATATGATTCTGTTCAGACCAGTTTTGGTAGGAAAGGCAGGTTAGAAAAGAGGTCTCAGATATGAGATTTCCTCACCCACCCAATCTGACAGAGCCAGATCCTGCAAGATGCTAAGTGTCATCAGCTCTTCTAGCACTCAGCCCCAACAGAATCAGGCCTTTATTTTATACATCAGAAAGCCTTCAGCTCCCAGGGTGGTGGCTCAGTTTAGGTTGTGGATTTATTGGATAAAATTCATCCCTGATGTGACTGGAGTTACCTACAGGATGTTTTTGTCTTGACTTTACTGGTCAGTTACTTGGTCATTTAGGGGGGTGATTTTCTTCTTATCAAAGTAATTATACCAGTACAAGCCCTAGTGTGGATGTAATTATACCAGAATAAAGCACTTTTATACTGATTTGACTGTATCCAAACTTACCACTTTACCTATACCAGTATTGTTAAAACGGTACAGGGCTTTGCCACGCTGACTGGACCATCGTTTTGTTTAGTAAAATCCTATCTCTCCCACCTTGTTCATTAGCAGTTGCAACACTGTATGAAGGGCCGCTTAATTAGAGACTCAGTCCCTGACTTTCTAGGGTTCACAGTCTTTCCAAGGTTGAAGTGACTTTACTTGGCTGACAGAATGCCTGTATAGTTCTCTAGAATCCACTTTCTCCTCAGCACGAGCTGTGCCTTGTCCTCATGACTGTGCTTTGCCTTTATTTAAAAATAAAGAAAACCCAGCTGCCCATAGAAATGAATCATGTGACCGTGCTTCCCTAGAGTGCAATTCGGTAATAGCACCTAGTGACTAGCCAGGATCCTCACTGCATTTGAAGGAGTAATGAATGTTTGGGACATTGGAGAAAGCAGAGAGAATCACTCTTAATAACATACATGTGTTTAAAACTTAGGGACTTTTTTTTTTTTTAGAGAGCCACTGTGTACAGATATCTCAATGAATATAGGCTGTAATGTTCTGCTAATCTGTATTGTATACAGTTCTAATGTGTGGGGGTTTTTTACATAGCTTTATATGGAATTGGAAAGACAAATTCCCCTTAGTGATACCAATTTGTGGGATAAAGAATTGCAACATTTAAACCATGTTCTGCTGTTAATATTTGTGTCTGGAAGGAGGGTTGATTGTACCCTAATAGTCAAGACTCCTCAGCTTTCCAGGAAAAAAACAGGACCACAAGTAAAAGGAAGGGAAGGGGGAAAAATCTATAAGTAGCTCAGTTGTTTGACTCAAGAGGAAAATAGCCAGTGTCTTAAAAATAAACAAATCTAAAAGATCAGTGATTGAACTTAAACTAAATAGCCTGTGGATCATCCTGCAGAGATTTGTCTGCTTGGTGGTAACAGGCTTCACTTTTTAGCCATTGTCATTGACTTAAGCTTTAAATAAATAAATATGGAAACTTTAGAGCCTTTGGGTCAAATTCTGTTCTCAACTCTGCCTGTGCAAATTTGGAGTAACTCCATTGCAGCGGAATTACCTTGGATTTGAACCAAGGTAGATGAGAACTTCTCTTCTCTAGAAAACGTTATCATGCTTGAACACAATTGTTAAGCGGCAAGTTCCCTGACACAATCCTAACCACAATTGGATAGTGTTGTTGTGCCTGACATTGTTTGGGGGAAAGGATTCTCACAAATGATTAAGAGCTGATTTTTCTATGACAGTGCTATGGAATCTATTGCTGCTTGTAAGGGTTTGATTGTTTCCTTTAATGGCTGCGGATAAGTTTGATTCGTGTGAACTGTAGGTTTTTTCACCTTTTAGCCCAGATCATCTAGTAGTTGGAGCACATTTCTGAAGGTGATGAGATCTAGGTACTCTTCCCAGCTCTGCCACAAATTCATTTTGTGATACTATGTGGGCAAACTGGTGAAACGCTGGTGAATGTACCATGGTGATCATCAACAGGAAGGGGCTACGATATCTGGCTGAACATTGAAGCCTGCGGGCAGGGGCCGAGGGAGCAGGGGACAAATAGGCACCTAAATCATATCAGTGGCCCTTCTGTACAGCTCAGGAACCCCAGCCATGCAAATCCATCAGCCACCACCTGTGCATTGCCCAGCTTTATTATATCTGCTGCTGCAGCACCCTCTTAATAGCATCACTGCCTTCAAGACAGCGGTCCTGACCGTTCATCTCCCAACACCAGAGTGGTGAGTTGCTGACTGGCACCAAGCAGGGATGGTGAGGTTCCAGATGGTGACGGCCACATGTTTGTCCACGTTAAGGTGAATTCTCATGTTGCTGTGCTGCTGTAGCTCCAGGGTGAGCTCTGCATAGAACTGGGGGGGGAGGCAGCTTCTTCTTCCTGAAGTTCGGCTACCACTGCTGGTCATCCCAGTTCTGCAGGACTGTCCTGCCCCACCATTCGGTGCTGGCTGGCCAAGCTCAGAAGTGTTGCTTTGCCTATTGAAGCCGCTCCAGGAGAATGCCCTCCAAAAGGGACTGCTCAGTGCTGTCACTACGGTATTCCTCTTCCCCCTTCTCCTCCTCCTCCTCCTCCTAGCAGTATTTGTGCAGCATAATAGCAGCTATGCTGGCGGCTGTCTCCCAGTTCCTCCAAAGCCTTCTGGCTGTGACAGGCACCCTGTTTATGTTCATGACTCTAGAATTATGGCACTCAGCAGGCAGAATGAAGGGAAACACTGACAGCAATTTGAAAATGGTGCTGGATTGCCAAACTATGGGACAACCGGAAAGGAATCCTGGGAGTTTGTTTGACCCAAAGTCCCGGAATTCTGATAGATATCCCAGAATGCTGTGAGAAAACCCCCAGAATGCATAGTTTAGTGGCACAGCTTTGCTCCATCTGCCTAATTTAGGTTATCTGCCTAAAGTGCTGGGTGGCTTTCAGAAAAGCAGAGTTGTGTGGACGCAATCATTCACACAGGAAGTATTTTAAATCAACATAAACAAAGCAGTGTGGACATACTCTGTCAAGATAGTTAGTTACAGTGGAAAAACATATAGTGAAAAACTCTTCCGTGTAGACAAGAACTAAGATACTATGATTTACCTATTGAGAATCCAGTTGAGGTGAGTAGCCAGAAACGCAAGTAACACAAACGTTTTAAAAGGTGTAAATGAAGGTATTTTAAAGTGGTCCCAGGTCTTGCAATGTTATCACAGGTCTCATGATAGATAGTATTTTTTTCTTAATGTCACAACTTCTGGAGTCATGGGATTATCTCAACTTTTTTTTAAAATAGTAAAAAAGCAAGTTTCTAGATTTCACGGCTGCAGAAGGATGGAAGATATGCACCTTAAAGGATCAAAAGTCAGAGAACAAATAAAAACTACCCAATTGATTTGTTTTGGTGTTTCTCTTGGGTTGTTGTTTTTTTTTTTAATCTCATGATTAAGGTACTTAATGCTTTTGGGTCTGACCCATGCACACATAGGATTGGGCAATACTAAAGTAGTAAGCCACTCTAACCTCTTCTAACAATCTTCTAGCTTGTTAATATGTAACTTATGCCTATTTATGCTCCTTTACACCCACTTGCTGATGTGTAATTTACACTCCCTCTTAATTGGGTCCTCCATGCTTTTGTAAAATGAGATTACCTACCTCCCAGACAAACTGTGAGGTTTAGTTAATTCATGTGCATAAAGCACTAACAGGGACAAAAGTTAGAGGCAATAGTAATCGCTGTTTAATGTCTGATGTGTCTATCCTCCACTTATAGAGAACCTGACTGTACCTATTGTTTCAAGGGCCATCACTCATTTTAGTCTGTTACTTAAATTCCACACAGATTTTTGTGTCCTCCTCCCACTCCCCTCCACCCTTTTATTCTTCTTTTTAACATCAGACATAAAAATCATGGAAGTGAAAAGCTAGGGGACAAGTTCATTACACTGGAGGAATTAATCCTACAGTTTTGGAAATATCCTGTATAAATTATGCGTGCTCTTCCTTTGGAGTCTTGCTCACTCACTGCGTCCCACATGTGGGAGATCTGGCATGATCTATAGTTTTTCTTTCCACCTGTTATCATAGGGCGTGTCCGTACTACAGCGGCACAGCTCCACACTACCATGGTGTAGATGCTTCCTACGTTGATGGAAGGGGAATGTATTTAAATCATCCCTCCAAGAGGTGCTGGCTAGGTTGACGGAATAATTCTTCCATTGACCTCACTGCATGTACACCCAGGGCTAGGTCAACCTCTCCATGCTGCAAAATTGTTCACAGCTCTCAGCCATTTAGCTAGGTTAATCTAAACTTTTAAGTGTAGACCAGGCCTAAGGGTCTGATCTCCCCCGGAAACTACAGTTATTTGAGTGTGTGCTTTGTAGGAGTTTAGTTGTCTGACCCCTTTAAATGCCCAATGAGCTCAGGTAGAAGGAACGCAAAAACCTCCACTCATCAGCCAGAGCCCCGTCAGCAGCTCCAGGGCACGTCGGGCCAGTTATAAATGGATCATGTGTTGCTATTTTTAGCCCGAAGAGGATTGTAAATATAAAAGGGTATAAAGTGCAAAACTTAGCAACAGTCCCCTTTGTTTGCTCTCTTCCCCCTCCCTCCCCCTCCTTGGGCAGGAATGTGCTTGGAGAGAGGAATGAAGCTAAAGCAGGAGGAGATTTGTTGGGTGATCAAGCTTGGACTTTGCACTGTGCACATGTTGGTGTGCTTTTTATTTATTTATTTTTTTAGAAGGGGGAGGGTGAAGACAAGCTTTTCAAATATTGTTTTAAGAAGGCAGCATTGCCAGATCTGATGCACAGTAGAAATGAAAAAAGCCCTTGAGAAGTGGGAGGAGGATCAGGGATAGGGGCCATTTTGGGGGAGCTAAAGGGGATGTGTGGAAGGAGTGTGGGTATGAGGAGACAGTTGTGGAGGGGGGGGTGTGAGAGAGCGAGGGAGAGGACAAGGCAGTGTGGGTATGAGGGGCCAGTTAAGGGGGAAAGTTGTATAGAGGGGTAGTTTGACTGAAAGAGCCTGTTGGGTGGAGAACTGAGGGGGGAGGAGCAGATTGCTGCCTAGATGAGGACAGAGTTCAGCAAATGGAAAGCAGGGACATTTATAAAAATAGCAACAGCTGGTTTAAAAATAGCATCTGGTGAAGTAAATGTGCTGTAACTTGTGAAACTCTCTTGGGAACATTTTCCTTCTCATTCAGTCCTGCCCTGCTCCCTGTTCCTCCTTAGAGAGAAATCCCCAGGCAAATCCCTGTGTAGAATGAAAGACTGAACCAGTGACTTGTGCATGGCAGAGAATGAGTTTTGGCTATTTTAATTTAATTTTGAATGTATTTATTTTTGAGATTCAGTGCCAGTGAGGGAGGGAATATTCCCATTTTGCTGAGCCTCATGCCCAGGGACCAGGAAAGACAAATTAGATCTCCCCCCTCCCTTTATTCAGTTTTTCTGGGTTTGTATGTTTGTTTTTTAAATACTTTCTTTTGCTTTTATCAAACCACTTTTGAATGTTCTTTTCCTGCTCCAACCCCTCAGAGCTGGCCACAAGCAGCCAGGCAGATGGATTATAAATCTTCAACAGATTTGCAGATCTTTGATGTTTAAGGGCAGCAGCTTTGCCTGTGCTCCTCCATTTCTTAATGTTGGGATGCAGTTGCATTCTACTGTGTTTCCTACAGATGAGGAGGTGCAGGCTCTTCTCCAGGAGACTGTGTGATGGCAAAAGGGAAGCCATTCAACTGTGTGACAGAAAAAAGACAGTGATCTTGAATCGCTTTTTTTCCTTTGGAGCAAGGCATTGACTAGCCCCTTTTTCCTACCGGGACTAGGGAGATTAGGGAATCCAGGAATAAGGTGGTTCCAGAAAGTGGACCGGGGGGAGGGGCAGGAGGAAGGTAATGGGGCAGGCTTCTGTTAAGGAAGGACAGGGGACTTGGGGAGATTCTTGGCTCTGATGAATGTGGAAAGATTTGCAGCTTTTTTTAAATCACTCGCAGCCCTGGCTGCAAATGTGGTGCTTGTTTTGACTGGACTAGATAACTGAGGCAGAAACATTTCGAATTCACAGACAGACTATTGAAGCTCTTAGCTGATTGGGGGTGGAAAAAAGTGAAGTTCGTTTAGTTTAGAGATTACGGTAACGGTCTTAATTTTCTGTCAACACATCTAGAGCATTCAAATCCTATTAATCACCCAGGTGAAAGACACTGGATCTAAAAGTGTGTTGTTTTGACTTTGGAACAGCTCACTTCCTAATCAATGGTATTTCCTCTTTAAATTTAAACATTGTAACTATAGGCAATAAGAAATGAAATATCCCAAGTTTTTTGCATCCAGAGAAAGCACAGAGGCGTTAAGACCACACAATTTTGTTCAAATATTACTATAACATCTGGAGACTACACTTTTTAAAAAAAAGCCAAAGATTATCCCCAAAGGTGTTTGTCAGATGTTTTTCTGCAGATCTCTCTCATGTCTTGTGTGTACATTATGTCAAGTTAAAGTGAATGAAGGTGAATGTCCAATTAATTGCTTTTTTTGAGGATTAGATATTCCACAGCTTGTTTCTCTAGGTCATTTTAAATTAGTTTTGATGTTTTAAATATACTTCATATAGAGTATAACTAGTTCCTTTAACCAGTGTAATTATAAAAACAGAAGAGTGCTTTCGTTTACTATACAGTAAATAGAAAAAATGTTTTTGTATTCAGTTAAAACTGTTGCCTGGTTATGTTTGTTGTCTGTTTTATTTTAATTAAATTGCTGGTGATTTTTTTTTAAATGTGATCATCACTTACTAGATTCAGCACAATTAACAATGCAGAAATTTCTGTGCATAAATCCAAACTGAATATTCACTTTCATATCCAAATATTATTATGGAAGAATATATTAGACTTTGTGTGGCACAGTAAGCAAAGAATTATGTTAATGTGTTGATTTATTCCAGAACCAATCAATTGGTATGGTTTATATAAGTAAGAAATGCTTTTTGCCTATTTAATAATTAGCTCACATATACCACTAATTGCTAGATGTCTAAAAAATATATTGACGATCTCTAATCTTCAACAGATTTTTGGTTACAATGTGCAGACTATTCCAGAAATCATTATTCCAAAGGGGCTGGGTTTTTTTACACATTTACTTTCTTCCAGTCTATAATTTATTATGCCAAAAATGTTTGAGGGGGGAAGGAGGGGAAATCAGGTAAAATATATTCTGAAATTACTCTCTTGGGAGTCTGAAAATGAATAAATTAGTAACTTTAAAACCTGAAGATGTAGTTTTGAGATGCAGTTGATGAATAATTAAGAGATTCAGATACATACAAGATAATGAATGGAAGATTTCTTAGCATATTAATACTAAATAGTTAATTATATTATGTGAAATTGTATACAGTTGAAAAAATATAAATTGTATTGTCAGTATAGGATTGCTGTGAAATATATTCATGTTAAATTAGAATAAAAATTGTAATCTGTTTATCATACTATTGTAGCCCAAAGGCGCTTTATCAGTAATGTATGAAATAAGCCTGATCACTAACATCACTGCTAGAAAGTTCTTAGTGTTTTCTCTTTGTTGTTCTACCTGGTGCTCATAATAACAAATACTTTTTCCAGATTGTTTTACTTTTCTCATTTTTAGAACACAGTTGACTGACCCCTCTTTTCATGCTGATAATTGACAGCTAACTAAGAGTAAAGCACTGGGATTATGCCATTTTAGAGTAAAAGAATTCTACAGTTTGTATTTTTTCACCTGCCTGAGGGTTACATAAATCAAACTTGTAATTCTGCTATTTCCAAGTTAAAAAATAAATAACAGTAATATGTAAACTCCTTCTGCAGCCGGCAAGGTGTTCAACATGAAGTCCAACAATTCATCCAGTAAAAATGATTAAAATGCCAGTTTATAGTTTTAAAACTATAGCCTCTAAACTAAAAAACAAACACACACCAAAACCCTGAATAAATACATAAATATAGGGAAGGAAACACACATGATAGGTGACACATGATTTGAAATGGATAACATTTATAATTAGAATGCTAGGTAAACTTTTTTTTTTTTAATGTAACATGGTGGCACAAATAAAGTGAGGTAGTCTGGGGGGGGGAATATCAAATATGAGTCAACTTTTGTAGGAGTGACATGTTCTATTTCTTAGGCATGAAAACAGAAAATTCTATTGGACTATTTTAGATAGAATCTTGCATTGTTTGTTTGTCCAAAATGAAACTGACATGGGTAGAAGTTTTAGATTAAGGCTTCAGAATAGAGACCTAGAAAGTTAACAGAGATGTGACCCTTCATAAGGAAATTGATGCCCCTAAAAGAATGAAATTAACTTATATTTTTCCTGGTGAATTTGTCTGTTGTATGACATCATACAGAGCACATAAAATATGAGCGAGAAGAAGCACATTTTGAATATTTGGACTTCTAATGAGGAAAAATACCTCTCCATTCAATTTTTGAACTGTAAATGAAAAAACAAAACTAAAATAACTGGAAAGCCACATCACATGTATTGCAGCAAATTTCCAGATGGGATATTTGAAATACTGAGAGTGTCTTTTCGTTTTCTGTTGTATTAGTTAAAATATATATCTCTAACTTTTTAAAGAACTAAATAAAAATATAATTCTGAATTTTAGATCTAAATGAGAGTAATTTAGGAATCATTAAAATTTTCCTTCATCAAAATCATGGAAGCATTCCATTTATTTTTAGATACAGATATTTCTGTAATGAGATTACAGAAATTATAAAATCTTATTATACCTAATGAGATTATAGTTGATCAGATTTTCGGTTAAACAAGAGATGAGGATCAGATTCCTACTTAATTTAGTCCATGTAATTTTAAAATACGCTAAAATCCCTGGAGACTATAAATTGCTATCAAATTAGTTCACAGATATATTGGGTTTGTTTTTTTTTTTTTTTTAAATCTTTATACTATAAAGTCTTTGGAGCAAGGATTCAACTTTGTGCCAAATGTGGTATACAGCCACTGTTAAATTTTTAATAACAATAACTAAGTACATTTCAAAGAAAATATAGTAGGAAATCTGCTATTAATAGAAACTGTTGCATATAAGAAATTTTTTAATTTTAAAATGAGAAAAACAAATAATTTACAACACAAACATTTAAACATTTAAAATCTAAAGATAAAATTAAAATAACAGAATCAGCCAGTTGATGAAAATGACAAACTCAATCCCACGTACACGTATTATAGCATATTTCTCTTTTATGTTTTTAAAATTGCATTTTTAAATAACAGAAGCAGTGTAACCAGCAAGGCGCTAATTGGGGAATTTTAAATTGATCCCTTATAATTTTTGCTGGGGCAAAATTCATAAATTCAGAGAAGGAAAATTGTTTTCTCTTCTGGTGGAGGAGGATGGAGTCAGCTCGTGTTTTCTGAGATGGTTCAAATCATGAAATCAGCATACACTTATCTTCCTTAACTGAAAAAGACTGATGGCTAGCTTGAAAAATTGCACAGAACTTTGTTTATGACAGATCATCACTAGAGGTCACTTATTCTGCTTTCTTTGTGTTTCCAGATGAGCCCCCTCCCTCCCTTATCCCCTTTGTATGCAAGGAGTGCAGGGACAAACCCTTACGTAACTTTACGCTAATATTGCACTTGTTTTTGTAAATTCACACTAGACAAAGGGGACATTCTAAGGGGCTTGGCAAAGCTCATTGGTCAATTATAATATTTGAAGAACCAAACCCACTGAAGGTTTGGATCCTGGTCCTCTCTCAAAAAATAAAGTAATCAGGAGTACCTTCTTGAGGATAAGAAGGCTTGGGCAAAGCTCTCAGTGCCCTGTTTTGCACACCTTAAGAGTATTGTCTTGGCCAAAGCATCAAGGATATTTCAAACTGAAAAGACAAACTCTTTTTAAGTTCACTCACGTTAAAACCACTGATATGGTAATTAACAGATGCAACTATGTAGCACTGCAACTGGTGATATTCTAATAAAAGAAAAAAAATTCAAACTTAATGCTAGCAATCCATCCCTAACTAATTTTTGCTCTCAGACATGGAAGCAAACTTTATAGGTGACTATGATCTGAAAGCCTTATAGCACTTTAGGGTAGTTAAGAGTGAAGTGTCAACCTACATTGAGAAATTGTTTCATTCACCTGTGTTGCAACTAAGTTTCTGACCTCTTATTTTCTGAGAGTTCTTTCAGAGTCTTTTTCAGTAAATCCCTGGATGTGTGTAAGAGTATACATGATAGACTGTAACAACTCTGAGGGCCTGATCCAAAACCCACGGAAGTCAATGAAAGATTTCCATGGATTTCAGTGGGCTTCGGATGAGGCCCAAACAATCCTATCAATGTGCATTTCAGACTTTTGCAACCTCGAGTGTAGAAAATACGTGTTTAGAAACTTGAAAATAATAGCTGTTGATCCCCTTGGCTTTAACCACTGTGAAAAATATGTATTGATGATTATTTAGTGATTAGTAGTGCTTACTCGGACAAAGCTTTTATGCTTTGTAAATCCCTCTGTCATTTTTGGGATTGTGGCTTGGGTAAGCCAAATATCTACTGCATACTGTTGACCCCTTACCAAACCACACAAAAATCTCTTCCCTAAGGCAGCATATGCCTACCAAAAACAGACACCTGGGGAGCATTACAAGGATCCTCTACAAACAAAATGAAGAATCTCTCAAAGAATCTCCCAAATGAAGAATCTTCCATTGAGAGGACAGTTCTAGTCAGTATAGACAGAACTGCTCCAATGATATATTTCTCATCACATCCATCCTGCTCTGCTTTAAGAGGTTGTGAATGTGCTCTCCTACTGCTAGGTTTGCTTCTATGAACAGATACTCTAATTGGTTAGTTAAAATGCTTTGCAGCTTGTTGTACCAAATTCATGTAAGAGATCTGTCTTCATAGCCCTCTCTTTCATTGAGGGGCAACAGTTAAAATCAGTATAAAATTCCTTTATCTGTGTTTTAGGTGACTGGCTTCCCTTATCTCACTATGCTATTGATTTCTATAGGCTTTATATGAATTTAAAGTAATAGAATCTTAATTGCATAGAAACACAAATCACTGAAGATGGATCAGACACAACTCCCCTTCCCTAAATAGTCAGGCTTTGTGCAGGGAATTCTGCTGTGGGAGACCGGTGATAAGAGAGGAATTATTCAGTCCATCAGCTGGAAAAGCACCCACAGTTCCTCCAGCACTGTGGGTGATTACCTTCAGGGGAGCTGCATAAACATTACTATTCAAATGCTCTTCATGCAGCTCTAGTGAAGAGGTTACCACCACTTCCATTATAAGGGACAGTTTTCAGGAGTTTCAGAAATTAGCTGCAGCTTGAAACTTAGCCACACGATTTTTGTCCGTCATGGCCAATATTTCCAGACCTGGCTCCCTAAAATTAGGCTCCGTATTTTTTGCCCCTAACTTTAAAATGGCCTGATTTTCATGTGTGGAATGACCACAAGGCCAATAAGAATGGCAGGTGCTCAGCAACTCTGAAAATTAGGCCACCTTTGTTTTGGTGCAAAAATAGGGGATCTAAGAGGCTCACTTGAGACAGCCAGTTTAAAAACTTTAACCTTTCGAAGTTACCAGCCATATTGATCCATTATTGTTCATGCAGGTGAGTGAGTCAAATGTAAGAGAATAAATTGACTGCATGCTCCCTTGCAAATCCTGACTTGCATTTAACTACATATTGTAATTCAGTGCTGAGCATTCACATCTCCCATTAAAGATAGTGGCAGCTGCAGGCAGGCAGGACTTCTCAAGATCAAACTGCTATTGCGTGATGGTGCTCGGCCTGAGAAGCTGCACAGGCACATATGGGAAAACCCTGCTCTAATTTTTAAAGCTCTGTGTTGTGGCCATGCTTAATATGGGAATTTTATAAGCCAAGTTGGATGCGTTTTGAGATCCAGAACGCTGTAGTTCTAGTCTTAGCTATAAATTCAGTTGCTGCCCTTATTCAGGTAAAGTTCCCAGTTGTTTTTCTGGGATCTTTGCCTGAGTCAGGCAAGCATGACCTGGCCTTGTGTGATAGCAGTGCTGATCTCTGAGATCTGGACACAAATCAAACAGCTGGGGCATGAAGGGGGGTGCGGGGAAAGGGGAAATATTCTTTTTTCTGCTAAACATATAGTACACTTTTTTTTTTGCCATTTCTTTTGGGTTTTTCTTGTGTCTACCATTTAGTAAGCAAAAGTATGAGTCCAGACTACAAGAGAGGGTCCGATGCTTAGGAAGTAGCGAGAAGGATATTTCCACAGCTTTATGGCACTAGGTACTACAGAAAGGCCAATCAATATGTGGCTATTGGGTCTAATCCAGCCCTGATGTAATCAGATGCAGTGCCTTTGGCTCAAGGAGAGATGCTCCAAGATATTTGGGCTGTGCTAATATTTAGGAAACATTTGACTCCTCAGTACAAATAGCCTATTTGCCAACCATTATTGCTGGAGTTTTCTTTCCTCCTTGGCAGCAGCTGTCCCTTATTCCTACCGAAGAGAGAAGGAGGCTGCCATTAGGTGCCGCTGAGCAGGGCCGGCCCTAAACCAAATGGTGCTCAGGTGAGGAATGTCTTCATCACCCCCTGCCCCCCATTTGTTAAACTTTCAAATATCTTATTTTTTATTGCATTTGCAGTGCATTTCATGCCTCTGATGCACAAGTTGCATGCGTGATTTATCGCTGTCGTATAAGGCGATACGTTTTCCCCATGCCACTAACAACAAAAACAGCCTCCTGAGCACGGCACCATCTGGGTCACCTGCCCTATATCTGGCCCTCCCACTGGGCATCTCTTCCCTTGACTCCAGCTTCTTATGGTCCTCAGACCTTAGAGGAGGCCCAGGGAGGTCTTTGAGCCAGCTGGGCTCCTCCTTCCTGCAACAGGACACTGGTAGACGAATACTTGAGTATTAGTCAGTTGTATTTAGCCTGAATTTGGCTTTGTTTAGGTCTGTCTGGTTCATCCGTTCATGCCATAGACAGATAACAGGATAGTAATGGTGTAGACTTAGAGGCCATGTCTGCACGATTCAAGGAGTTGTAATTGACAGTGGACGTCACCTATAGGCATGGCTCCAGATCTCAAGGGGCCCACTTTATTCTCAGTAAACCTCCCCAAAAGTGTGCTATACCCCTGTGGAAATGAGCGTGGTGTAGATAGGGTAGTATATTGAGCTAATGTTTAACTCTCTCTGGGCTTAAGTACTGCTTGTGTGGAAAGGGGTTTCACTGTGACATAGTACTCCACAGTGCATATTTGTTTCCAGCATAAAACCATCCAACAGTGTGGTGCATCTGCTGGACTGGTCAAAAGGGTTTCAGGACTGAAAGAACAGGTTGCAGTGGTAAATGTGCTAATTAGGAAATATATAATTACCCATGTAAGGATTTATACTAAGCTCATCACCACTATATCAGAACACATTACAAGAATTATTGAAACCATAGTAGGCCAATGATCTAGTTAGTGTTTTGCAGTTCTGGATTGATGAATAAGTGCAATCTAATTACTTACTGCCTGCCATGTAAGTTAGTAACCTGGGGTGCGTTGACTTGACAAATATGTCTGATCAGAAGCTGAAAATGAAGAGTCTTTACCTTCCCTTTTCTGTACATGATATTAGACATCTGCAGAAAGGGATGATATGCCTGCCTGGACTGCTGTTTTGCTTAAATTCCACTTCTGTCTACTTTGGAAAGAGAGCACACAAGCAGTTACATTTGGCTACAGTACCAACTGGGAAAAAACAGGACAACCTCACTTCCTTCTGGGACAACCTGCTTGCAGATTGAGGTTCTCCTTTGGGCAAGTCAATTTACAAACAATGAACATTTACCTTACAGAATAGGGTGGAAAACAGTTGTCTGTTCCCTGTCCAGATTATACCTGGCCCTGATCTTTAAATAAAAAAAGGAAAGGGATTGCTTCTCACTAGAGAATAAATGTATCAAGCAAGTTAAATTACATCATACAGTAGCTGCTTGTCTTGAAATGTTTAATATCCTTGGTTTGCTGTCATTGGCCTGCTAACTGCCTACGCGACGTCTAAGCCAACAAGTGTTCTGAAGTACCGTGTGGTGCTGTTAATGGCTGTCCTGATGTTTATCCATTGATTTGGGGTTTCAGTGAAAACACTCCTTTGTTGCGAGCTTTGCTCACTGGTCCAGCAACAGAAGTGCTAGCATGAGCAGAATGGGAACCTAGTATTTTTTTATAATGAACTTGTCTAAACACAGCTGTTTTGCAGCTCTTCCAACCCCACCCCATCTGCTGAAATCTGGTAAGTTTTTGATCCCTTGTGTCAATTTTTTTGCTTGCACATTCCATCTCACTATACATTGTTGTTCTCAACATGCAATCTCCTGGAGGGCGGGAGGTTAAAATTAACCATATTAGAAGTAATATTTGTGAAACTGTGGCATCTCTTCAGCAATATTAGAGAAAAACATTAAAAGTACTTACGGCTGGAAATTAGAAAAATGCAGCAGCCGGTATAAAAATTGCCTTTCGGGCAGCAGCTGCTTGGTTCTACCAAAGTTAAAGGGCCAGACCTAGAATTAATTGCTTGGAAAAATAAAATCGAAACCATGCAACAGCAGAGAATTAGCAGAGACCGTGAAGTTTGTTTTATGTATATCACAATATTCATATCTTGAAAATTATGGAGCCATGGTCCTGATTCCATCGTTAAAGATGGAAACAGCTGTCTATTATTAGATCTATTTCTAATCCCTCCTCTCCAACTGTGTCTAAAGAACAAACCTTCTTTTGGCTTGAAAATAGTCATGTGAAAACTCAAGTCAGAGGAGACATTTCTGATCTGGGGAAAATTTGAAGCAATTGGTCAAGGTTGTTTTTTTGAATTACAGAGAAGCAAAAATATAACCTGGTGCTGAGAATGTAGGGGGATTATTTATAAATGATTTCAGAACGCAACGACACATGACTGCCTTTAAAAGTTCCTAGTATTTACGCGAGGACTAATTTATATTAGACTTTGACCAAACTGGCTTTAAAATAAAAATTCAGGGACCAATGTACACATGGGTGCCCTCACACAGCCCTTCTAAAAAGCCGTGAGGCGGCTGTGGTATTTATACCTTCCCCAAACATCCTGAGATCTGTAGTTCAGCCGTGTTGCCTCCTTTTTCAATAGCGGGTCCTGTCCTGAAGGATCAAGCATTTCAGTCAGAACAGAAGCAATAAATATGTAAGGAATAGGATAAGTCCTCAACCTTTCTTCTCCCTCTTTTAATCCTGGAGTTGCTTTGACTTTCCAATGTCTAACACTGGCTTAGAGCCGAATGTGAATGGAAAATGAATGACAGGTTGCCATTTCTTGAGTGTTCTTTTGTGGCTTGGAGAAATGCTAAGCTCTAGTTTCTCTTCCTCCAATGGAGAAAGCTACTAGAGCAGGAATTTAAACTTTCACTCATTAAGCAAAATGCTGGTGAGTGAAAGTTTAAATCCCTACTTCTTTCCAATTTTAGAAAAATGCTGAAGTGGTAACCGAACCCTCCTCCGTCTTGCTGAGCATCAGAACAGCAGTGCAAATGTTGAATTTTATCCTGACCCTATGCCAGGCTACCTCAGTAAACATAAAAGGAAAAACTCATTTTTGTGGGTTTTTAATGAAGAGTCTAGTGCTGAAAAGTGAGTTAATGTGTTTGATTTGCCTTCTTTTGAGCTGTCAGTTACACCTTCTTGTGGTGACTTTGGTAAGAAATTAATCAAACACAGACATTGCTCTAATCATTTTTATTCCTTGCTGCAAATGCTTAGCAGACTTTGCAGCTAGAGAAATGTGTTCACTTGACAATTTGCAATCTATTAAGTATCGTTTCAACATCCAGCTACTTTCTCCCTGTTGTCTTGTCATAATTTGAACAAAGTAGTGTGGTTACTTAGTTAGGCATTTGGCATGTAGATGAGGCCTTTGTCTTGTGTGTTCCTGGATTTTTCTGGCGCTGTCGAAATTCCAAGATGCCCCAGTGTGTTCAAGACCATAGATTGGCAAATTAAATCATCCTGAAATTAAATCATTCTTTGGATCTACCCTTTGGTGACTTGTGTTCTGTAAAGCTTGGTCACTGTCCTTTTGGAATCCTCTCTCCAGATGTGTGCGATGTTTTGTTACACTTGCAGTGTCCCACGGCGCATAGGACCTGTGGGGGGCTGAGCAGTTGCCACTCCAGTTGACGCCAACGGGAGCTGGAAGTGCTCAGCCCCTCTGAAAATCAGGCCATGTTGTTTGACTCACTGTGCGTCTTTTTGGTTTTGCAGCCCCAAACACTGGATAGTGCTCGCTGATATCTTAACTTGTGTCTGTGCTCAGGTTCTTTAGCGTTTTTCCCCCCCACCATTGCTAATCCTAGTGATGCTCCACCAGTGCTTCCTGCAGCATTTTTAGCACTGTGTAATTTATCCCTTTTCAGAGCATGTTGTGCAGAGATTAGGCTCTGGCCTTTGTGGACTGAAGCTAACAAGGGTGCAGTGAAAATGGAGGGAATGAATTGGACCAATGTCTACATTAAACTATTTACAAGTCTTCAGTTATCCAATAAGCAAAGGGCTTATTTTTTTATATCTGTTTATTTGTTAATAACATGGCTCTCTTCCGTTTTCTCTTATGGTTTAATTGGCTTTTCTCCTTTTGGCAAAGGAAGTCTGCTCTCTCCTGCCATGATTAAAGCTTTTTACAGACAATCAGAGGGGAAAATGCAAAGCAAATGTCACCAGATCCTTCCAAAAGGAAAATGGACCTCAGAACGCTGAATGTTTGCAGCAGCCCCAAGGAAACAAGGAAACGAAACTAAGCAGTATTTGTGAGAACTGAACTATCTGCTAGGAGTCCTGCATTTCCATGGGAAGCAGGAGCATGAGATATGAGTTGGCCAGCTGTGCCTGTGCAAGCAGGAAAATGAACATATTGTGCTTGCTAATGGCCTTTGTTGGGAGAGGTGCAGAGCTGCCAAGGGAGTGCCAAGTGAAATCAAGCCTTGGGGAAGCACACTCCCTTCCTCAAGCACTGGAGAGCACAGGGAAGGCACACCTGATGTGCTGCCTTTGGAGAGGGTGCCTTCTGTGTCAGGGCCATGCCTCCTGTTCCCTGTACACCTCTCTATTGAACGAATGCCGCCAGCGGCACCAGCCCTATGGAGTCCGTTGTGCATCTTTTGTGTAACCCAAGGCCAGGAAAGGTTGTCTCCCTTTCACAGCTGCACAGGGACCACACGCAGGCAAAGGACCCTGATGCTGCACGTGTTTAACACCACGTGTACTGCACACTGCTGGAAGTTTCAAAAGACAGAATATTCTCAATCGTGATTCTTCAGTAGCCCTCCCTCAGAGTGAAGTGTCAGCCGTAAGGGTGAGTTCCTTTTGCACACATGCAAAGAACCCATAATAAAACATTCTATAACCATCTTCCCACAGGCCTGCTCCAGGACTGTCTGTTTAAACATCTACTTTACTTTGACAATGCTTTGAAGATATTTGATGTATTATGAGTAGATTGCCTGACAGTGGCCATTTCAATCTACAACGCAGATCTATATTTGTCTCCTTTCTGGGATATAACGAGGTGTTGCATTAATCCTGTTGTTTGGAAAAGTTAACTGTTTCCGATTGTAAAGCTCCTTTCAGAGATTGTTTGTTTGCTTTATCCAAAAACCATCACTCTTTAGAAATACCAAAAAAGTTAACAAAATAGGTGGAGACAGGGACCAGGTCTCCCTGTCAGTGGAAGCTGGCGAGGGCGTGTGCAAGGAGTGGATCCCTGGACAATCTGCCACATCACCGTAAGAAATCAGCAATTGCTTTTCCCTTTTCAAGTGCTTGTACAGATTCTCTGTGTTTCTTACCCTCATCTCAAGGGCAGGTTTTCATGCGCACACACAATCGACTCATAGTAAACATGAAAACAATTACGAAGCAATTGCACCAAACTGCAGTTTCTCCCTGGCAGAGAGAGGGGTGAAAGAAATGTCTGCTTGGTCCCTTTTGTGCTATCGCTGGTGCTATTCACATGAAAAAGGTAGTTTTGACCAATCCTGCTTGTGCCATCCACCAAAATGTAACTTTTTGTTACCGTCCACAATACAAGTAAATCAACAACTTGTTTTGAATGCAGACATGAAAAAAACAGAGGCAGAGACTGGCAAATTGTTGTTTTAGTGTTGACAATGTGTGTGTTGCTGGCCAGCAAAAACTGCCCAGCCCTTGAACCAAGGAGAAATAATCGTGTTCTTAGAAATCATAATTTTTCATCCGTCTGTAACGCTTCGTCATGGCCGATTTTAACGGAACCAAATTGACAGGCACAATCTCTGAACAGGAGTGTTAGGGTAAATCGTCATTTCCTCTCTGCTTGAAGAGAATTGTGCATTAGACACATGAATCCAGTTGACAAAACAGACAGAAAACAGAGCAAAGGATGAAAGGTTTCCTCCAAATCTTGGAGAGAGATCCCTGCTGTCCTGCCTCTGGGGAAGAAAACTTCACAGAGTGTGATACTCCGCAGACGCGATGTGTGAATGTAGCACCAACTGTACATTGCATCCACAAAATGCTCTGCGGGCGTACAGATGGAGACAGCACAAAGCCCAGCCCTGCACTGCTTGAATTATGTAGGGGTTAAGATGGGGAGGCTGCTAGATTACTTTCAGGGCCTCTCTCTCTTCTGTCATATGCTCCCCTTACTGCTTACTGCAGTTTAAATTGAAGCAAGCCACTTGACATTCAAGGGACCTCTACATTTTCCCCCATAATTTGAACATTGCAGTCTCCGTTTCCTGTGCACAGGCTCTCCCTCAACTGAGCGACATCCCTGCTTCCCTCCTGAAAGACTGCATGGAGTGGGATTGGACCACCTCTGTTGCTGCTTAGGTCCTCTTTACTCGAGAGAGAGAGAGCAGGATTTGCCCTCCTCCTGTTGGGCCTTCTCCTTGCTGTACTACAAGAGAAGAGCAATAAGGACATGCATTTTGAAAAGGCCTGGGGGGAACTTAATGGTGCATTTTAAAAAAAACCATTTAACAAGAGGGTAGAAAGGCTTCCTTCCCTATGAAAGTCAGCACCTTTCACAGGGCAGCACCACCTCCCCCAGTCCTACTTCACTTGAACCTGGGACCTTCTGGCCCAGTGACGAGAATGCTGAGTCACACTGGCATATTTATGACCAGTGATAATAGGCTCCAAAGTCTTGGCTTTCAGATCAGCGCTGGTTTCTTCTCTGGAGCATTTAAGATCTTTACCTTCCCTTCTCTGGGTTTCTGTTTGCTTTCAGTCCATCCAAATTCTTCTTTGTGCCCAATTTGGTTCTAACTCTCTCTTCTTTACGTACACCCCACTGTCTGGTTCTCCTCAAGTCTCAGGGGCCTCAGGACACACTGGACGCCTCTGTCCATTGCTCATGCGCCAGTGCTGTGCCATCTTACTCTATTATACAGATAACAGCCCAAGCATTCTCTGTTAAGAATGCAACATCCATATTAGCTGGGATTCACCCAGGAGAGTTGGGCCTCAAACCCTGTGATGGTTCCACTGCATGTAGACTGCTGTGGGGGGAGGGTGTTGTTTGCATCTGGTTTTTGCATCTTTAGGTGCAAAAAGCTTTTCACCACAACCAGTAAGGCTAAGCCCAGTTTTCATTAAAACAAACTTTCATTATTTTAATGACAGCTGGGATTCTTACATAATCACAGGATTCCAGGAGCTGGGGCATTAAGGAAAACACCAAACATTATGAGACTTGACAACATGACAAAAAAGAATTGAACATGTAGAAAGATCTGAGCATAGTACTTGGACCTGTCCAAGACTGGTGGGCCCTAGTCCATTCCTCCCTCTGTCTCTCCACTGAGGGTGACTATCTGAATTTCCAGGTAAACCACTTTGAAAAGTACAGAACAGAGATAATTTTTAAGGGGCGGACAGCACCGTACAATTTTTCCAGTGCCAGCACAAATAATTTATTTCTTGTTTAAACAGCTGTCCTTAACTCCTTGTTTTAACTTGAAAAGCAGCTGCAGTGCAATATATAATTTGCATTGTATTACTTAGAGACCAACTTTTTCACATGGGAATTTGAATGGAGCCCCAAATAGCAACATAGCATAATATGGGGATGGTGGAGAAGAGGGGTGTCTGTCTCCCTCTCACAACTAGTTTGGCCATGTAATTTCAGCACATTTCATGGGCAGCAGCATCAATGAAAAGATTAATATATTTTAAGGGCAGAAGGGACCATTATGATCATCTAGTGTGATCTCCTGCATAACACAACATAACAAACTCAACACAGTAATTTCTGCATTAAGCGCTGTGTTTGAGCTATTGTGTGACTTTTAAAAGTTCAAATTATAGTAAGTGCTTTAAAATGCAGAGAGCAGCTATCGAAAATATTCCAAATATAGTATCTTCTTTTAAAAAAATTATTTCTGTGACGTTATCAGCATGCTAATAAAATGCCATCTAATGCTTCTTGGGAGGTTTTCTTACCACCCCATTGGTAAAAGGTTCTATGTGTATTGTATTAACCTTTCCACAACATTTTTCAAGAAAGTAAGAAGAACGTTTGGGGAATGTGAAGTAGTGACGTTGCAGAGGAGAGACTTTGGAGTTGGAGGGAAGCGACTCTATGATATTTAGTTTCTCTTCCTTGGCAGTATTTAGAGGGATCCCAAACAACAGCATTTTCAATTTTCAGCATAAAGCGGGACTCCTGCCAGGCAGGCTCTGCTGCAAAGTTCTGGTACAGATCGTTTTGACTCCCAAACAACATAGCTTATTTTAGTGACATTTTTATTTTACAGTTAAAGTGTATGGATCCTAGCCTAATTCACAATATTTTGGAAAATCCAACCATTGATACAGCAGTAACAGCCAGGATTGATTGTCAGTCTCCTTTTAGATTTTCCTGAATTTTTCTCCATAATAGCTATAATGTAGCTTGTTTAATTTCCTTTTGGTGGGAAAACCCCCAAAAGTTATAGAATTATTTAATGTAAATATTTAGGCATATTAGGCATATAATTTTCAAAATTATCTTAGTGAGATGGGTAGGGACATTTAGGTGCCTTGCAGGATAGCTTATTTTTAGCAATATGAGTGCAACTACTTTTGTACATATGCTATGGATGCTAGAAACATACGTGAAAGATCGTTCGTAGCTTTCTATACGTGCACTGCAACCTCATGCCTAAAATCTCAGCTGTCTGGGTTTTGTTTTGTTTTATTGAGGGAGAGATTCAAATCAACAGACCATTTGCCAAATTGCACTTTCAGAAAGTTAAAACCATGCCTCCACCTTATGCAATGTGATCCAACTACCTGAAAGGGCTTCATGCTTACAGTCAGTTGCAGTAGTACATGCCTTGCTGTTGCTTAGATCTAAATAAATGAATTGGCCATCTGCAATTAATTTGCATTTTACAAATAGTTTGAAAACTGAGCAGTCTGTATTCCTGACAGAACAATCTATTTTTAGCTTTTCAAGAGAGTCTGTTTCGTGTTCTTGGTGGAGTCAGTGACATTCTTTCAATTTTTTTCAGCTTAATTAGCACAAAAGAAATCGTAATCTGAGAAGGCAGCAGAGACAGAAATTCCTGAAAACCATGAATATCCGAGAGAGTAGAAGATGGCAGCTTTGTCTTCATTGCCTAGGTGCTTTTGAAAATCCCATTTGGTGACTACTTACATTTAAGCTCTTCTAAAATTTTTATCTCAAAAGAAAGTTTCATTTGCCCAGCTAGCGTCAGTTTGAAAAGATTGTCAGAATTATTCACAGAAACTTATTCAACTTCTGCAGTACTTATTCATGAACCGGCTTCATGACAACTTGCAAAAACGATGCGCACCAAAAAAGTGCATTTTATAAGCAGCTAGCTGAATTTAGCTCCCCAAACCATAGGCACCTTTGAACACATGAAGCTAGGTAGAATCCATGACTATCATCCAAAGCAATGTGTCATTTTGAATTGTCAGTTTGGGAAAACTTATCCTAAAGAGTGTAATTGACTTGTTTAATGCTGTCCAGTTCTGAGACATAACATCAGTACGTTACAGGTGAGATTTCTTCAAGTGAGGCAAACCAATGGTTGCTCCTTTGAATTCAGCAAACCTTTCACATCTACATCAAGCTTCTGGGAGTACCTGTCAATTATCAGAAAGTCTAGATGCATCAATAATGGCCCATTTAGCATTTTTTTAAGACTATAATTTTATTACCAGAATTTATTTGCTAGGAAGTATTTAAAATTATTTGCCTTTTTATTTAAGCCCAATAATATATTTGTGACTTTATATTTATGCCATTGTTCTCAGTGGGGTTAGGGAATTCTTTTCCTGTTAGGGTGACCAGATGTCCTGATTTTATAGGGACAGTCTTGATAGTCAGGGCTTTTTCTTACATAGGCACCTATTACCCCTCACTCCCTGCTCTGATTTTTCACATTTGCTGTTTGGTCACCCTATTTCCTGTATTTCACTGTAGCTATATGGAATCTACAGGAATTTACTGTTCATGCCTCTGCCTGCTTTCTGGTAATGTGCCCTCTTTGTCATTTGATACCTTTCTCCGCCTGTATTAAAAATGTTCAGCTCTTGTAAACTTGGCCTCTTGTCTTATAGTCTGAAATCTATCATTTAGTTGTAATGCCAGCCATAAAGGGACAATTTTCAGGACCACATGTCTCACTTGCACACATTGTTATCATCACCACATGCATTATTGTGGTAATTGCATGAAAAATTAGGCATGCATTTTGGAGCCTATCACGAAACATGGGCAATTTTGAAAATAGAGGCCTAAAATACATTTTCATTTTTTTTAATGTTGTTAAAAAATTGTAGGTCACTGCAAAAGTTTCACACCAGTGCTCCCTATATTTAAAATGGTGTTTGTGTGTGTGTGTACCCATGAAACATTAAGTTCTAAAGTCCATACGAGAATGAAAGCTGTAGTGTAAAAAGATAAAAAGGATGTAAGAACATTTATGTTCTTATTATTTGATAACAATAAGAATGTTATAGAACTGCCTAGAAGTATAAAGAAAGGTAATGTACTATTACATCTATGATTAGAGAGGCATGGGGCTAATGAGTGGAATCAATTGTCTGAGACTGTTGAAGAGAAAAGAGTGGAGTTGTGAACTAGTATATGAAACTTAGTTTGCTGAAATCTAGACACTCCTGGAAGGTGAGAAGGGTATCCTATACAGTGTTCTTCACAAAGTTGTCTTGCTCATCTTAATTTTGAAGTCTTCATTCTTGTTGGATTTGCTAGGTGCTTTTCATTCCAACTGTGGTAAACATGAAAGCTTCTGATCAATACTGCAAACTGGTGTTTAATGTTTAGCGATTACCAAACGTCAATGTAAAAATGTATCTGACTCTGTGGGCTTAATTTTCATTTGCGCTACAGTCTCTCTAATGAGAATTATATATGCATAAAGTTGAAAGAGGTGATAGGAAACAAATGACTGGACTCAAGTAATGTAAACGGATATATTTCTCCTGAAGTAAATGTAAATATTGTCAAGAATTTATATACAGGTTTCATGCTCATCTCAAAATATATGGTCCTATCTGGCCAGCTCAACACCAAGGTAGTGGGCTTTAGTCCATTAGGACTGGTTTGATTGAAACATAATAAGAAGCTAGGAGCTGAAAAAGCAAATAAATTGTCTAACGTGCATGAGTATCTATAAGCAGACGCAAAGGAACGGCGGCCTTACTAATTGGTGGGCTAACACTTGGTTACTGTGTTCCTGTGTTTTACTTACAGAATTGCAACTTTTTATTTTGGAGAATGTGTGTGCTCTTGTGTGTTTGAGGAATAACTATGCTTACAAAGCAAATCACATACTAGGTGTTTTGAGTTTAAGTTCATCAAGGCTTTGTAAGGGTTTTTCATTTGAATATTTTCACTGCATTTAAAACAAAAAACAGTGAGCTTTTCAGGTTGGTGGAACTCACAGCAACCTTGCCACTTTTTCACTTACTTGCGCTTTGTTTGAGAGAGGGTATAATTAATTACTGTAATGAACAGGAAACTGATCCTAAAAGTTTGATCCTCTTAGTTTTAAGTTCCATAAGAAAGTCTCTCTAAGGTATCTCTTGTGAGGAAATTGATTCTAAAACACCTATTTAGTGTAAAATAAGTAAGGTAGTGAATCGTACTATTGGGTTTTATAGTCCAGCTGGTTACTTGCTAATATAAATGACAACTTAAAGGTTTATTTTTACTATAGTTTACTTTCATGTGCATTTCATAGACATAGTTTGATGTGAACCATTCCAATTCATCCCTAATTGCCAAGAGGAGTAGCTACTTAACTACTTACTGGAATAATGTTATTTACAAAAGAAACTGACACAAATTGTCACCTCTAAAGATAGCATAAACCTCTCTTCTACTTCATTCATTTTCTTCTTACAGGTTTTCCTCTTAGAGTAATAGAATGTTTCCTTTTTTTTTTTTTTTATAAACACAGAGATTAAATCTATTTTTTTCTCTGAATGGCCTTGGTACCCAATGCATTGTCTGTTGTCGAGTCATACTACACACTGTACAGGAGTCAAGTCTTTAGACCATTGCATTATTAAATAACGGTAAGTACTCTTGCTGCTGAATCACTTACAAGAAAGATGGGTTTATCACTTATTTACAAGTACAGCACAGGCCCAAAATATTTCATATATCTCAATATATTACATAACCCTTTAATCAGAGAAATTATTTAAATGGAATAGCGCTTTGCAACAGTGCTCACATATTCTGCTTGCAAAATATTAAATAGAGTGAAATACAGTATATAGTGAAGTAGGATCTTTCATCTCTTGCTTAGCCTTAGAATTAAAAATGAAATTGCTCTAGTTAATAAATATTACTTCAGGAGGAAGGGTTTAAAAAAAAAGACTTGGATATAAATGTTTGCAAATATTTCTAGAAATTACAGAAGTCTTTCTGCACGTTGGATAAGGTGGCCACAAAAAGTCCTAAAGAAGAGAGAGTCTCCAATCAGAATCCTGTATCCAAGCCCTTCTGAACTGTTGAGCTAGATTCAGAGTTTATGACTAGGGCTGGGTCTACACTGACGGCAGCAAATTCGCCGCCGTCAGATTGATTGCTCTGGATCGACTGAGCAGTCTGTATAGACACGCTCAGTCGATCCAGGAAGCGACGCAGGAAAACCACCTCACTAAGTGGAGTCGAGCTGCGTCGACTGCCGCCGAATCACAAAGGTATGTGTAGACCAGGCCTAGGGCACCTTTCTTCCTACAAGTAGTGGGAAAGTCTGTGTTGCTGCTTCAATGGCGAAGGAATCGCAGAAGGGTGTCCACATCCTCTCATTTGCTGTTGATATGCAGTCTGCAAGTGGGGATTACAAAAGGAATTAGGGGAGCATGGGTGTGTCAAACAGAAGTAGTGGGTCCAAGCATAGCACATCACGTGCTGAACCTTGGAACCCAGCAGCGGTACTTTTACTCAGGCTCCGTAATAATCAAGAGAAACGGACCCGATGTTCACGTGAGCTGAGCACTTGTAGCGTCCAGTGACTTTGATTGGAGTCATGGCTTCTCAGCACTTCTGCTGATCTGGTCCATAGTTATTAGCTAACATATTGCCCAATTCTGCTCGCCTGGAGCAGGATCACTATCCCTTTGTTCCTCACAGAGCTCTCGGGAGAGGAAGACAAACATTCTGAAAACATGGCTTGCAGTAGGAGTTGTATGCATGTTGGGTCTTCAGTCTCCAGTCCTTAGAAGAGGGATACATACTCTCTAAACTTCAGAGGACACTTATTTGGGACCTTGGTGAAATCATTAAAATCTGCAGGCAAATAATCTTTTGTTCTAAAATTAAAAAATAAAATAACACACCACTTTATCACCAAGAAATTAGAAAAAGTTCTTCATTATATTTGCTATGCTTTTGAAAACCAGTCAGACAGTAGAGGGAGCACAAGTTAACTAACAGCCACTATTCTGAGAGCCATGCGATGATAACATTCGTGGCACCGTAAATCAGGCTAGTACAAGTCAAACCTAGAAATAAACAAGTAAAAGCCATGTTGGTTTGTGGTGTACAGGAAATGGGGGTGGGGACCAGAGTTTGTTGAATGGCAATGGGTTAAACTAAGTATTACTAAACAACGGAGAAGCAAAAAATGACACCTTAACATGGAATCTCTGCACATTTCAAGGGAGGTGGTATTTAAGTTCCTGGATCTGAACCTGCCTCTCCAGCTTGGGGTCTGGGTTGGATTCAAAACCATTCTTGAAGTTTTGGTGCCATTGAATTTAACTGTGAACTTTGGCCCTAAACTAGCCTGGAAATCAAACCCTAGCGTTGACTCTTTAGCCCATTTCTGCTAAACAATTGAGAACTGTACTTAAAAAAAACAAAACAAAAAACCACCACCCAACTAATTATAGAAAGTAATCAATCACGGCCCTTTGACTGTAACACAAAATGCTTTACGCTTGACAATTAAGAGGCCAGAATATATTGAAAATAATGTGTGAATTGAGCCTATGTTGGCTGGTCTTTTATTTTTCAAGCATGCAGCATCTCCAAAATGCAGTTTTCTTACCCAGTGAGTCAGATGTGATTGTGTTTTTGAAGTACAGTGGTTGAACTTGGAAATGTAAATTTTCTTAGGGATCATATTCATGAATTGGTTTACTACAGCTAGAGAATGACATCTACATGACAAACTTTCTGATATAAAAGCCAAACTCAATTGGCTATAAACTTTAACATGAAAAAAATTATATCGATCAAGGGTTAGATGTTACCTTAGAGAGAGAATGTAGGACAGCAATACATGAATCTGCTCTGCTCGCTATCAATTTTTCCAATAAAATGACTTGAGTTGAAGTTAACTTTTTACTGCTTAAGAAGATTATACGGTTCATAGAAAAATAATTTAGACTGCTTAATTTTTAAAGCTTTTCTAATAAGAAAACTTTAAAGAGGTTCCTGTCTTGATAGCATTAAAATAAAGCAGGTAGAGTGAAATGTTCCTACACTGGAATGTAGTTTGAAAAATAGATTTTTTTGCAGTCAAAGATACATCCATAGAAATATTTGTATAAAAAGACCAAACTGTATTTTAGTGACTAAACTTGTTACTAAAGATAAATATAATAGTTTATAGTGTGACCATTCTGGAGCTATGACGTGTTCAATTGAGGATTCCATTTTGCTTTATGAATGTTGTAATAGCCATGTTGGACTAAGATATTCAGTCTGTGTTGAAAACCAGACAGAGGCTTAGTCAGTCTATTCTAGAGACTGTGTTGGTGATAAGCTGAGGGGCAACTCAGAGAGGGCTTATATTGGCCCTTGCTGGCTCTCTTATTTTGTTGAATGATTCTTTCCTATTGGAACAATGAGTTCTCTACTAGCAGGGCCCTTGACTTTGAATGGCTCTCAATGATTAACCCAACCCAGCAGCGGAATGGGGAGATAGGACTGGAGCATGGAACCGCCCAGCTATAGTGCATGGGCAGAATGGGAGGGAGATGATTTTAAAAAGAAGGTTAGAGGAGGCTTCTAAGGAAGGGGCTATTCTGTCACCACTTACAAGCAGAACTTGCTGGAGAGAGTGAATGCAGGAGAGACTCTTCCTTGCTTAAAGATGCTGGCCAGAACCAGGACTTGCAGACAGGGTGAGATCAGATCGGGGATTGAATTCAGGGGCTTGTTTCCCATAGATCTTTAACTCTCCTATGCTTTAAAAAAAAAAAAAAAAAGTAAAATGTTTATGGTTAGGAAGTCTTTTACTAAGTCTGTGTTCTTGCTTTACTCTCCCATTGTCCCTAAGAACTTTACTAGAAAAAACAGTCGCAGAGCCAGGTGGACCCTTTTCTTCTTACATACGTATTAAGAGATAATAACCGATATGAATAATAAAGGAATACGGAAGAGTTGAAGCATTCTAGGTTGTGAATTACAGTAGGTGTATATTGTTTTTGTAAATGGTATGTTGTGGGTTTTTTGTGTATCGGGTCATCCCAAAGTCCCACTTTTTTCCTCATATAGTTCAATGGTCAAATGGAGCCACTTCCTGACCCCTTTTAGATTATTGTAATGCTTCTGTTTTAATCAGCAATATGTCTGTAATTGATGCTTGCTTTTGCAAGCAACATTTGCTTGAAATACATTTATCATCTACAGTCACACAAATTCTAAGAACAAGTGTCTGTCTGAATTTAATCTCAGCAAATCGGGATATTTTAATAACACCCTAGTAATGAGAATTTGGGAGGTCTGTCTCTGAAATAACTCTGGCATCAAATTTCTAACATCAAAGCCGAAGCCATTCGACTTGGGCCAGTCCTCAGAAGCTACGAAGATGATTCTCTGTACTATGGCAGCAATCCTTTGCTGTGGATTTTGGGGCAGATAGCTATGGAACTATGCCAAGATATCCTAGCTGAGGATCTGATTCTTTGTGTCTATTTTGTTTTTAACACCCCTGCATTTTAGATGTAAAAATAGCTCTTTTGTAATCTTTCACTGAAGTGCAAAACTGAATCCTGGTTGGTTTGGTAAGAAGATATTAGCAGTTGCGGCTTGGTTTTAATCAGTGAGGATGAGTAGTTTGAGAGAGGAACTCTACCGTAGCAAGAAAAGGAGGCTACATGTTGAGGACGAGGGAAGTTAGTCGCTTGGGTGAGGGAGGGACAGGTCATAGACTGAGCAATCACCTACACTATTGAGCCCTTCCCACTTTCAGCCAGTGCAGCAAAAGAATTAATCTTGCTCAGTAAATCCATTTCCCTTCCAGTCAAAGGATCAGAGCAAAATATTTGTTTTAGAATCGATAAAGGGTGTAGAGTATAGGAGTGACACAATAATAATTGAATTCTATTTTAGGATCATAGCTATGCTGACAGAATGGATGTTCATTCACTCAGTATAGGCCTCCTCTCCCCACATAAGGGTAAGAAAGTAAGTTACAGCCATCAGATTTCAATACATGTACTATAGCAAGTATAGATTAGGGCAAGCAATACAAGACAGGGAACAGATCAATTGATTAGACAGTCCCCAAACCACTTTGGAGCACATGGAGCTTTAAAAAATGTAATACATCTAACATGCAGGAAACAAAGACAAATAACAAACTTAAGCTAAAACCACACAGTATGTACTATATGTAGGAAGACGTCAGTCTTTCACATATGTATAGAATACATACAGCTGCATAGTTATCTGAGCAGAGATTGAAAAATCCACTGACTCGTCAAATGGGACACTTCCCTGTGCAATTGTGGATACCAGCGCACTCAACTTCTTCAAATATACGCTTTTATTTAAAAAATGAATGAGTATTATGGGTACTCTGAACTTCTTAAGTAACTCCTTCAGGGACAATGTGACAGGACAGCAAGGCTTAGCAATCATAGTCCCTTTACTCTTAAACAGCACTAGAGAGCTACACATCTCTGGAAAATAACAGTCCTCAGTACATCCCCTATAGCCTGATCTCACCTTTCGTGAGAGTCCTGGTTTGGTCAGCGTCCACAAGCTAGGCAGCCTTCCTAACTTTCTCTCTCTCTAACCCGGTCTTCCTGCATGCACAGTTTTGGGGGCCAGAAGGGACCACTGTAATTGTAATTGTGACACTGGGGGATGTTTGTGCCATGTTGTGGGCTCCATTGTTTGGTGAACCACATTTTGATTGTAATTTTCATTTTGGAGGGTGACCTTCATTTTGTATTGCAACTTCCATGGCGCATTACAGCATCCATTTTGTAGTAGAGGCTTGACTGAATGACTGCTGAGGAGCTGGCACAGAACAATCCAGGGCCATCAGCTTTGACCATCTCCTGACTAACAGCCCACTCACAAAAATGATGAATTCTCTACAGAATCCCTGGATAGGGGGAGGACTGGACTTCCTCAGCCTGGGCACATGACCAAAGGGGTCAGAGATGATATTTAAGGGAAAACAGCCTCCTCAAAGAGAGCATCTATAAACTCACTCGCTAGAATATTCAGGGAAAGTGAACACGGACAAATCAAACTCCACCTTTCATTCAAGTGTATATCCATGGAAAATGCTGTGTGGCAGTCGTCCAACTCTGATGATGATAATAATACACATGCCCATACATGAGCTAGGCCAACAGGGCAGAGGACAAGAAATACAAGTTAAAACTGAATCCTAAAGAGGCAATACAGGAACTCTGGGCCCCAAAATGTCCTCTAAAAGTTTGGTTGTATTTCAGTTTGCCGACTAGGATTCTCCCTGCAGCTACAAGATATTTCAAATAAGAAAATCAATTAAATCTCTCCCTTCTTGTGTGTGTCACTATAAGGCAGCACTGTGCATGCTTGGCACATGTGCCACTTTGCTACAGAGACACTATCAAAACTGAAATCATTTTAAACAAAATAAATAAAGTGGCTTCTGAAATCTTCCTCTGGAAGATGTCCTTGGGAGATGCCTTCCTGACTTGGTCATTTGCATGGAATTAATGTCTTCCTCAGAAGTACTCCATTATACCAATTCACAGGTAAAATACTGCAGGATAAACGTGTGGCTATGTAATCTGTGTACAGTGTGTGAAATATAGCCACATGAGAGAAACCTGCATGGAGCATGCGACTCTCCTTCTTTTATATGTCAGCGGGGGCTCAACACAGTTTCAAGCAGACTTCAGCAGGAGGAGTCACTAGAGAGGGGTCTGCCAGGAGCCACTTCTGCAGCTGTACTTTCTTGAATCTAGTTACTCCAAAACAAGGCAGAAGACGCACAGAGAGGTAGCAGTCTCTGTTCTGTTTCCTAGGCTGGCATAGAAGCCAGGGAGGCTTTGCTGCAGCCCTACCTCTGTGGGGATGGTGGGGTGTGAATTCCATCCTTGACTTCACTTTTGCCGTGTTCCCCACACAAATCCTGATTCCTCAGCATTTGTGCAGTGAGGAGTGAATTTTCACCAGCATCTCTTTACTAACACAAATACAGTGATCTTACAGACTGAAAAGGAGAGAGACTGATGTACAGAGACAGTTTTACAATATTCATTTATGTGGCACTTGCAGGAGGCCTGGTCACTAAGGGCTGAATGCTATAAGGTGCTGAGCATCTTCCACTCCCACAGAAGACCATGGAGGGTGAATATGCTCGGCACCTCTCAAGACTGGGGTCTCAACTCTGAAACTTGCTCACTGTTTATGTGATATAGCCTGAACTGTAACAAGCTGATTGCTTCAGAAGTGGATAGGTTATTCTTTCTTTGACAAGGGAGCATGCATAAAGCAATGGAAAAACAAATTCTGTATTACAGTACCAAAGAGCATAAAGCAAACAGGTGACCTGTAAAAGAACAAGCCATAGGGTTTCTGCACTGTTTGTTTCTTGTTGGTGGATAAAGGGGGCCTGGAAAGTGTGTGTGTGTGTGTGTGTGTATGTATGTATGTATGTTTCTAAAAAGAAAAGTCTACTTCTTTGTTACCTTAAGTATATAAAATGTGGGGACTTGTTGGGAGCTCAGATGAGAACTGGAAGTTTTCTGAGACTGTCACTGAAGTACAAAAGTGTTAAAACTTTAACAAAGCCATCTTTTCTCCCAATTGTTCAAGCAGATGTTCGAGTTTAATAGGTAATAATAAAGCTTTGCATTCTAATAAAGATCACCTCCATCTTTATCATTATTAGTATTATGATTTATATTACAGTAGTGCCTAAAGGTCTCACCTCAGATGGAGGCTTCACTCTGTGGGGTTCTGTACATAGCCATAAGAAACAATTCCTGCCCCAAGTGCTTACAATGTAACTAGGCAAAACTGACAAAGGACGGGAGGGGAAAGAAAGACATAGAGAGGAAAAGTGACTTCTGCACGGTTGTACAGATCAAAGGCAGAGCTAGGCCTAGATCTCAGGTATCTTGAATACCAAGCTAGTGCTTTATCCGCTAGACTCCACTGCCTCTCCATTGACCTAACCATTGACTTCAGTGGACTTTAGATCAGGCCCATGAACAGTTTTACTTGTATGGCACTTCTGATATCATAGTCCTGTTAATTCTCCAGTTATTCACAGTGTCTTCCAGGAAAAAAAAATTAGTGTAGATAAGAATTAAGCCCCAGTTCTACAGCGGCATCTGTGTGCTATATGGATGCAACTTTCAGATAGAGACCTTAGTTTCTAATGTTTGGGGGGAAAAAAAAACACTAAAGCAGGAAAAAATATATTTTTGAGAATCCTTTCAGGCCTTCTTGCTAAGTAATAAGAAAAAAAAAAAAGAGCAAAAACTCAATTCTGTTTCCTTTTCAGGTCACCTTTAATAATGGCTCTTAGTATTGAGAGTAGTATAGCTTTGTCACACTAGAACATACCATTAAATTATAAAATCTATTTTACATGTGAAAGTTTGAATGCAATCTGAGTTTAAAATGTAAAAATTGGCAGATGGTTTACAGCACATTAAAACCTGTGACAATGTACCAAGATCTACTTAGAAATCTTCTTATACCCCTTCCTGTTACACTCCATAAAATGAGAATGCTAGGTCAGTAATTAATATTATTTAGAGCTAATCTGTGCACTGCCTAAAGAACAGACTGGTAATGAAATTGTAACTCATAATCTGCCTTTCAGATCCCACCCTGCTCTGGAGGGGAAATAATCTATGCCAGCTCTATCTCTGGCACAGATTACACACAATGGCCAGTGCACTAAAGCGGACAGGAGGGAGTGGATCAAATAACCCGTCCATTCCCCACCTAGGTGCATGAGAGGGAAAGAAGGGCCTGATGCCCTTTTACTACTTTGTAGGGTAGGTTTGGGGATTTTTAATTTTTTTTTTTTTTTTTTTTTTGTGAACTTCAGATTTAGAATTTTTATGTGGAAAATTCTGTTCTACTGGAGAGGGAAACTTTTCTTATTGGCTCTCTTTGTATTGGTGTATTCATAAAGTGTTTTCTGTTTGTTCTTTTGGGAAAATATTGATGACACATCTACTTGTTTATTAGTGACATGCACATTTTATTGCACTCAAATATCATGATCATTTCCTGTTGGATAGAACATACTGTTGCTCTACTTTGATAGTTTCTTGATCTACCTGGATTTAATTGATGATGATTTAATTTTTGAACTGGTTCACCTGTTAATGCATGTTAAATGTTTTTTTGCTGGGGACTGCAAGGGGAGAAAATTGTATAGGCTGATAGCTCCATTTCCAGTTTACTTTGTTTTTTCCTTATTAGATCATTGCTTGGCTCAAATGTATTTGTTCTCCTTAAACTGGCTCTATGTTACTCAAGGGTTCCTTGTTCACATATCAAAGGGCAGGCAGGTGACTTTGAAACTCTCCTTTTATCACTAAGATGTTAATTTTGAGCCCAAAGGATTTTGTATGATGATAGCTGGTGTAAGATGGCTCCATCTAGCAAAAGTGTAAATAGTAGACTAGATTCACTGCAAGAGGCCTTTGGGGTCTCTGGCATTTGAGACCTCTTCCTAGGATTCGATGAGGCAGTGACAGAACTAATCAAGTCAAATAAAGGACGGATCTGAGTCTAAGTCGTAGCCTTAACTAATCACCACATCAGACTGGTGGGAAGATGAAGTTTACTGAGAATTAATTATATTGAGAATGGTAAGTCTGACTGTGCTTTGCTGAACCCTAACTTTAGAGCATAGGCATTTTACTTGTATATTTATCATGGTAAATTAAAAAAAAAACCAACAGCCCGCAGAAGAGAGGAAACACACCTGTAATCAACACGAGTGTGCGTGCATACACTCAGAGATACAGTGTGTACCCTTAAAAAGTGCCACCTGGTTGAGAGCTTTCACCGGTTCCAAAGATGCTCCTTATTTTTACAAGAGGGAATTCTCTTAGGCCTGGTCTACACTAGACCCCTTTTGTCAACAAAACTATCCTGGTGTACACATTGCAATGACCCTTTTGTCGACAAAACTGCTATATTTTGTCAACAGAATAAAACCACCTCGACAAGAGGCGTAGAGCTTTTTGCAACAAACTTCTAGTGACAAATCGTCAGCGTAGACAGCTTCCAGAAATGTCCCACAATGCCAATCCTGACCACTCTGGACATCTGTTTGCACTCTGCTGCTCTGCAGCCATCCGCCCCTCCTCCTTTGCAGTTGCAGTAAGTTTGAATTTTTTATTCCACTTCCTGCTTGGTCAGCATGAAGAGCTCGCATCTCATCTTCCCATCTGACCATGGCGACTGCACGCAGCAAACGCTCTCCTGCTTGGAGTACACTGGAGCTGGTGGACCTGATGAGCATTTGAGGGGTGTTTGCCATGCAGTCCCAGCTCTGCTCTAGCTGAAGGAACTTTGATACCTATGGCCAGATTTTTCCTGCCATGGCAGAGAAGGGCTATGAGTGGGACATCTGGCAGTGCTGTGCTAAAATCAAGGAGTTACGGCAGAGCTACCACAAGGCCAGGGAGGCAAACTGTTACTCTGGTGTGGAGCCAGTGAGCTGCTGCTTCTACAAGAGCTGGAATCTGTCCTCAGCAGCAACCCCAAATCCACCCCCAAGACACCCGTAGACACCTCCAGGGCCACCGGATACTGGACTGAACCCGATGAAGAGGTCAGTGATGAGGAAGTGGAGCTGGAGGATGACCCGGAGCTGGGGAACAGTCCGGTTGCTGAGGTTGGGAGTGAGAAGCTGTTCTCGAACCCAGAAGGCTACAGCCAGCCCCAGCCCTTCAGCCCTGGCACTCAGGAAGCAAGAGAGGGGAGTTCTGGTAAGTGTTTGGAAGCTGATGCTGCTTGTGTACCGGAGACAAGGGGGTCCTTAGCTTTGCTAAAACACATAGGTACATGAGGGGATAGAAATGCACAGGAGTAGCTGTGTTTGCATGTGCTTTCCAGGTCCCTTGTGCATCTAGGCAGTACGGCTGAGAAGCACGTTAACACATGCTGAGATTTCGTGGGTATCCTCCGGTATGACTTCAAGGAAACTTTCTTGGAGATACTCCCCAATTATCTGCCTCAGATTTCTGGGCAGAGCATCTGTGTTTCTGCCCCTGTTGTAGGTCACTTTCCCACACCAATTGGCAATCACTTGAGCAGAGACCAAAGCAGCGCACAGTCGTGCAGCATAGGGATCCAGTTTGAAGCTGCTTGCATGGAGGAGATGCATCCTTGCTGACTCTAAGAAGCGAGATAACTGCTCCTATGGCCCTTGCCTGTGGAGAATGGTGGCACAATTTGAAATTTCCGTTCCCAATGTACCTGCATTTATGTCCCAAGTGAGCACCCACCCAGAACTCAGACCTACTTAGATTGTCTTGGCCCCACCACCCAACCATTCTCAGGCTTATCAAGGAGCTGTACTTTGTGCAGGGGGACAATGAGAATGAGGTGTTTCACAGTGATTCATGTGTACCATTAGGGCACTCTCAATAATGGTTTTGTGCACTGCTTCTTGTTCTTACACAGATGTGACCTTCGCAGCCCAGGCCCCTACACTGGCGGACCACCTATGACTGATAAGGAAGCGACCCCAGAAAAGCAAGGAGGAGATGTTCCAGAAACTCCTCCAGTCCTCTAAGGCATCCAAAAGAGAGAAAAGGGCATGGAGACAATCGATGTTCGAACCTCAGAAGATGGACAGACAGGAATGGAAGGAAAACCAGGAGAGAATTTTAGCTGGCCATAAGCAAACGGTCAAAGCCATGGAGGAGCAGACAGAGCTTCTAAAGACGACAGTGTCATTGCAGACACAGTTCGTGCAAGCTCGGCCCCCCCTTCAGCCACAACAGAACTTCTTCCCCTGCACTCCCCCAACTCCCCCAACACATTCCTACCAAAGTCAAGGACCAGCTTGTTATCCCCTTCATTCCACCACCTCAGACAGCTACGAGAACAACAGCTGGACTTACACACAGCTGTCATAGCTGGCACTGCCCCCCCACTACTTCCTCCTCTCTAGGATTTGTTTATGTTGTGTGCTGTTTTGTGTTTAATAATAAAAGTAAGCTCTCAAAACAAGAAGCACTCTTCATTTATGTGTTGAACATGATATATGCACTTACGACGGACACACATGTACAGCTCTATAGCGGCCATAAAATATCACAGCGCAGTTTCAAAAAACACTTGAAGAGTTCTCATTATCATAATGGGCCCTCAATGAATCCCTTATGCATATGGCCCCCTTTGGTGCTCCTCTAATACCCCTGGCATCTGGCTGCTCCTATTCAGATGTAAGAGGATCTGCCTTTGTGGTCCACTGGGAGGCAAACTTCTCACCTGTAGCTTCACATAAATTACGGAGCACACAGCAGATGGCTATAACCACAGGAATGTTGTCCTCATTTAAGTCCCACCTGCCATAAAGGCATCTCCAGCGTGCCTTTAACCTGTCAAATGCACATTCGACAGTCATTCGTCACCTGCTTAGCCTGTTATTGAAGTGTTACTTGCTGCTGTCCAGGTTGCCAGTGTAAGGCTTCATGAGCCATGGCATTAGTAGGTAGGCTGGGTCTCCCAGGATCACTATGGGCATCTCAACATCCCCTATTGGAATCTTTTCATCTGGGAAAGAAGTCCCTGCTTGTAGCTTCCAGTGTTCCTGAGGATATGAGCATCATGAACCTTTCCTGACCAACCCGCGTTGATGTCAGTGAAACAGTGATCCATAAATGCTTGGAGTACCATAGAGAAGTACTTCTTCCTATTGATGTACGCTGTAGAAAGATGGTCCAGTGCCAAAATTGGGATATGTACGCCATCTGTTGCCCTGCCACAGTTAGAGAATCCCATTGCTGCGAAGCCATCCACTATTTCATGCCCAGAGTCGCAGTCCTTTGCAGCAGAATGCGATTAATGACCCTGCACACTTGCGATAACACAGCTCCAATGGTGGACTTTCCGACTCCAAACTGATCAGTGACTGACCAGTAGCAGTCTGGAGTCGCCAGCTTCCACACAGCGATTGCCACATGCTTCTCCACCAAGAAGGCAGCTCTCATTCTGGTGTCCTTGTGCTGCGGGGCAGAGGCCAGCTCTGCCAAGTTCCATGAAGGTGGCTTTGCACATTTGAAGGTTCTGTAGCCACTTCTTGTCATCCAGACCTGCAGCACAATGCAATGTCTCCCACACCCCTTCCCAGTGCTTGTCTCATGCACCCAGAAGTGGCAGTTGACCGTGTGCAGATGCTCCCTGAATGACAACAGTAATGCAGTGCTGTGTGTCTGCATGTCACTCATCAGATCAGGCTTGTTGGATTCCTGTTCTGATTTGGAGCTCATGATGTACTGCATGGCTAGCCGTGAAGTGTTCAGAACATTTAAAGCATCAGTGGAGAGTAGTGCGGTATCCAGCTTTCCAGATAGAGATGGCGGGCGTGCAATAAATGGCAGGGAGCTGTTGAAAAAATGGCACGAGTCGCTGCCAGCAACGCAATGAATGATGGCATGGAAACACAATGCTGCTCCGTGCTCCTCTCTCCCATCCCAAAATTCCTAGTGGCAGAAGCTGATGAGTTGGATGGTTAGATAGCTGCCCACAATGCACCGTTCTCACTGTCAATATTACAGCACCAAGCGTGGGTGCATTTTTGAGACAAAATGAATGCTGTGTGGACGGGCACGCGCGCTGTAATTATAGTACTTTTTTTTATCACTGAAAGAACTACTGTTGACAAAACTTTCTAGTGTAGACAAGGCCTTATGCCTGCTGAAACATCAGCATCAGGAACCTATGGGGCAGCAGCACAAACCTGCTGAGTAATCATGGAAATCTCCCAAGGAAAACTCTCACTTCTGCTCAAGGGCCCAATCCTCCTGCGTGCTCAGCACCAGTGGACTTTTTTTTGGCACCCACTGTATTAATTATTGTATTGTATTAATTAATTATTTTACCCCTGATTCTTGAAGTCCTTGAGAAAACAATAAAACCCTAAAAACAACACTGCCTCAGAGTGGAGCAGAAGAAAAGAAGGCATCCTCATCTTTCCTTCCCATACAATGAATGTTGTTATAAAAGGGAAACAGGGTTTAGACCTTACCCTGAAGGCTGCTATGTTATATACTTAGATGGGGGAGAATTAGAGTGACAGGTGTTTGATAAGAAAGGATCAGCCTTAGCAAGGTCAGCATTCCAGTCCTATGCTGCCACAGTGCAAGAGAAGATGACAGGTCGACTGGTCCTATATTATTTAAGGGTTTAAAGAGTAGAGATAATCCAGGTGCGTGAACTAGACAGCATTTTCAGAGGTAGGTACCTTAGTTAAATGAAGTGTAGTTCATTGCTTGTGTAGCTGGGGGATCGGAGACGACTTTTCTCTTTCACACAAAGCTGGTTACTTACAGAAATCTCCTGAACTCTTTGAAAAGTTACATGTGAAGTTCAGTTTACTTGGTTTAAGGCTGAGTCAAAACTGAATCAGAGAGTCAAAAGTAGGGCTAGACCATAAGAGCAATTTGTTTTAGATATACACAAAACCGTGATCATCTGAGCACCATGTCCCCTTAATGACTGGCCTATGGCAAATAGGCTACCTCCATTCTAGAGGCAGGAACAAAGGACAGTTACATCCTCCTCCTCCCCAGGCCACGAATCTTTGCCTCCAGTTAATCCCCATCCCCATCCACCAGCAATTGAAACACAGAGTATCCATTGCACACTGGGCTGAGAACCTCCTCAAAAGCTTCAGTACTGCTTGAGACCGTTTGCTAAGGGATGCTCAGGAGTCATTAGTCTTTTTTTCCCCCTTCCAGATCAGCACACTGGTTTGGTAGCAACTTCTTATTACCCCATTCTGTGAAGGGGAAGCCAGCCATGTGAAGGGGAAGCCAGTAGTTCATGGAGCCATGCCACTGTGGGGCAATGCAATGTACTAAATGTAATCATATAGCTGTCCAATGTGAAAACTACTAACTGTTCCTTGTTTCTGAGCTGAAGCCTGTAAAGTGCTGAGCACCCTCAATTCTCATCAGATCTAAATAGTCTTTAATGGGAGGTGAGAGGATAGAGCACCGCCCCACCCCCAAGGATCAGGCCCAAAACTTGTATTTAGAATCAGGCCCTCTGTCTTCAATCTCACTATAGTGCAAGTCAAAAGAAATTCTAGTGAAGTCGGTGGAGTTTAACTGACATGAGATCAGAATTGGACCCAGAAGGTTCTGTTCATTCAGTCAGAAAAGAGGAGTAAAGGAAAGACATTTCCCAAGTGTCTGTTCATATGCAAAATTTGTTTAGAGTTAAACAGCTGCTATTAAAGAAACAGTGTCAACTTAAAATGTAGTCTGTTCAGAAAACAATAAGTCAGAGTGGTTTCAAGAACAACATCATATCAATTTATGTGGTTCATCAACCAAGAAAGTGTACAAAAATAAATTTAAATTCAAATATTTGATTTGATGTTCACTAATAAGTGTTTTATTTATAAAAAATGACACTTCTTCCCTACATGCATTGTGTAATTAAAATTGGTATGCAATAAAGTTTTATAAACTTTAATTGAATAATTAAACATCCAGTTCTGCAAACACTTAGGAACCTACTTAGCTTTAAGCATGAATAGTCCTCTCAGGAGACTATTAAGTTTAAAGTAATGCATCTGCCAACTTGTTTGCAGGATCAGGCCTAGAACATTAAAATATGATACTAAAAAATAAAAGTAAGATAATTTAGTCTTAAATTGGATAAACCAATCAGACTACAATGACATCAGTGGGCGAGTACCTTGAAGGAACCATTATGCTTTAGTGTTTGCAGGATCGTCCCCTACGACATGGTGAGCTTATGGGTAACTTCAGTAGCTGTTTAACAGTACACAGCACCACTATAAAGAAATCAGGGTCGAGGAAGAAAAGGAAAATACTGATTTCATCTGAAACTGGTGGGTGGAATTTTTAGGAGGTAGAAGGGAATTACTTTGGTTGGAACTTGACCAGACAGTAAAGCTCATATACCAGAAGTGCCACGGGATTTACTGAACACAGGCTCAGGACTTTGGTTTTGCATGTCAGACAAACAAAGATGCCTTTTAAAGGGAAAATGCCACTGTTCTGCTTGTTTGCCCTGGTTCTGTAACCCAACCACTAAATAATCAACGTCTGAGTGTGAAGAACAAACGGGGAGCGTTAAAAGGGCGCATAGGAGCGAGCCTGCCCACTCGCCTGTCCCCACATCTCGTCTCTGGGACCCGGTCGGTGCCTCCCTGGCTGTTTGGTTTGAAGAAGGCGCCTCTAGTCAGTAACTCCTGACGTTTGGGTATCATGTGAATGTTTCAGTTCCCATGGTTCAGTGTGTGAGCTCGCTTGCCCCACCCATCTCTCTCCCTTCTCTATAGATCTCAATAAATCTCTCTCTCTCTCCAGGAGAAATGCAAGAGAGAGGAGGAAAATAAATTAGGGGAAGAACCCTCTAGTGGGGGGAACAGTTTTGCTGTTGGGGGGGAGACCAAACCGTCTTTTACTTCTCTCCCCCCCACCCCTCCCCCTCTCTGCCCCCCACTCCCTCTGTTTGCTGGAGAAGCCAAGGGATTCAGCAGCCTGGAAACCTAATGTGAAAAAGCAGCAGCAAGGAGGGGGGAAAAAAAAAGAGAGGGGGGGCCCCTTGGACTGGAAAAACCACCATTAGGGAGGAAGAAGCAGCGGCAGCAAGAGGAAAACCCACACGGCCCAGAGAGGAAAAGGCACTCATTATCCAGCAGGGGTTGGCCTGACCCCTTTGGGTGCTTCAGCCCTTTGGAAGGGGGGGAAGGCAAGGAAGAGACATTTCTAGATTCTCCCTGTGCTCAGGATTTGGGGAGGTTTCTGTCTAGAGCCTGTGCCTTGGATCGAAGGCGGATTATTTTTTCTTTGGCGGGGGGGCGGACCTGCCGCTGGATTGGTGTGTGGGGGGGCGGGCGGGGGAGACGGATTTATTTTTGTAATCCGAACTAAGCGGGGATCCAGCCGGGGTGCGGAGATCCCCGGGTTTGGGGTTTTTTTTTTTTTTTGGTGGTTTTTTTTCCCCCCCCCCCCCTCTCGGGAAAGGTGCATTGAAGGGATTGGAGCGGCTCCGGGTCGGGGGGGGGTGAGGACAAGCTGCAGCTGCTGGGGAGGAGGCCCGGCTGAGCAGCAGCGGCAGCAAAGTCATCGCCATCGGGCCCCCCCCCCCTCGGCTGGCTCGGCTCTCTCCATGTCTCTGGGCAGCGGCCGCCACCGCCGCGAGTAAAGGGGGGGCAGGAGGAGGAGGAGGAGGAAGAAGAAGGGAGCCTGGGAGAGCGTCTCCCTCCCTCCCCTCCCTCCCCCCAGCCGCCCCGGGCCAGCCTCCTGCCCCCTTCCCCGGGTCCCCCCGGCCGCCCCCTCCCCAAGATGGGCTGTTTGGGGAACAGCAAGACCGAGGATCAGCGCAACGAGGAGAAGGCGCAGCGGGAGGCCAACAAGAAAATCGAGAAGCAGCTGCAGAAGGACAAGCAGGTCTATAGGGCCACGCACCGGCTGCTCCTGCTGGGTAAGGGGGGCCCCGGCCGGGCCGCGGGGGGGGGGCAGGTCTGCAGGGCCGCGCGCCGGGCGAGCGGGGCCCTGAGGAGACGGGGCCTGCGGGAGCCTGTGGGTAGGGCCACGCGTCGGGCCCGAGGTCTGGGGGGCCCGCCCCTCGGCTCCCCTCTCCGCGGTTGGGGGGGGGGAAGCAGGTGAGGGCCCCTGGTGGGGCGTGGAGGCCTGGGGCGAGGAGGCCTTGGGGAAGGGAAGCCAGGGGACAAGGGGCCGTAGGAGCAGGTCTGTAGGGATGCTCGTTGGCTCCTGTTGCTGTGGAAAGGGGTGCAAGGAGTAGGGAGAACGGTTGGGGCTGGGAGGGAGCGTGAGGGCAAGGAGCTGTGGGATGGTAGGCAGGGCTGGGTAGGGGGGAGAAGGGGCTGGGAGAAAGCTGGGGTTGGAGCCTAGAGGGAGGTGTGTGTGTGTGTTGGGGGGGAACAGCTGTTCAGACTGAGCTAGTAAATCTTTAGGGCCTACACTGGCTCCTCCTAGTAGGTAAGGGAGGAAATGGGACTCTCATGGTTGAGGGTGGGAGAAGCAGTTATTTTGTGGATGAACACCTTTTCAGGGCTACCCACTGCTTCTGCTTACTGTTGGGGAAGGAGGAATGAAATACGCACGGGGTGTGGGGGAGATGAGAGGGAGCTCCCCCTGGGCGTAATAGGGAATGGGCAAAGGGAAATGCACCTTACACCCTAAGCTGTGGAAGAGAGATTGGGAAATGGATTTTTCTGGAGGGGGATGTGGTGTTGGAAAAGAGAAGGAGAAAGTGGTTGGGGGAAGGGATGTTAATCCTTGAGGGGAACAAGGAAAGGGATTGGGTGTGTGTGAATATCTAGTGGGGAGGCTGTGAAGTGTAATGTCAGGATAGGAAACAGGCTGTTTTTCAAAGGGTCATGGACACGTACTCTCTCCTCTGTCATGTTTGTTACCATTATTTTTGTTTTTGAAAACCTAGTTAAATGTATAGTCTGGGGAACATTTATGGCTTGGTCCTGTATATGTTGTTTGTAACATATAAGTCTGGGTTATTTGCATGTGTGCTGTTTTTGAGCAGATACAATTAGAAATACAGGTTGAGTTTTAAAGGGTGATGAAGGCCCCAACATTACAATAAAAAAAAATTAACACACAAATATTCCAGGAGCAGGCATATTCTGAAATATTTTTAAAATGAGATGTAAATACGAGATGTTAGAATTTCAGTCACTATAGAGTGTATTGGTTGTGAGTGTATTAAGGGTTTCTTTTTGTGTGAAGGAGAGGTTGGCCCTTGTTAAAAGAGAATCAGTTCTGGTATGAAATGACATCTTAATTTAAATTTTTTTTGTGGAGTGCAGACTTTGAGAGAGATGCTCCTAAGTAAAATTTGTAAAGCGTTGGGAAAGAGGCTTGGCATAAATGGAGAAATAACTAGAAGAATTATTGTAGCTTCCATTATGCTTAAGGGTCTGTCAGTATTCCCATAAAAGACCCCTCTTTTCAGTACAATTTGGCTTTCAGTCTGGGGGAAATTTCAGCCAGTGATTGAGGAGACTGACTGCTATATAAATATTCACACAGGAAAGTCATATAAAATGAGCTTGATTGTCTAAGTAAATGACAAGATTTAAAAAATAGAAGATGTTTGGTTCTGATGTGCTTTTTTGTCTTTGGTAACAGAAAAATGGCTCAGATATCTATAAATGAAAACTTGCAGGCTTTTTATAATATGTGTAAGACCTTTTCATGTTTTTTTAAAATACGAGTGACCCAGATGTTGAGATTTAAAACAGTATCTGTCATGTATTTATGTGAAATCCATAATACACATGCCTTAATGTTAATATGCCTGTGTCTGGATAATATTGTCTTATGCTTATCCACATTTGTAGAGGACTGGAAATCTGTAAATGAGAAATTGTAAGTGCAAAGTATTATATGTTGAGAAAATGTTAAGAATAATACAATGTAGCTAAATACAGTCCATCTGATGGATCCATAATACTGTTCTTAGGCCCCAGTCCTGTAAAGATAACCATGTATGTGTTTACTATCCTGAGTAGCCTTCCTGAAATCAGCCGGACTGCCCGATGGTAGTAAAGTACATATGTATGTGTTCACACCATTGGGGCCTTTATGTATCCCTGTTGCTCCATAATGAGCTATACATTTTAGAAATGGTCTCCTTCAGAGCAATATATAATGCTTCAACTTGGTCTATTTATGTTCTATCTGGTCCAAAAAAGCCTCTGACTCCATGGCAAGTCAGTGACACATTTTATACTGTTTTTCTCTTTAAAAAAAACAAACAAAAAAACACCTAGAAAAGGACATTAAGAAACTGGAAGTCAAAATCTGTCTGAGGCAATGGTTAGGAAATCCAATGTTAGAGTTGAAGTTCTGTTATTAATTACTCTGTCTAAGTATCTCCGCAGATGCAGCATTCAGTGCAGTACAGAGGCTATTTCCAGTTGTGGAGGTGACCCAGTTTCTGCTTTAATTGGGAATATTCATGGTTTTGATTGGTTTCGATCTCTATTTTATCAGTTGGCATAGTGTGGTTTTTTTTTGTTTTTTTTTTTTGGTGGAGGGATGTAGTGTTTGCCTACATGAAAAGGTAGGGCAGAAACTATTATTAACCTGTCAGTGAAAAGGGGAGAAAAGAAGAGTGAGGTTTTGTCATCTAGGCAGCAAAATGTCCAAAGAAGCTTGTTTGAGAGGAGGGTAGGACTATTAAGGGCGGGGGGGGGGAAAGGAATCCAGCTTGTATGGGAGAAGGGAGTGGTGAGTGTCTCTATCAGAAAACAAATTTTGAAATATAACTACTAAAATGCAGTTTTGAACGTGAGGCTCAAAATGGAGGCTTGTGCTGTCAGAGTGTGCTAGGGAAGGTCTGGCATCCTAGAAACACATCCATGAACCTATCCTGAAAAGGTCTGTGCGTACTTTCTCTTAGTGAGACCCAGGGTTAAATCAGGGGAAAACAAGCAGGCAAAGGATGCTAGAGAGACCATCTATGTGTCTGTTTCACGAGGGCAAGGGGGTTACTCCTGCAAAAAAATGTCTGCTTTGCACAGAGCCACTGATCTGAGTGTGTGGATGGTTCAGTTGGATTTTGCTGCTGAAGCCCTTTACTATGCAGGGGGAGAGTGGGTACAACGGGCAACTAATAAGGGGAAAAGCAGGCTCTCTCCGCAGCCTAGGCTCAGTGCGTAGGGTGGGGGGGGGAAACAGAAAGATACTGCTTTATAGGAAGCTGACTAAATGAAGGGGCTTTCTTTTTAGTTCAGGGTGTGTGTGGGGGTGGGTGAACAGAAAAGGGCTGCTTGCAGGATGCAGACTGGAGAGGGCTTTATCTGCAGCCCATAGGGGGTGTGAGTGGTTTGGAGCATGTGGTGAGGATAGGAGAGGCTGCTTACAGGATGCGGACAGGGGTAGGAGGAGGGAGTTTTTCTGCAGATGTGTGGGAGGAGAGGTCAGAGGGACTGCTTTCCATTTTCAGATGACAATGTCCATATCTTGCATATTGAGTGGTTAAGTTCTAGTGTTTGTATGCAGGGAGCTGCATTTAAGGCTCAAAGATTTTGAGCATCTAACTGAAAAATGTTTTTCATTCACATGGATTTCACTGACTTGACTTTTCTTTCCATCAGAAAGTGGTGACCAAATGAGAAGATTCAAACTTTTCAGTTTCTCCCCCCAACAGAAATCTTAGTTTTTCCCCATCTCTTCCGCCAAACCCCTCAATCTGCTTTTAGCATTGACACTAGACATAATGGACAGTGAAATCCTCCAAGATTCAGTTCTGACACATGACTAGAGCTGAGCATTTATTTTTAGCCATGATTGCAGTTTTCTGTGGCAATTACTTTTTTCTCTCACTTTTCACTCTTGCACTGAGTAATTCAAATTTTTGAATTTTGCTCCTGAAGAGAAGATTCTTATGTGCCCCTGCATCATTCATACTTCCTTCTGAAACTGATTTACTTTCATTTTCTAGGTGCTGGTGAATCTGGTAAAAGCACAATAGTCAAACAGATGAGGATCTTACATGTGAATGGATTTAATGCTGAGTAAGTGTGTTCATCTTTTTCACTCCAGATCTTAGGATGTGTGTACCATACAATAGTGTTTGCTTTTTGTGTTATATCTCAGTATGTTTCCTTCTTAATATTACAACTTTGAGAATTTAGCTGTGTGTGTTTTAGATGGAAATAATCAATGTTCTTATGATATGCAGTTTGTCTAGAAGAAGCCAGACACTAGTAATAAATAAGGGGCATTGCTATACAATGATTTTATCAGGGCTCTGTGTATCAGACTTGATTAAGACTAATTTTTTTTACTGCAGTTTCTTTCGTGACATGGCTGACGCTGATTTACCTCTACTGTAGCACATTGATTCATGCTGCTGTAAATATTTTCTCTTGTTAGATTCTAAAGTACAGAAAATACAATTTTCTTTATGTCAAACTAGGAGGTGGTTTCAGTATCTTCATAATAGACTCTGATTTGTGAGGTTTTGGGGTCCAGGGTTAGTTTTTCTTTTCTCTTCCTGTGTTTGTTGTTTGGCTACAGTGATGGTGTGTTAAATCATGCTGCTGAAAGCTTTCTGTGTTTACACTTATATTTGTTCAATTATTTGTCAGTTTTGATGGGGACATAGCATTAAGCATAAGTCATTCTTATCAATAGTTCGGTTTTTAACTTTATGTATGGTTAAAACAACTTTGCAGCTAAATCTTGATGCTATATCAGATGGTTGTTGTTTGTTAAACTTCTGTACCATTAACTGGACAAAAAAAACCCAGCCATAGAATTATATACCTTTTGGTTGAGAGAGATATTTTTGTTTTCTAATTTTTCACTTAATCCTACTGAGGGGAAATAAAGATTCCTCTTGACTTTTGTTTATGCTAAAAGACACTCTGTTGTACAGTAGACAGATATTCCAAAACCTGCTTGAGAGAGGTTGTATGCTCTTCGAATGACAGTAATTCTAACTTAATTTCTGGGCATTGGAATTTCAAAGCCCAGCATCTTTTTGTTAGATGTTGTATCGTCATTATACTTATTTCAGTTATATATTTTTCCATTGAGTGATATTTTGACTTTCAGACAACTTCATTTAGTATGTGAATTTTCTGTCTCGGAGGATTAGTTTTTCAGTAGATAATTCTTCAGTAAGAATGTCCGAGCTAAACATCCAGCCAAGGAACCTGGACAATACTTCCTCCTAATCCCCAAAGACAAGTTCAGAATAAAGTATACATACTCTCGGATGAAAGTTTAGATTGATGATAAATAACAAGACCCTACTTTGGCCTTTTAGCTGCTATTTGTAAGGAATATTTTCTTTTTGCCCTAGACCACATTCTCTGCCTAAGGGCCCAATCCTGCAAAACTTACTCATGCAAGTTATCTTAATTTAATTTAATTTGAATAAATAGGTGAAGCATTGCAGGATTTGATCCTGATGCAGGATCAGATGCTGAGAATTGTTAAGTATCTGCGAAACCCTTTGATATCAATGGAAGTTACAAATGCCGAGTATCTTTCAGAAAATGGCCCATAAAACCAACACTAAAGATATTAATGGTTGTAAATGAGATGTTGTTAGAGACTGAGTGACACATTGCCTTTATACATTTCCTCTATCACTAGTAAGTGTTGGGACGTTTTGTTACATGGAAATCACAGAAAAGCAAGTTGTGCATACTTGAATGTGTGAAAAGCATGTTGCGTGGCATCTAAGTTTTTCAGTTGCTACCAAAAGAATAAATAAATCATAATTTACCCTTCAGTGTTAGGGGAAGTGTGTTTAAGCACGTTGAGGACCTTGCAGATTATACACTCATTCCTTAAATGATTTAAATTTTTCTCAAAGTGAGTTATTTGCTCCCTACATCTTCCCTTCTTTCTCACCCATCCCTCTGCAAACTACCTACTTGAGTCCCTGCCAAATTTTCAGTATATAAGAGATGGGGGGAGGGGGTAGTTTTCTGGTCTGATAAATTAAACATTTTTTTCTTATTTATTATACCAGTCCCATTAGAAAAAGTCAAGGATAAGCTTAGTCACATATACAACAAAAAGTAAATATATGTGATGAATTACCTGTGGAACTCATTGTCATGGGATGTTGTGATGGCCAAAAGTATAACTGGGTTCAAAAAAGAACTGGATAAATTCATAGAGGATATCTCCATCAATGGCTGTTGGTCAGGATGCAGTCCCATGCTTGGTGCAACCCTAAATCTGGGACAGCCTACAGACAGAAAGAGAAGATGGGGTGGAACATTCCAGCTGCCCTGTTTTATAGCTCCCTGTGAAGCTCTGGTACTGGATGTACCAATGGATGGACCATTGGTCTGACCCAGTAGAGCACTTTGCAAATGCTGTAGTGCATTGTAAGTGAGGAGTATTCATTAGTGTAATTATCCATTGGAACTCCTTCAACTGTCTACCATGGTTGTGGTTTTAAATCTTTTCCAATGATGCATGTTAACTGCGTGTCTTAAAAGAAATCCAGGTTGTTAGTACTGTTTAAAAATTTGGCTGTCCTGGATCTGGTCACTTCTGTGATGTGTGTTACAAGCAGAAAGAAAGTACATCTTGTAAAAGATGCCTGATGTGCTTTCAAAGAATGAAGTAGGTAACTTGGTGAATCAAAAGTTTTTTCTTTGTTGGGCAGATATTTTAAATTTCTGTGAACTAAACATCTAGTACCAAGTATGCAAGTTTACTGCAGTGACTTTTATATTCTGCCTTTATTCTATATCCAGGGTTTTCAACCTGCGGTCCGTAGATTCCTCTGGGTCTGCCGACTACGTCTAAGTTTTCCAAAGGGGTCTGTACCTCATTCAAAATATTTAGGGGTCCATAAATGAAAAAAGATTGAAAATCATTGTTCTGTATCAAAAGCAATTGTACCTGAGCACTCAGGCTTGTCCTTGGTCCTAGGTATAGGTGAAATCTTTATTTTTTTACCAAACAAAAAATTGTCCTTGTGAGTTTCAAGTTCTTGATTGTTTTAGCTAATTAGTTATCTGAGGAACTGTGAAGGTGTTTCAAGTAATTAAACTTGAATGTTAATTGTTAACTGCACTGAGGTGAATTTGAAGGTGGTTAAAGTTTTTTAGTTTTCAAACTTTGGTCTTATAAATTATAGCTTGGTTGTGAACAGCAAAAATGTCTTCCTTTTGTGAGGGGAGGAGATAGGAGAGAAGTAAATCATTTTGGTATGGGTGAACAGCTGCTATGGTGTTGGGGAAGCAGGACAGGGTCTACAATAGAAATATCTCTAGGGTGGGATTTTCAGAAGTTTTTAGCATTGGTGCAAGTACTCACAACTGTTATAGAAGCTATTGAAATTGTAACACTGTGAACTGACATATCCACACAGCAGTTACAGCACAGGCACTAGGAGTGCAAGCTTCCTCATGCTATCTTTCTGCTATGCCTCATCCTTGACTAGGAGAAGCCACCTTTAAGGATCGCTCAGACACCATCCCTACCAAATCCTTTGTGCCTCCACAAGACTGCCAACAATGGGGCCCCTTATGATGTAGCAAGGGTTTAAATTTGGCACGTATTAGCAGGAAGCCTGCAACTTCCCTTCCCTCCCTCCTTAACTTTTTTAAACTGTCTTATAATGAAAATACTGCAAAGGAGCAGGTCTGTGTTGCTGCAGGTTGCATTTTTCCAGCAACCGGTAATAAAGTTAAACTGATAAGATCCTTCTCTCATTGACTTTGCTTCTCCTTTGGAAGCTATGTGCCTGATTTAATATATCAGCCTTGGTGAAAGAGGAAGGAGGAAACTGAATGGAGAAGACAGGGACAAACAGAGGAGGGGCTGGTTTAGTGGTCTAGTTTGGTTTAGGGGTTAAAAAAAATGGTGTTTTATTCACTGTGTAATCCTGTAGGCAGTGTACTCTGCCTCTGGAAAGATGACTGCATGTCCTTGCATTGCTTCTGGCCTGGTTGCAGCTTAGATTGACAGGCTCTGGAGGGAGGGTCACTGTCATGTGTGGCATCAGAAAGGGAGGAGTAAATGGGGGAAATGGGCAATTTGGAAAAGCCTTAGAAAAAAAGAGGAGAGGTTGAAATAGTTTGACAAATGAAACGCTGTTGGAAATCAGATGTTGAAAAAGAGACAAATTCACTTGGAAGAGTGACAAATAAGGGAAAGATGGCTTTGTAGTTAGTAGAGACTTGGGTTGTATTTCTGGCCCAGCCAGTCTTACTACACGACTGTGGATAGATCAACTAGCTTCTTTGTGCCTCAGTTTTCCCATCATACTTATGGGGATATACTTAAATACCTCACACGTTTAATTCCTAATATTTTTAAAGCACTTTATATAAGGCTTGATACAAATGAAAATTATTTATTAAAGATAATAAGAGAAACTGGACTAGTGAATGGGGGAAACAGTAGACATGATATATCTTGATTTTTAGTAAGGCTTTTGACACAATCCCACATGGCAGTCTCATCAGCAAATTAGGTCTTAGTGAAATGATTATCAGATGGGTTCACAGCTGACTGGAAAACCGTACTCAAGAAGTAGTTACAGAGGTAAGTTGTCAAACGGGGAGAACATATCTGGTGGGGGTCCCACAGGGATCTGTCTTGTCTCCGGTATTGATACTGTTCGACATTTTAATTAATGACTTGGATAACGATGGAGAGAGTGCTTATAAAATTTGCAGATGACACCAAACTGGAATGTGTTGCAAGCACTTTGGAGGTCAGGATTAGGGGTGTCTTAAAAATGACTGATCGGTTCTCAGTGTTCACTGGAGGTAGGAGAAGCAGTAATGGGCTTAATCTGCAGCAAGAGAGATTTAAATTATGTATTAGGATAAATTTCTAACTATCAGGGTAGTTGAGCACTAGCATGGGCTTCTAAGAGTCTGCCCACATGTTCAGGGTCTAACTGATCACCATATTTGGGTTGGGAAGGAATTTCCCCCGGGTCAGACTGGCAGAGACCCTGGTGGTTTTTTGCCTTCCTCTGCAGTATGGGGCACGGGTCACTTGCAGTGTAAATGGTGAATTCTCCGTAACTTGAAGTTTTTAAGTCATGATTTGAGGACTTCAGTAACTCAGCCAGGAGGTAGGTGTCTGTTTCAGGAGTGGATCGGTGAAGTTTTGTGGTCTGCAATGTGTAGGAGGTCAAACCAAAATTGCTTCTTCTGACCTTAAAGTCTATAAGCCTTTGTCATTGGATGTTTTTAAGAACAGGTTAGACAAACACATATCAAAAATGGTCTAGGTATACTTAGTCCTTCCTTGGTGCCAGGGGATGGACTAGACTGCCTCTCAAGGTTTTTTCCAGCAATGCATTTCTAGACTCTGTGATCAAAATAATGTTGACAAATTGAAGAATTGGTTTGAAATCAACAAGTTGATATTCAGTAAAGACAAGGGCAAGGTACTATACATAGGAAGGAAAAATCAAATACACATATACAAAATGTGGAAATAACTGGCTAGGCAAGAGTATTGCTATATAGAATCTGAGGGTTAATAATGGACTATAAATTGAATGAGTCGTCAATGTGATGCACTTGTGAAAAAGACTAATATCGTTTTGGGGTACATTAATAGGAGTGTCATACATAAGATACAGGATATAATTGTTCCTGTCTGTTCAGCACTAGTGAGCCCTCAGATGAAGTACTGAATCCAGTTCTGGGTGCCACACTTTAAGAAAGATGTGGACAAACTTGAGAGAATTCAGAGGAGAGCTCCAAAAGAAAGGATTTAGAAAACTTGATCCATCATGAAAAGTTAAAACAACTTGGGCATGTTTTGTCTTGCTAACAGAAGATCAAAGGTAGACCTGATAAGTCATCAGCTATATTTAGGGCTGTTATAACCAATATGGTGATCAATTGTTCTCCATTTCCACTAACGGTAGAACAAAACATAAAGGGCTTAATCTGCAGCAAGGGAGATTTCGGTGAGATATTCAGAAAAACTTTCCAACTATAAAAGTAGTTAAGTCTGGTATAGGTTTCCAAGGGAGGTTGTGGATTCCCTGTTGAAGGTTTTTAAGAAGAGGTCAGACAAACACCTGTCAGAGATGGTCTAGGTATACCTCAGTATGGGGAGACAGACTAGATGATTAGAGGTCCCTCCCAGCACTACATTTTTATGAATCTGTGAAACAGAATTGAATAACTTAGTTTTCAGGGCTGTAGGAGGGATTATGTCTGAGTTCCTCACTGTTGCATTTTATTTTAGGGAAAAAAAATAATCAGATATAAATCTACCCAATCCCCTAAAGTTTTGGAACTACAGTACCTCTTTTTGTCCTCTTCCCACTAAATTTTAAAATAGTTTAAGGGAATGTGGAGATATTGTCTGACACAATTTAATCCCTGTTCATACACTGGTCCACCAGACTACAATCATTTTGCATAGGCCAGTGAGTGACAAAGTGTAAAACTGTATGGTCACTGTCAGCCCAGACTGGATTCAAACAAGTCACCTTACAAGTAAATTAGTTCATATCATAGTACCTATTTCCCTCTACTATCCAGCTCCCCAACATACACAATCTTTAAATAATTCTCCAAACCTGTCCTTTGAAATGCATTTTTGAGCAGTTGATATATAGTAGTTATTAGGCTTATTTTCTAAAGCTTGGTCTTGTTGCTTTATTTTGTAATTTAAAAAAAAAAGTGTTATGACAATGGGAGAGAATTTAACAATTATAACTAAATCATTTAGAAGGAAGATTTCCCTCTTCCTTACAAATAGGATATTACACATGCAGACATTGTTCTTGTGTCTTCACTGTTTGTTTCGGACTGTGTACAAGAATCATTTTTTCAGAATGGTCTTGTCAGTGCATTCATTGCCAGGAAACATAAAGTGACTTTAGTAGATTCCTTCCTATTAACAGCAGAAACAAGTTTTTTCTGATGGTCAAGTAAAACTGACAAGTCTCCATTTTTTTAAAGCCCATTTAGGTGTAAAGGCCTGCAAACTCGAGTCAGAGAACACATTTTTCTAATTAACTGTTTTTAGAAAATAGAGGGAGCTTCTGTTGTGCAGGGTTGGCTTTGTTGTTTTTTTTTGTGTGTGTGTGTAGGATGTGTATGAGAGAGAGACACTGAGGTTTTCAAAACTCCCATTCCACTTTCCAGCTGAACTACTTACTAGTCATGGATTTTGATAGGGGTCTGTGTTGTGGAATGTGAAATAAGGGGTGAATGAATAAGGGGGGAGGAGGAATTTATTTCAGTTTATTGTATTATAAGTCTTGTCTTAAGAATAAACGTGACTGTCTTTTGATAATAAACTGGCAGTGTAAGTAGCTTTATGTATCAGTTGAGTAGATATTGTGATTAAAACTAAGTCCTGCATATACCTTGCAATGGATGCAACCACTGCTTTATGGAAGCTAAACATTGTCTTCTCATTCAGTCTGATGGAAGACTATTATATGTAATGAAATAAAACAAATCCGTTGTTGAGGTGAAATTTTTATGGCAAACATTTTAATTTCTAGAAAGGAGAATAATCACCCTTTAAAAGAGAGCAAAATTTGCTGTCTTGTTCTCTTGATCTTTCTTGAAGGAAGATTATTTAGCCTTTGAGTCGCACTCTCAGTTGGGCAGTACTTCATGTCACCTCCTGTAGGCTTTGACTTCCAAATCAACCATCTCTTTGATAGTCTTATTAAGTTAGCATTGAAAGCAGTGGCTGTGTGGTTCTTGAGTTGGAGTGAGATTCCCTCTGAAAGTAATACACATGCAGGACGAGAATCTCCTCATGGGGCAGTGTATAATTTACGTGCTAAGCCCATCCTTCCAGAACTGCTAATACCTCATAGCATCTGTCTTGCGCTTTACTTAAAACAAACGCTGATGTCCTCTAATGTTGAACATAAATCTATAAGGGCCTGATCCAAAGCCCACTAAAGCTATTTATTGACTTCAGTGGGCTTTGAATCAGGCCCTAAGAATATATTGTGTCATACGCTGAGCTGAATTTAAAAAAAAATTTTTTCACTTAAAATCCTATAACCTGCAGACAGCTGACACACACACATTTGAGAATTCCTTAAAAAATGGAGAGTCCTGTCTATTTCTATCAGAATCATGTTGCTGTATAAAGGCTTTAGTTTAAACCAATGGTTCCCAACCAGGGATACATGTACCCCTGGGGTACACAGAGTTCTTCCAGATGGTATATCAATTCATCTCAATATTTGTCTAGCTTTACAACAGGCTGCATAAAAAGTACTAGCAAAGTCATTACAAACTAAAATTTCATACAGACAATGACTTGTTTATACTGCTCTATCTACTATACACTGAAATGTAAGTACAGTATTTATATTCCAATTGATTTATTTTATAATTATATGGTAACAATGAAAAAATAAGCAATTTTTCAATAATAGCATGCTGTGTCTGATTTTGTAAGCAAGTAGTTTAAGTGAAGTGAAATTTGGGGTACGCAAGACAAATCAGACTCCTGAAAGGGATACAGTAGTCTGGAAAGGCTGAGAGCCACTTAAAGCACACCATCGAAGAGAAGATTCAGACTGTTTTGTTAAAAACATACATTGCTTGAAAGAAAGTTTTATTTGCGAATTGATTGTCCTCTTGATTTATTCTCCCTCAGAAAATTTGCTAGATTTTAATTGCATATGAAAGAATAACAGCACTTTTGATGGCAGACTATGCAGATATATTTATTATTTTCCTGCTGGTAAAACAGTTGTTACACTGCCAGTTTGTATTGTTGCAAGTAAAGAACTCTTTGTCTCCTGAATTATTGTTCCTGGCCTTGTAACTCGACGTTTGTGCTTGTATTTAAATGTTGCAGGTTTCTGATAAACAGCAATGGTAATCTCTTCCTTTAAACTACATTTACATATGTCACAAGCAACTTGATTTAAGTCTTCACTGCATATTAGGAGGACTGTATAAAAATATACCATTTGCTGTCACTTTAGTTTTGAGGTTGATATTTCACTAAAGCTCTTTAAGTATGCATAGTGAGTTTTCAATCTAGTACAGAGCTTTAGAGTTAGAATTCTAGAGGGCTTTGAGGGCAGTGGTTATGATTACAAATAGTGGAATAAGCATGACTGATGTCATTTGAGAAGCAAAGAGGAAAAATAAAACCGTACTTAAAGATGAATGTCTGCTAAAAATCAATTGTAAACTGTTCTAGGACTAACCTTGTGTATGTGTGTTTTTTGTTAATTATTTTTTTGCCAGTGGTTAAAACTAAAACAAATTTTGGAGGTCTGTATCTCATGACTTTCCCAGGATCTCTCCTTTTCCTTCCCCCTTGCCAAAAAATCACCTACTGCTCCAGTAAAAATGTAGCTAATTCAAAACATGTTTTAGAACACTTTGTGACTGATTGGAGCCAAAATACTCAGGAAAATATTGGGGTGTAAAGGAGATACAATGCTATTTTTCAGAGTAATCTGTCCCCTTGTTCATGAATTCCAACAGTAAATTTTTGCATTGTAACTGTAGAGTAGAATATTGTCTTCTCTCTAATCTGTTGCAAAACAGCAATCTAAAACTGTATTATCACATACTGCTACAAAATCCCAATTCATTCTAGAACAAAACACAGAGCTAAAGAAAAGAGTCATTGGTCAAACTCGGGTTTCATGTAATCTCATATCCCGAGCTCTATCCTGAAGATATTTAAGTGTGTCATGCTTCATCCTGCCATTCCCTTCTCGTTCCCTCCAGAATTTGATCAACGTGCTGTTTGTTATATTCTTTCGGGGGCACAGAGTCTGTGCCCAATTTCAAGAATTTGTCTCATCCAGCATCATGACTGTTGCTAGCTTTTTATTTGTCCACGCGCTTTAAAAAGGGCAATCTAGTTCTCTCTCCCATAAATGTTTTCTCAGTTAAAATTGCTGTTTTCTTAACATTTCCACTTTTGGAATTTTCTTGAAATTAACACTTTTGTTCATGGACATAATCTTCCTGAGCTTCCCAGACTCATGGAGGGTTGCATTTTTACTTTTAAGACCATACATTCAGATTATTATGACATTTTGAGTCTCTCCCTATTTCAGTAGAAACTCCATTTTTCTGTGTCCTTGATCAAGCACAGATTTTCTGCTAGGAAAATTCTGTCTGAATTCTGTTCTTCAAATTCCAGCAAGTTGGTCCCATCAGAGATGCTTTACTAATCAATAAAATATCTTTGCATGCTACTTCAAACCAGATCTCTGATTGGCTTAGCATCTTGCGTTGATGGTTATGTTCTGTGCACAAGGAGTTTCAAACTTAAGGGTGAAGCTATGATTGTATTATACCATTTCTGTTGCTCTTTTTGATAGATTCAGAGGTGAAGATGAGGGAATAAATTGCCATAAGGCTCACTGACATTTTGGCTTCAATTTTTTTGTGCATCCTTTCAGGATTTCTCTCAGAGAGAGGCAGGCATAGTTTAGTGCTTTGGAGTCACATATGCAGCAGAGCCTGCTGAGATTCTCTTCCTCTTTATTTTTAGACATGCCTTGCCTTTGTAGGGTTATAAGAACATTAGAATGGCTGTATGGGGTCAAAATAATGGTCCACCTAGCCCAATATTATGTCTTCCAGCAGTGGCCAATGCCAGATGCTTCAGAGGGAATGAGCAGAACAGGGCAATTATGTGATATATGCCTTGTAGTCCAGTCCCATCACTGGCAGTCAGAGGCTTAGGGAAATCCAGAGTATGGTGTGGCATCCATGACCATCTTGGCTAGTAGCCAAAGATTGACCTATCCTCTCTGAATTCATTTAATTTTCTATTTTGAACCCAGTTATAATTTTGGCCTTCACAACATCCCCAGGCAACAAGTTCCATGGGTTGACTGTGTGTTGTGTGAAGAAATACTTTCTTAGGTTTGTTTTAATCCTGCTGCCTATTAATTTTATTGGGTGACCCCTGGTTCTTGTGTTATGTGAAGAGGTAAATAACCCTTCTTTAGTCTCTTTCTCCACACCATTCATGATTTTGTAGATCTCTATCATATCCCTCCTTTCCAAATTGAATAATCCCAGTCTTTTTAATCTATCCTCCTGTGGAAGCTGTTCCATACCCCTAATCATTTTTGTTGCCATTGTCTGCACCTTTTCCAATTCTAATCTATCTCCTTTGAGATAGGGTGGCCAGATATACATGCAGATGTGGGCATATCGTGGCTTTATATAGTGGCATTAAGATATTTTCTTTCTTATTATCAATCCCTTTCCAGATAGTTGTGCAGGCCACATCTGTAATGAAGTGTTGAGGCAGAGATAAGAATGATTAAATAAATTGTACAGTCAAACCTCAATCATCCAAAAATTTCAGTAGCTAAAATGAGGGCATGTCTGATAAGGATTAAAGGCATTGAAAAATCCCTCATTTGCTCAGATTAATACAATTTCACCTATTCTATTCATATAGTTGAGGTTTGACTTGCTGGTGCACATGTGAGAACTTGTGACTTAATACATGCACAGTAGCAGCCCCTTTTAATCATTAGTTACATGTTTTGCTTTTAGATCTAAATACATACTTAATTATAAGTGGGTGCTCTTTACAGTTGGCCTAGTTATTTGCAATCAACAATACTTACAGTTACATTTTTTGACAAAGTTTGCTACTTTTTGAATAAGATAATCGTGGCATTACTTGACCAAGTGTTCCGCTTTGCGTCAAATGTTCTTAGTATTATAAAACTGCATTAGGATTGTGACCTGATGAATTAGTTACCTGTTTACTGTATTCTCCAAAGGATTGTTAAATAAGTCACTGTGTTCATTTGTATTTTTAATCAAGGCACGAGAAAATAATCATCTGTCCCTGCTGCACCTTTTAGACTCCCAAGAGCACTGAGCTAATGGAGTAGGTAGAGGTGTGGAATACTTCCCTCTGAGGCTTCAGATACTCTCAATAGACATCACATTTCACCCTAAATGGCAAACTAATTGCTAGCTAAGGGATTTTCCATACAAATTAATCTTATGATTTTGTCACTGCCTTTTTAACTGTTGTGATCCAGATACTGTCCCTGTATACAGGTTCCACACATACACACACTTTAACAGCAGGAGTACAACATTAATAGACAATTTTGATTCTATACAGAACATTTTAGAAAATGTTTAGATTCAATAGATAACAATGCTGTAGAAAGTTGTAGTTTTGGTTGCAGTAAGCTGCATTTCTAGGTTTGCATCTGGGATGATGGTCTACTCTTTTCTCTTGGTATTTATTTTATTTTCCCTTCCGTGAAAGACTTAGACTGAAAACCGACTGAACAGAATTCAACTATATAAACAGACAACAGATTTCCAAAGGTGTCTGTACTTCCATTTGAAATGTTTTAGGGGTCCACAACTGAAAAAAGTATGAGACCTACTGCTCTAGTCGTTATGAAGTGATAAGAATATAAAAATAGATCTCCTGTGTGGAAAGCTGCTTCAATATGAGCAGCAGGCATTACAAAACCTTCAAAGGCAGGGATCATAGAATCATAGATTGTAGGACTGGAAGAGACCTGTAGAGATCATCTAGTCCAGTTCCCTGCACTTCTGGCAGGACCAAGCATTATCTAGACCATCCCTAACAGGTGTTTGTCTAACCTGTTCTTAAAAATCTCCAGTGATGGAGATTCCACAACTTCCCTAGGCAATTTATTCTAGTGCTTAACTATCCTGACAGTTTGGAAGTTTTTCCTAATGTCTAACGTAAACCACCCTTTCTGCAATTTAAGCCCATTGTTTTTTGTCTTATCCTCAGAGGTTAAGGAGAACAATTTTTCTCCCTTCTCAACATAACAACTTTTTATGTACTTAAACTATTGTCATGTCCCCACTCAGCCTTCTCTTCTTCAGACCAAACAAAGCCAGTTCTTTCAGCCTTACCTCATAGGTCATGTTTTCTAGACTTTTAATAATTTTTGTTGCTCCTCTGGACTTTCTCAAATTTGTCCATATCTTTCCTGAAATATGGCACACAGAACAGCACCCAATACTCCAATTGAGGCCTAATCAGAGCAGAGAGAGCCAGAAGAATTACTTCTCGTGTCTTGCTTGCAGCACTCCTGCTAATTCATCCCAAAATTATGTTTACTTTTTTGCAACAATGTTGCACTCTTGGCTTGTGATGAGCTATGACCCCCAGATCTTTGCAGTACTCTTTCTTTGGGATTCATTTCCCATTTTGTACATGTGCAACTGATTGTTCTTTCCTAAGTGTAGTAATTTGCATTTGTCCATATTGAACTTCTTCCTGTTCACCTCAGACCATTTCTCCAATTTACCCAGATCATTTTGATTTTTAATCCTATCCTCCAAATCACTTGCAACCCCTCCTTTAGCTTGGTATTGTCCACAAACTTTGTGTATTCTCTCTGCCATTATCTAAATCATTGATGAAGATATGGAACAGAACTGGACCCAGAACTGATCCCTGAGTGGTGATATGCCCATCCAATTTGACTGTGAACCACTGGTAACTGATTGGAAAACTGTTTCCGAAGAGTAGTTATGCTCCCACCTTACAATAACTCCATCTAAGTTGTATTTCCCTAGTTTTGTTTGAGACCGTATCAAAAGCCTTACTAAAGTCAAGATACACTACATCTATCACTTCCTCACCTGTTAAAGAAAGCTATCCGGTTGGTTTGACATGATTTGTTCATGACAAATCCATGCTGACTTACTTATCAACATACTATTTTCTAGGTGATTGTAAATTGATTGCTTAATCATTTGCTCCATTATGTTTCCAGGTACTGAAGTTAAGATGACTGGTTTGTAATTTCTAGTCCTCTGGAATTTTTCCCATCTTCCATGGCTTTTCAAAGATAATCACTAATGGCGCAGATATCGCCTCAGTCAGCTCCTTGAGTATTCGAGGATGTATTTCATCAGGCCCTGGTGACTTGAAGGCATCTACCTTTTCTAAGTAATATTTAATTTTGTTCTGTCCCTATTTTAACCTCATATCCTACATCATTTTCACTGGTGTTTACTCTGTTAGATGTCTAATTGCTACTAACCTTTTAGGTGAAAACTGAAACAAAAAGTCATTTAGCATTCTGCCATTTCCACATTTTCTGTTGCTGTTTTTCCTTCCTCATTGAGTAATGGGCCTACTCTGTCCACAGTCTTCCTCTTGCTTCTAATGCAGTGGTTCTCAACCTATTTATCATTGTGTACCACATCCAAAACTATTTGTATGATCCTGAGGATGTCACATGAACCGCAGCTGTTTTCTGATTGGGCCGCAGGCTGAGAACCACTGTTGTGTTTTATTTGTAGAATATTTTCTTGTTACCCTTTATGTCTCTAGCTAGTTGAATCTCCTTTTGTGCCTTGGCCTTTCTAGTTTTGTCCCTACATACTTGTGCTATTTGTTTATATTAATCCTTTTTAGTTTGACCTAATTTCCACTTTTTTGTAGGACTGTTTCTTTGAGTTTCAGATCCTTGAAGATCTTTTGGTTAAGCCAGGGTGGTCTTTTGCCATACTTCTGTCATTCCTACGCAGTGGGATAGTTTGCTCCTGTGCCCTTAATAATGTTTCTGAAAAACTGCCAACTCCCTTGAACTCTTCCCCCCTTCTTATACTTGCTTTTCATGGGATCTTACTTACCAACCCCCTGAGTTTGCTGAAGTCTGTCTTCTTGAAATCATTATTTTTATTGTTCTGTTTTCCTTCCTCCCATTCCTTAGAATCATGAACTCTACCATTTCATGAACATTTTCAAATTTTCAACCATTTCCTCCCTATTTGTCAAACTCAAATTTAGAACAGCCTCCCCTAATAGTTTTTTCCACCTTCTGAAATAAAAAATTGGATAGCTTGGCAAAGGCTGAAGCTGATATTGAAAGAGCTGGTTTCAGCAGGAACTGGCAGTTTTAAGATCTTAGGGCCTATATTGTTTTCTTTATTTTGAATTCAAATGAATATAATTGTCCCTTCCCTTCTCCCCACAAACCCACATGAAAAGAACATTATTAAGGTTGTAAAGTCAAGCATTTAAAAATTAGGAAATGCCATAATTAAGGTTGCCTGTGCAATCTTAATTCGACCCTTTCGTACATCTGCATTTTTATGCCATTGCAACCAGCTCTGCCCATAATTAAAGCTTAATAAGTTGAAAATCTCAGAATGAAACTCCAAAAAATTAAGCAGCAATCTTGCTACTTCTTTAACTCAAAAAACAAAAGCAAATCCTAATATGTTTATCTGGAGCTAACATACTGTCATCACCTAGCAAATTTAATTGCCTTGGAAGTTTCAGAGTAGAGAACTATTCGTTCTGTCTGCTTGCTAAGGGGGTGGTTTCAGAAGCACACTCCTACTTATTTTGTGAATGAACGTAATAAGAGGACATTTATTCAACAGTCAGAAGTAGTGATGTAGCAAATCCCTGATTCAGGTTCATTTTGTACATAATTAATACAGAATGTATTTTGAATTGTTCACGTAGGGTCCATCTACACTGCAATTAAAAAAAAAAGCAAGTCTCAGAGCCAGGAACAGCTGACTTGAGGAGCTCAGCCCGATGTCTAGGCTCTGAGACTATCCCCTGATCAGCGAACAGGCTCCAGCCAGAGTGTCTATGCTGCAATTTGTAGCCCTGCAGCCCAAGCCCAGGTCTGCCACGGCCATGGCCCAAGTCTTTTATCACAATGTAGATGTTGCCATTGTGTCTGTGAAAGAGAGAAATGAGTGCCAGCCATGTATTTCCTTCACAATGTGGCATGCACTTCAGTGCTATGCACCTTTTGTGTTCAGTCTCATGCTTGGTTGTATTTAGATCCTGGATGACTAGTTAGTCACTTTTGGCAAGAGACTTCCATTTTGCCTTTGTATGAAAGCAACAATATAATATGGGAATCTTTCTCTGTGTCATACAAATAAAGGCAAAAACTGAATGCAAATTCACAGCATTTTATGACACTACATCTTCCTGCTGTTCTTCATCCCCCATGAGATAACCTTCAAAATGTCCTATTTTTACAAGCTAGGAAGGTTCTTTGGGAGACAAGATGGGTGAGGTGATATCTTTTTTTGCACCAATTTATGGAAAATACTTTGAGGTTACTGGGGTGCACGTTATACTTTGTTATTACGTTATAATCCAGGTGCAAATCATCTAGATATTTACAAATGTGCAGGCCTGAGGCGACCATGGGGAAAAATTAATAATCAAGAGGGAAGATCTATTTTGCTCTAGGATAAGAGCGTGTTGGCGTATTGCAGAGTGTGGTGGACTTGAGTCAACTGGTGATATGTTACTCTTCTTGCTGTTTAATATGTGGACCCGGAACCATACCAGATGGTGTTTCCTAGGGTTAACAGCTTACTGGGATGACAAAGGCATCCATTAGAACAATTGTACATATGTTGTATGAGATAAATGTTGATAGGTATGTGAGAAACAAGATATCTGAGCGTGCTAGAGACATAGTTTTCCAGGGTTTAGATATACAATTTAATACATTGTTTATTGTTATTAATCATTTAACCCTTTATAAACTAACTATGCATGAAGTTAATAAAAAGTGTGACTGCAAACTCTGAAATTTTTGGGTACAAAGTAAACATGACACCAAAATTAATGTAGTGGGTTCAGATGTCTGTTGCTTTTGTTTCTTTATGTCTGGCTTTAGTTTCAACAAAACAGCGGTGCATACATTTAGTTTGTGGAAATCCTCTTCATAGCAAATATGGAGGCGGTTTGGACAATATAATCTAAATACATGACAAGTTTATTTTTTGGGTTGTTTGTGGTTGCTTTTTTATTGTGTTCTCTTTTTTTAGATGGCCTTTTATCTCTCAAAAATTGGTAGCTATTTAAAAATTAATGAATACTGTCGCCTTTTTGAATTTCCCCTCTAAAAGTAATTTTTTCTTTTATTCACTTGTATGTGTGTTTAAAAAAAAAGTGGCTGCTAAGGTATTGTCTGGGCAGTAAATATGTTTTCATAACAGTTCCATAGCTGGATCCAGGGAGGAAACCTAATGAATCTAAGTTCTTTGGAGGGTAACTTTCAGTTCTGTTACAACTCATACATCCGGTTTTATTAGTTTAAGTGCACTAAATCATCTGTTGTCAAACTTCTGTTGCTGAAAATTGACTCTGGAAGAATTGATCAAATTGTCATACAAAAAAAGAACATTTTAGATGTACTTCGCTTAAAAACTCTAAAGACAGATTTTTAAGGGTATTTATATGCCTAAAGATACAAATAACAGCTAGTGGGATTTTCAGACATGGTATAGTCAATGGGAGTTAGGCACCTAGCCATTTCTAAAAGTTTCACTAGGCACCTATCTACATCTTTAAGCATCTAATTACATTTTACAATTTGGGCCTTAGAGCCTTTATTGCAAGATCCTGAGTGTCCTGTGACTTCAGTGAAAATCACTTCCCTTGATTGGACCCCCTGAGACAATTTGAATGCCATTACTCAGATATCTCAGAAGTTGCATTGCAGGAGCCCAGGAGTAAACCTGTAAACATTTTATATTGGATATATAATTTTAGGAGAAATAAAACAGTGGTTCCTTGTTTAATGCAAGGAGTCTTTATTTTGATTTCTTTAAATTCTCTAACTTCAGAGAATCTTTGGTGTTACATGGCAACCTCTGGCTGGCTGCCAATAACTTGTTTCCTTCTCAGTCTTCCAGAAGTTGTTGTTAATATAGTAAAATGCCCTGCGTATGTCTTCAAGCTGCAGAAGAAATGGAAGTTGTTCAATTGCAGCGTGGCCCAAAGGTGGACTTCAGGTTTACTGTATCCATGCCTCTGGATCCTGAGAAGAACTTTTAAAATTTCATGAAATTTATTTGAAATTTAGATCTTACAACGTCAGTATAGATATGTAGTAACATACCCCAGGGTGTGATGATATTTAATGATCAATATTTGGGGCGTTTCGTGGGTATTAATGACTGGATGTGAGAGTTGATGAAACCATTGCCAGTTGACTTTTTTCTTCTATCTCTCTGTTAATGGGAAAATAATAAATGTGCAGAGAGGGCAAATAGATATCTTGAGTATGTTCTGAGGCACAACACAGACTCTTTTACATCATACCATAACCTCAATTCAGTATGGCTGAGGTTATTTTAATTTTTCAGTTCGTGATTTCATATTCCTACAGGTATCCAGGTACACAGCTCATATTGCTAGTTGTCCAATAGGAGGATTACTCAATCAATTCCATGACATTTTGTCCAGTCTGCTGTTATGGTTTGGCTTTTTTGATTGCCCAGTCTGTCATCAGTAAAATTTAGTTGAGAGGAGAAGTGGTCATAATTATGTAAGCTTAAGCTACTAATAAAGCATGTCTTGCACTGTACATTAATTTTAAACCTGTCTCCTAGGAAAATTGGTGAGGATTTAACTAGTCAAAGTCTGTACAGCACTTGAATAATCCCAGTTTTAGAGTGATTCAATTTTTTATTTTTTTTATGAACTTTTGCTCATATTTTTTCATTAGCACTAGCTATAGATAACCCATTCAAACATAATTTGGAACATTTCATTCCATTTTGAAGAATGCAGGCCCTGCAGGTAATTACTTTCTTTACTGTGATGTATACTGGGTTCAGATTTCCTGATTAGATGGTATCCAACTATAATGGTTAGTTAGTAGAGATTAGTATGGTGAATTTCTTTACATTTTACAGCTTCAGTTAGACATATTATAAGACCACCTCATAATTGTCTTTTTGCTTTTAAAACAGTATCAAACAAGGTCTTTGTGTATTACAACATCACATTTCTGCATGGCAAGTGGTCTTAGATATTCTTAATTTAGGTGTATATTATTTGGGAGGATACATTTTGTGTCTTTTTCTTTTACATTTCTTCAGCAAAAACAGATTATAAATGGCAGAGATTGAACCTTTCAGAGGACAGTCTCACATTTCCTGCTTTAGGCAGGTGAAACAAAGCTGAGAAGGCTGTATGTCCATGTCCACTTAGATCCCCAAATAGGGATATTAAGTTTAACTGTTTGCACCCCTTTAGAGTAATTTACCAGAGGACTCCTGGAAAATAACTCTTAGATTTTGTCATGTGGATTGAATGGCTTTATTATATTTTTCATGCTGAAAAGGCATCTTCACTCAAGAACAAGCATTGCCAAAATCTTGTGCTTTGCACACTGGCTGAGAAACAGTTCCTTTTTAAAGTACACCATTTCTTTATTTGAACTCCTGCAGAGTTCAGAATAGGAATAGGTGAAGTTTTTTATACACTTTGACAATTGTCTGGCTATACCAAAAGGAGGACAGGAGACACTTGATATGGTTTTAATCAGGCCACAAGTTTATTATTAGATGTGTGGGACTACCTGGCAGATAAGTGTACAGTTCAGGTATCTTGTTCATTCAATACCTACCTGGGAGGCTTCCGGCTACCCCTGTATTTTTCCATCCAGACCCCCTGCCTAATCATATTTGTGACCTTACTATCCTTTCCCCGAACAAGGGTTATGATGGGTTATAAGAAAGAGAAATTGGCTTCCTGCCATACCAATCATGGGAGCCTTATTTTATTTCTCTGCCTAAATGCTAGGGTGCAAATTCTGAGTTCTGTTGTTCTCGCATAATGCTGGTGCAGCAGCAAATTGGATCAAAAAATGTGTCCAATCTGTACTGTTAAATTATTTATTTAATAATTTTTCATAGTGAGCACATGTTCTCTTGAGATATTGTTTTCATGAATGACTGATTTATTTTATAAAGCTTTTCTTCAACTATGTGTATTTAAATATACTAATAGTAAATTGTGAATATAACTGAACAACTATAATGGAATTTGTATATTCTGATTAATGCATATTGGTTAAACATCAAGAAAGCTATTTCTCAGTTTTCTCTAGAACAGAATATCAGATTTCTCTATAAATATGCTGATATCTGTATAATTTATTCCCTCTCACATATCATTTAAAAAAACAAAAAAAACCATTAACTAATGTTGTACCGGCATAAAACTTTACATATACCAAATGTTGATGTGTATAGTAAAGCTGAAGTCCTTTTCCCAATTAACTCCATTAATTGTAGCTTCTAGACCTTTCAATACACTGCATTATGAAACTATATAGTGATTATTTTATTTTATTATTATGTATAGTGATTATTTTTGCTGAAATATATTACAGCATTGCACACAGGCTTTGGGCTTGAATCACCCCTCTCTTGTACTTTGTGTAGTTGCTTTCACTTTTCAAAATTGATGTAATATGAAACCAAACCAGGTTAGTAGTGTTCTACACTGGGGTAGCCACTGCTTTGCAGAGGTGTAAATAAATGTAGGAGAAGCATAGAATCAGCCTCTTAAATGTTTGTTTTAAAAAATGTGCATGAAAACCTGACTCCTTGTGAACTTTCCTTTAATAATAAATTATTATTATCTGCTGACCTCCCATTAACAGTGCTGGTGACATCCAACAACAAAAAATTTGAAAATCTGACTGTTTTTAGTGAAGTTCATCTGTATGAATGCTGGGCTGGTCAAGTAAAGTTGACTAAAATGATCTCTTAAGCAGGAGCAGGCAGGTCTTCAGTTTATAATGCAACTCTACTTTTTTCTATCCCCAATCCTTTGTGTGTTCTGGCTCACAGTAAAGTAAGAATGACTTGAATCTCAGAATTCAGAAGCAGTGTCCAGTATATTTCAGTCAGGATTCTAGACCATATCAGGAAGGACGGTGGGATGGAGTAGCAGAAGAGTGAAGCAGAGGCTGAATACAGGAAGAAGTGATTTCCAGAAAAAGCTATAAAAGGCAACTACTAAGAGACAAGCCTGTTGTTTATATGTGAAACTTAAAATGTACTAAAATATCATTGTCAATAAATGAAAGGATTGAGAGCTTATTAATGACTCATTTCTAAAATTGTAAAATTAGAATATTAAATAGTCTAACATTTTATAAATTTTAAATAACTTGTAAAATAAACATTGTATGGTTAGATAAAATGCTGTATAAATTTAGTATAATAAGTGTTTCTTCCTGATATCTTAGTTTTTCCTCCTCTTTGTCCATTGATTGTACTGTCCTCTCAATGTTATAAATACAGATAAAGGTAGATTAAATCCTGAAAGAAATCAGTTGGTTGAAGGAAATAAATGCTCTTGTTCAAGACCCCTTCAATTAGCAATGGCACACTCTGTTAAGGAAGATGATATCTGCAATTAGCAAAGTTGGTGTAATACCGATTTCTAACAGAGAGGTGAAAGGATACAAGCAACACATAAAGTAACAGAGTTGTAATGTCCCTCTCACTTTATGAACAGGATTAGGAGAAGCTTTTAAAGAGTGGAAGAGGAGGAAGAAAATCCAAAACTTACATTAGAGACCCTACTGTAATATTGCTGAACTTGCTCATCACCTTGAAGTAGGGCTAAGCAAGTCAGGGTCACAACCTCTAAGATGATAGTATGCCAATAACGTCGTCCCTTGTGAGGTGACCTTGTCCATGTGAAATCACTGCACTGATGTTTGCCAAGAGTTCAGAAAAAATATTTAGTAGATAAAGTGCTTTGCAAATGCAGTGCCTGGCACAGGGATAGACCTTTATAACAGGAATTTAATTCTCAAAAAGAAAAAATCATTTAACATTCGGCCATCTGGTCAAGGCAAATCTAAAAGTTTAGCAGTTGTTACTAGTTATGCTCTTAAAAACCATAATTGCAAACTTTTGCCGATGTCCACTGCAATGCACACCCATTTAAGCTTTTGTAGATAAAAATAGTCTGCTGTGATACATTCACGATTTAGCTTTACATTTCTTTAGCTGTATTTTTTTTCGCCTACTGTGAAGCTTAATTGAATGGGCACAATATTGGACATTAGAATATTTAGTTAAGGCACCTACATGTGTATTGTGTTTGGAAAAACTAAGATACTGAGTCATGGTCATCCCTGCAACTCCACTGAAATCTGGGAAGAATTTGAACTATCTATGTCTACAGGGTGTTTTGGAGCCCATGGGAGTGATCCTCTCAGCTCAGTTCGATAGACTTGGGCTACTGTAGTTTGCATTAATACTTTAAAAATAGCTGTATAGACAGCACTTTGAAGTTGTGGCTTGGGCCGGTGCACAGGCTCTGAAGCCTGAGGAGGAGGGTGGCTTCAGAAACCAAGCTCCAGCTCAAGCTGCAATTTCAAAGCCTGTCTGTGCAGCTGTTTTTAGAGTAGTAGTATTATGAGCCCCACTAACCAAGGTTGACAAACTTGGAGTTGCTCCTGCTTGCTACCAGATGTCTGTGTAGACATACCCTTCATAGTCTTAGAACTTATTTGCATGTACAGTTGCAACAGTTTAACTTCAGGTGTGATTTTAAGCAGACAATAAAACCAGTGCAAACTACTGTGTAGACACTCTTATTTCAGTCTCAGTCTGGGTTCTTTTGCTTTAATTTAAGTTGTTCAGAACTAGATTGAGGCTAAACCAAAATGCCTCCGCTCGGGTTTGCATCACTTTAAATAAAGTGGCGCAAGTTTTTGTGTATACAGTGTTCTAGTATTTGGTTGCTAGAAACAACATTCATTTTCTTGATGTACTTCTGTCTCCAAATTGATGAGGGATCTACTGGAGATGAGCAGGAAGGTAGGTAGATGGAATCTGTCAGCTAAAACAATGTTCCCTGACACCAGCTAAAGACTTTCAGAGCTAGTGGCTGGATCAATGCCTGTGGTATGCAGATGACTCATGACTATGCTTGGAAGGAGCTGATTTTTTTTAAAATTGTTTTTTGATAGTATTGATTGTTTCCAAATACCTGTCTATATATCGTCATTATCTGCTGCTAGTGCAAAGCTTTTAAAACAAAGCAAAAATAGAAGCTGTTGTTTGTAATCTAAATGAAATGACTAGAAACTAATGTGGTAGAAGATTTAAAGGCATATGTGAATTCAGTGTGGCTCAGCTTGTGAGACCTTGTAGGATCAGGGTCCACATCACTAATTCTCAGAGCAATTTCTAAAATGCTAGTGATCTGAATTTTGTAAATGATTCAGTCATATCCTGAGTACATTGCCCTCAGCATGTTTACATTTATGATTCTTGATAGAACCCACCGCAGTAGTTGCCAATGGGGCAGGACAAATTGTTACTGTTCCAAAATCAACCTTTTTGGGCCTGTTTTAGTTTGGGGCATATTTTTGACTTTGAGGATTACTAAACAATCAAATGGTATCCAGTAACCAAACCCCTGTTTTAATTTGGAGATCAGCATGTTGCTTGGGGAAGAGGCTCCCTCAGCTATGGTTCCATTAAAGAACTTACTTTAGGGGAACATGCTATTCCAGGGGTCGGCAACCCGCGGCTCCGGAGCCGTATGCGGCTCTTCAGCTGCGGTAAGCTATGTTTTGCAGCTCCAGACTGGAGCCGCAAATGGCTCTTTTGATAGTAAAGGTTGCCGACCCCTGTGCAATTCTAATGATAAAGATGTTCCACTCCTTTGTTGTGGCCCGCTGGTTCAAGAGGTTGCTAACTTGTGAAAATCAAGCACGCTGCCCAGTGGTTTAAGCACTACTGTTTTAGAACACCCAGGGACAAAGTCCACTTAAATAAACAATTTTTGTGAGGTAACTAATTTACTGTCTAATATTCATATATTTTCCCTCTGAAATCCAGTGTTCATGCTGTCAGGGTTGCCGCTACCTGTTGTGGCACAGTTGGACGAGGGCTGAAAATATTGCCAAAAAGGAACAGTAACAGGAGCAGCCAAAGCTAAATGTGGTTATAGGACATTATAGGTGGGGTTTGCTTGTACTGGTGTCCATTGCTTTAGTTTGAGTTCTTCATGCTTAATTGAATTGGCAAAGCATGGTCCCTTGTAGACTTCATAGGTAATATGCTATCTTTTTCTTTTATGTTGAGGTTACATTAGCTATACAAACAAGTATCCAAAATGAATGTGTGTGGTTTAAAGCCTGGATGCAAGGAAGTCATTATAACTAAGTGGGCTTGTGATATAGTTTCCAGGAAGCCTTCCCAAAAAAGGTAAAAATGTCACCAGTCAGGGACAAAGGTTGTTGAGCTGTTCACTTGCTACATGAGAAGTGAATCTTTAGAACCTTATAGAACCACTCCACTGTCGGGTGTGACAGGGCCAAACCAGATGGCTATGCAAGGGTGCTGGAAGGCATATATATTAGCCCCAGGCTCAGCAAAGCCTTATTCCCTGGGTGATCCAGCTGGGGCTGCTTTAAGGTAATTAGGCCACCTGGGGCCTATCAAGGAGATTGCCCCAGCACTTAAAAGCCTCCAGTTCAGACAGACAAGCCGTGGAGTGCAGAGGGTGGAGTTCATAGTTAGGAGTTTACAGTTTATAGTTTGGAATTTACAGTTTGCAGTTTGAAAGCCTGCAGCTTGGAGTTGGCAGTCTGCAGCCTGCAATCTGCAGAAGCTTGGAGCTTCCACAGTTGCTGCCACAACACCAGAGGCAGAGGACCCAGCTGGGGAAGCAGGGAGCAGACCACGGACTGACCCAAGGGAAGGTAGCAGAACTCAGGGGCAAAGCGGGCCCCGTCTCCTCCCTACCCCTCCAGCTCACCTTCCCCCAGCTGCACCACCGGCCGGGCCGGAAGAGCGCAGGACTCATGAGGGCAGAGTACGTCCCCCCCCTACTCTGTTACACAGGATATATTTATTTAATATGATAAAGGTTTACTGAATAGCAGAAGAAAGTATGTTAATTATTTTTTATAAACCATTTGTGCTTTCAAATAGAAAAAATGTAACTTGTGCTTATTACATATTTCTCAGAAGTGGGGATTTCTGGTTTTATGTATATTTCTCCAATAGCTAGAATGCCCTATTTCAACTGTCTTCTTCTGCCACTCTATTGCTGAAGTTTGAGGTGGCTGTGGATTCATTAGTGAATGTATTGGTTACCCAGTGTTCTCTCCCTTCTGAATTCCTCTTCAGAGACTTGTATGCACATAAGTGTAGTTGGGTTTTTTGTTTTTTTTTAAACACAGGGTGTATTAATGGGACAGCATCAACTTTAAATCTGTCAGTTACAAATGAAGAGTTAAACCTTGTTTGGGGTTATTTTACCAGTTCCAGAATCCTCATTTTTTGTGTGTGTGTTTTACAGTCACACTTTCCTATTTTTTTAAAAAAAATTCTCTTCTCTAGTGCTCTGTGAAATACCCGCACAAAACAGGAGAAACTGATTGTACAGTGAAAAGAATGAAACTGAATGTGTAAAAAGTGCAGTCAAGTATATAAAAGAACCGAACTGAAAAGCTAGCATTACCCCCTTTTAATCTTTCAGTTTTATTAAACTTAAGTGTTACTTGTAGCAGTAGTAGGCTTCAATAAAAAAAAAAATCAGAATTGATTTGCATCCTATATCATGAAAAATATACCTTCTCAACTATATTTTGAGGTTAATAATTACAAATTTCCCTCAACTCTTCTAGAAGACATTTGAACACTGCACTTGCTCGTACACTTTTTGATAAGGATCGGAATTGTCTAATTGTCTAAAGTGGATGTGTACACTTGCTCGTACACTTTTTGATAAGGATCGGAATTGTCTAATGGATTAAATTTACCTTTGTACAGAGGGCCACCACCACTTAAGCACTCAAAATATAGCTTTTAATTGAGATTTAAATAGCACATAGCCCTTGTGATCAGCACCTGCACAGGGATGAATTTCACCCAATAGTAGAAACATTTTGCTTTTTCTGGCTTAAAGAGAGTTGGTTTGTGCCATCTGTCATTGCAGATAAAATTTCCTATAGAGAAATAATAGTTTCTAAAGCATAGTGGGTGGCCTGTTCATGCCTGACCTCCCTGCATGGTAGCTCAAGTTCCACCTGCTATGAGTCTTGTTCAATCCTTGATCCCTCCCTTTCCCCCCAGCAGTAAGCCATTATGGTAGCTTGTCTAGGCACCATTCACAAATATCAGAACTTCTCCCATGGCAAAAAATGCACTATGGGTATAGCTCATGGCTGCTGTGTTTGTGTAGCCTCCTATCCAGCTGCCTCATCTCAGTAAAAATGTAATAGGAACAATGGCTTCACCACATAGTGCAAGAAGAGGATTGTTTCTTAACAGCAGTAGTATCAACATAATTGACCTACATCTATATGCAGACGTTTTTGATCTTGGGCTGCAAAGCTATTTAATGAGACTAGCTGACCATCTATTTGTTGTGGTTTGTTTGATTTTTTTTTTTAATTCTCCTATATAATTGATCGTCTGCTCTTTGTTGCACAAAAATAAGCAAAAAATTGCTTCAGCTTGACATCAACAAACTCATGCTATATAAAGATGTGGAGATTGAACATAAGAAGGAAATGTTCCACAATTTTCATCTGTGAAGCACCCTTTGGATGAGCAAACTCCTAACATAGAGGGCTAGGATCGTCAAAAGACTCCGAGGAAGCAGGTAACCCCCATTCCAATTTAGAAAAAAAACAAGTGAATTTCAGTAGGAACTGAGAACTTTGCTCCCTTAGGCTCCTTTTTGAAAACTGCTTAGCCATCCCAGGTATGTACCCATGGGGCTCAGATGGGCTTGTACTCGGCATGGCTAAGCTGTGATGCTGCTGCCCATGCTACCATGGCTACTCTACTATTTATCCTCACATTAGTTCTCATCAAGCTAGTGTGAGTATATGTAGCTGAATGGGGAATCACTTCGCTAGCTCATAGCGTAGAGGGGTTGCTCACGTGTCACGTTTAATTTCAGGATTCTCCATCCAGAATTGCTAGAACACAATTTTTTGTTTTTCCTACATTGGAACAGTGGTTACCTGCTCCTTGAGACCGTCAGGATAGTAATAAAAGATTTGTAAGTGAAAAGGAATTTAGAGGAGTGAGGGCTATATAAGAACTTGGTCACATCACACTGAAGAAACAAGAGATGGGGCTGACTGCCAATTAGGGTTTTGTTCCAAACTCTTCCAAATTGTTGGGGGTATTTTGAATCTAGACTAAAAATACCTTGATTAATCAGTTAATCATTGGAAACTGTGACAGTTCTGAAAGTCACAAAAAACCAATTAAATTAAACTGCACCTTCACTGGAAAGGAAGGAGGGGGATGGTCCAGTGGTTAGGACACTTGCCCGAGACTTGAGAGACCTCTGTTCAAGTCCCTGCTTTGCCACAGACTTCCCGTGTGAATTTGGGCAAGTTACTTAATCTCTTAGTCCCTCAATTCCCCATCTGTCAAATGGGGATAATAGTACTTCCTTACTTCACAGGGGAGTTGTGAGGTATACAGATACTATGGTACCAGTCCTATGGTAAGTGACAATGGGTGTGATTCCCTGCTTGAATAATCATATACTCACAATAGTTCTTATCAAACTAGCTTGCTAAAAATAATAGCATAGTCACAGTAGCACAGAGTGGAGTGTGGCATCATGGGCTAGCTGCCCTAAATGTGTACCCATAGGGTACATCTACATTGCAATTAAAAACTCGCAGCTGGCCTGGGCTACGAGTGGGAGACTACCAGAGCTCTGTGAATAGTTAAATAGCTTCTTAGCCCTGCAAGTCCAAGTCAGCTGGCACAGGCCACTCACAGTTGTCTTGCAGTGTAGACATACCCACAGAGTCCAGCAGGTGTGTAATCAGGATGGCTAGACCATGCCTCTGCTTGCTGCTGCCTGTGCTGCTGTGGCTACTCTACTATTTTTAGCGTGCTGGCTTGATGTGAGAGCTAGCGCAAGTAAATCTCTGCAAACTGGGAGTCGCAGCCCTAAGGTTCGATGTACTCCTAGAAGAAGGAGAATAAGGTAGGCTCATTAATTACAGAAACACACTAATCACAAGACATCTCAGCAACTGTTTGCTCAGTTCAGATCTCTTCACTGCTTACAAAACTAGCATTGGAGTTTGGAAAGAGATAGGGAGATAGCAGGTGGCTTCACTTTCAATAGCAGGTAGATCATGTTTCTCTGAACAAGAGCTCACCATTGTAATGATTATCATATTGTCTGTCAGATATACATGGCAAGGATTTGTAAACTTGTTAAAACTTCCTAAATAAATAAATAGTTTTAAAAAGAAACGGCTCTAAATTGGAAAAACAATGATACTGGAATAAAGAGTAAATTGGATGCTGCATTGCTACACTATTTTAATGCATGGAAAATCCTGGCTAAAATTACAAGGACTCTGTCAGCAGTTTAGATTATAAATACTCTGTTTTGGTTTTTTTTAATGTTACTTTGAGGGAAATGTCTCAGAATTCTAAGTTCTCTTTAAAATGTGTACCATTCCATTGCTAAGGAAGTTGCAGAAGATACCATCTAGGGCCTACACAAAAACAATTGTTTTGTAGTCTATCTGCTGTCTGTACAGAAGCAAGTTAACAAAGTGACCCCAGGGTATCAATTATGCTCATGAACAAAATGGCCATGTTAATTCAAGTTTCATTAGGAATACTGAGGGCAAAAAGAAAATATATATATTTTGTCAAATAGCAAAAGGGTGAAAACCAGTAGGAAAAGAATTTGTAGTTTCCAGTTTCTGAGAAACTAAGGCAACCAATGGAGAACTAAAAACATGAAACTTCAAGACACTTTGGCCTTGATTCTCCACTGCATCTGAGCAGGGAGTTTGGAACTGCACAAGTTAGGGCTGCAGACAAGAAGTCCTAACTTAGCAGAGGGACTTTATGCCATAGAAAAAGAGGTTCATATAGCAGAGTTACCTCCTCCTTTATGCCACAGTTATAAGTGTGGGGGTTGACTTACACAGGAAGCAGTGAGCTTTCTGCAACACAAAGTGGCCTTTGAGAACCAGCAATCCCGCCCCAGAGTATCGGACGTTTTTTCTGTATTTATAAGCTGTAAGAGATCTCTGGTTTGTGTCTTGTGTGATTGTAACAAAGAATAAAATGCACCAAGTATTTTTAAATGGAGAGAATTTATTCTAATACATCACTTTTCATAGAGATATTTAGCCATCAAATCCCTTCAGCCCTTGTAATTTCTCAGCGACTCTGATGAAAATCACACAGTAGTTACATGACCATCTTTGGAAAAACGTGGTATGGTCCCAATTCCAAAGAGAAGATTGCATGTGGAGCTTTTCTGATTTGAAGTGTATGTGGAAAATTAGGTACACATCCTGTATATAGTATTGAGTGAGATTGGTTTGAGCTGTCTGGAAAGTAGCTGCAAAGCATTTTTCCAAATTGTCCCATTTTCTTTTATTTATGTTTTTCAGGAAGTCTTCCTATAATATGGTAAAAATCTCACCACCTTTATTTAGATAATAGAAATTTACAACGTTCTCTAAAATGTTGGGCAGAGACCAACAAAACAGCCTATTCTTTGATGTTTTATAGAATTTTCTAACAAGAAAATCTTAATGCAGTGTATTCTTGGTAATACATGTTTGCTGTTGAATTGAGCAAAATAATTGTTAAATTAAAAATACAAACAACATTGGTCTTTTTCTCAAGTGTGACTTTTTCTCATATAGTGTATATACATATTTAGGAGTTTGTATAACATGGGTGTGCTAAGTACCTGAGGCGATGAGATCAGAATTGAACTGTTGAAATTTTTCCTAGATTCATGTTTTTTGGCCTCATTTTGACATATTACCTTGCTATCTATATAAGTAAGCAATGTTTGAGAGTTTATTGTATTACAAAGGTTTTCAAACTATTTGTGCTAGTATTTTATTTAGAAGAATATGCTTAATTAGTGATTAATTTGTCAAAGATAACTTCCCTCCAGTGAATGTACCCATTTGTGCATAGATAGCCCAATTAGCAAAAATGTGGGAATAATACTGGGCTGTAAAAGAAGAACAAAGGTAAACCAAAGATATGAGAACATTCTCCGTATAAGAGTTCATATAAAGTTTTATGATTAAATTCTTGGGTTATATTCCCAGTCTGTAGAATAGTTCATATTTCTATCTTTACATAAAGAGAATTGTATTTGACTTGCAGTTAAATTTTGCTTTCTGAAGCTTTTATGACTTCTGATGGAGAGTAATGTTCATATTCCACAGATAATTTTTGGATAATTCTATTATTTTCCCCCTCTAACATAGGCCAGGTAATAAAAGCTTGATCCTTCAAGGTACCGAGTGTGTCGTGGCCCCAATCCTGTCCAGGATTTAAACACGAATATTCCTATTAGAGTCAATTGAATTACTCATGGGTTTAAAGTTAAATGTGCTTTAAGGGCTTCACTGGCTATCTGCCAGAGTTGTCAGCATCTTGCCCACATTATGGACTTATTTCTTATAAAATTATGTGAAATTCTTTGTATTGGGCAGGAACTTCATTGGCCAGATTTTCAGAACGGCTCATTTACATGCCTACTTTACATGTTTGTTTATCTCATTTGTGCATACTGGAAACATGGTTTGCATTTGGAATCACAATAACTGCATATACTAATTGGGGGCACAAATGCACATGCACAGTTTTTAACTTGGCAGGTAGAATTATCGGGTTTTTTTCACAGAATGAATTTGTGCTATTTGAGTAGTAATTCCCTGTAAACAGGTCAGTTTTTTTTATTAAACAATAACAGGGCCTTATCTATAATGTTAATGAATGTAGCTTTTTAATCATGTCCATATTCACCAAAGTAAATCACAACTAGACACTACTTTATTTTCAAGATACTGACAGCTACACATATGGCATAGTACTTTAATAAGGATGGCTATGAATGTAGGTCTTCACAACACCAAAATAACTGGTACTGGTTTTCAACTGCCCCATTGCTATTAGTGTAAATAGGGTTCAGGCTAGAGATCCACGCACAAATATTATTTAACCCTGCTCCCGCTATTATGGCATTGGGTCCTGTGGGACCTGCGAGATCCCAGTCCTCTTGCAGGGCTTTACACTAGTCCCATGCAGGGCTGTAGCTGAGGCATTTTTGCATTTAAAAAAATAACTTTATAAAAGTTATACTTAGGGTTCCTTGCTCTCCGCGATTCTCTGTCCTTGGAATTTACTGTTTTCCAAAGTGCATTACTCCGCATTTATCAACATTCAAATTTCATCTGCCATTTTGTTGTTCAGTCATTCAGTTTTGTGAGATTCCTTTGTAACTCTTGGCAGTCTGCTTTGGACTTAGCTATCTTGAGTAATTTTGTATCATCTCCAAACTCTGCAACCTCAGTTTATCTTTTTTCCCCAAATCATTGATGAATATGTTGAACAGCACTGGATTCATTACAGATCCTTGAGAGACCCTGTTATTTACCTCTCTCCATTCTGCAAACTGGCCATTTATTCCTACTCTTTTTTCCTGTCTTTTAACCTGTTAATTCATGAGAGGATCTTCCCTCTTACCTTATGACTGCTTACTTTGTTTAAGAGCCTTTGATTGAGGGACCTTGTGAAAAGTTTTCTGAAGGTCCAAGTACATTATATACATTATATCAATCATCCTTGTCCATGTTTGTTGAGCCCCTCAAAGAATTCTGGTTGATTAGTGAGGCATGATTTCGCTTTGCAAAAGCCATGTTGGCTCTCTCTTTCTCTCCCCTCCACCCTCCAAACAAATTGTGTTCCTCAATGTGTCTGATAATTCTGTTCTTTACTATAGTTTCAACTAATTTTCCTGGTACTGAAGTTAGTCTTACTGGCTTCTAATTGCCAGGATGGCCTTTGGAGCCTTTTTTAAAAATTGGTGTTGCATTAACTATCCGCCAGTCATCTAGTACAGAAGCTGATTTACGCAAGAGGTTACATACCACAGTTACTAGCTGTGCAGTTTCATATTTGAGTTCCTTCAGAACTCTTGGGTGAATAGCATCTGGTCCTGGTGACTTACTCCTGTTTAATTTATCATTTTGTTCCAAAACCACCTCTATGGACATCTCAATCTGGGACAGTTTTTTAGATTTGTCACCTAAAAAGAATGGCTCGGGTTTGGGAATGTCCCCCACATCCCCTTCAGTAAGACTGATGCAAAGAATTCATTTAGCTTTTCCAATGGCCTTGTTTTCCTTTTGTGCACCTTTTGCATCTCAGGTTGTTTGACAAGCATTCTGTTTCTGATGTGTTTTTTTTTTTTTTTTTTTTTTGCTTTTTTTTTTTTTTTTTTTTGCTAGTTTCTCTTCAAATTCTTTTTTGGCCTGCCTATTTATGCTTTTATACTTGACTTGCCAGAGTTTGTGCCTTTCTATTTTCCTCAGTAGGATTTTACTTCCAATTTTTGAAGGAAGTAAATTTTGAGGCCTTTTTTACTTTAGCTGCCTCTTTTATGCTGTTGTTTATCCATGGTGGCATCTTTTGGGTCCTCTTATCTTTTTTTAAATTTTTATTTGGAATATTCTTTTAATTTGAGCCTCTATTATGGTATTTTTTTAAAGTTTCCATGCAGCTTGCAGGCATGTCACTCTTGTGACAGTTCCTTTTAATTACTTGTTAACTAGCTTCCTTATTTTTGTGTAGTTCCCCTTTTTTGAAGTGAAATGCGACTGTCATGTGCTTCTTTTGTTTTTTCCCTCCTTAACGAGGATGTTAAATATAATTACATTACAGTTACTGAACAGTTCAGCTATATTCACCTCTTGGACCAGATCCTTTGCTCCATTTAGGACTAAATCAAGAATTGCCTCTCCCCTTGTGGGGTCCCCAGGACTAATTGCTTCAAGCAGCAGTCAGTAATAGTGTCTAGAAATTTTATCTCTGCATCCTATCCTGAAGTGACACAAACCCATTCAGTATGGGGATAATTGAAATCCCCTGTTGTTGAGTTTTTTTTGTTTTTTGTAGTCTCTTTAATCTCCCTGAGCATTTCACAGTGACCATTGCCATCCTGGTCAAGTGGTCAGTAGTATATTCCTGCTGCTATACTCTGATTTTTCAAGAGTCAGTATTTCTGGAAATTTGTTTTGGAGAATTTGCTGAGCTTTTGGTATAATGCTAAATTGTACTTACTTACCTCCTGTTTTTCTTATGTATAGGTTAATATCAGTTAAAGACTACCCTTCTGAATGAAATGTGTACATTTTTCATGGGCCAACTAAGACACTTCTTTTTAAAATCAGTAGATTAAAATTTTATTTTGTCACCTATCACTTTGACAGTCAAGAACTTTCAAAATCTTCTGTCTAGCATATTGTAAGCCTACATTTAGGAAGTGTTTAAGGTAATGAGAATTATAATCACTAGAGACATTTAACATCATAACATTTTTCACTGAAAATAGTGGTAGTGTTAGCACAAGTGGCATGTGGGACAGAGGGATGCTGCATTGGAGTAATTTTAGTTTTTTCACCTTATGGTGCCTTGCACCCACATACAAGCTTTGTTTTAAAGCAAATTATTTGGCATCTTAGCCTACAGTAAATAATCCTCCTTCAGACAGGAATAATTTAGCTTTGCAGTGAGTCTGCTAACTTTAAGGTGTGTGTGGACACATTCTTAACTACTCCACTACTGGCAGGCCTCCCACAGCAATCCCATAAAGCATTGCTTCACACCTGGATTGGCCAGTCTTTGTACTTGTGCGCCCTCCAGTGCTCCAGGGTCATGATCGGTTGTAATTTCTCCAGTTAAACGCTGGCACTCAGGACTGCGTTTTTGCAACCAATGTCACCACAGCACCCAAGAAATGATACAATATGGACAGTTTTCCAGAAAGCATCCCAGACAACACCATGTCAAGCACCCAAGACCCTAAAGAAGAGACCCTTGTCCCCATGTATACCATGGAGTCTGACGAGAGGAGATTTTTCCTGGGCAGCCAAGAAATGTACAACACAGCAGATTCAGAGATTACATGAACCCCATGCAGACAATCAGACTGAAATAACTGTGGAGGACAGCCAGCCTGAAAATACTGCAGATGGGGAGCTGTACCAGTAAGTATTATGTGCTGTATTACAGCATAACTGCATAGGGGGATTTAAACGGCGTTTTGTGTGTGTGCCAGCTGTCCACCACCATGATGGCCACAGGTAGGAGTCTCTCTCTGCCTGCTTGGCTTTAACCCTCCCACACATTTTCAAAATGGTATCTGTGTCAGAGACTTAAAGGTACAATGTTTATTTTTCTGCAATATCAAATCCTACAGCCACACTTGCCGCTTCCAAATGCCTCTTCCTGAGCCACTTCCTGGTTGCGCTTCTTTCCTCCCCCATCCTCCCTCATACTCTTTCCCCCCTGCTCAAGATATTGGCAACATGGGGGTTAAAAAGATCTGGTGTATTGTATGGTAGGCTGTCACGGAGTCTCTCTGGTCTATGCCCCAGCTTGTCAGCAGTCTCCTGGGTGTGACCCCTTTAGTGTGCCAAGCCCCAAGGATTCATGCAGTTCCACAGGGACAATCCTGTGACCTTCAAGACTCCAGGACTTGTGTGTATCTTGAAAGCTTGTTTCTTCCAAGAACAGAAGTTAGTCCAGTAAAAGATGTTACCTCACTCACATTGTCTCCCTCAGCTTCAAGCTAATTTAAGATTTGTATGAAGCAAGTTGCCCAAATCAGGCTTCAAAATGGATAGATATTATAAGGCATTCCGAGACTTTCATGGGTATATGAAACCCTTGGACTCAGAACAATTACTGCAGAATTTTGTGTGTTTTGCAGTGCAATTTATACTGATAGATAGGTGTCTTGAGAGAGAATTTAAGGCAATGACAGTGCTCTATTTTGACATGCACATTGCAAAGCAATGCAGCTCTCTGGAAACTGCCCATATAGCTAGTGTTTCCATTCCACTCCTGCATCACCTGGAAGAACACCATCCTGGCAAATCTCACTGATGCATATCTTCTTGGATTGTGCCATTTTTGAACAAAACCCTTAATTGTTTCTTGTGGATAATTTCTTAGGATAATATTTTCCAGTGTATGGACACCCTGCAGAAATGCACATGGGATTACTAGCCTGTCCCCTGTGGCCCTATACAACCACCATCCCACCTAAAAATATCATTGCCAAACCCCTTTCCCTGGGGTTTGGTATCTAAAACTACCAATAAAAAAAAAGAAAAATCCTTAGATTGAGGAGGGAGTTTCTGTAGGAGAAGGAAGAATTCTCTTCTAGTGAAGTAGAAGATAATATAAGAAAAGGAAACAACAGTTTTTGATCAGTGAGATGGTGTCATTAGCAAAATAACACCTGAGGGCTTATCTCTGTAGAGCAGCAGTGTGCACTAGTGTGGTGATTTCTAAAGCACACCAATGTGTTTGTGTGCTAACTGTACACCATGCTAGTGTGAATTAATAGTTCCTTTGTGTGCATTAACATAGTGCTATTTCTAACCCTCACCCTTTTCTTATGTCTCCACTCTTCTGTTTAAACCTCTCCCTTCTTTGTGGATTGCCTTTTATTTTTCCTATGCACCGTTTCTCTTCCTCTTTCCTTCTAATTTACTCGTATGTTCAACCTTTTCATCCTCTGGCAACTCTCACATATATCAAAGAAATGGTTGCTGGTAAATTAAACTGACCTGCATTGTCTCAGTTGTGCATTATAAAAGCAAGTACTTTGATTCAAAACAAGTAGCTTTTTGGACTTTATAACCTTATGATAATGTGCATAACAGAAGAATTTTGGTAAATCAAGACTGCAAGATTTGGCTTACTGCTGAATTGCCTAGTAACTTAGGAAATTTCTGTAAATATGTATCCAAATGTAGTTATTTTCTTATCTTTATAATACTGATGGTTTTCATGGCCTATAGACCTAGTTCTGTAGATCTCGGATGTATTATTTGGCATAGATGGGATATATTTTAGGCAGACCCTGAAACGGTGCATTTTTCACTTTTTATCACCTTTCATAGGAGGAGTAAATGTTAATGCATTTTTTGTGAGTATTGATAAAATACATTAGTGTAGCTGAAAGAGTAAGCATGTACAGCTCAGCAAATTCAAATGCAAAACACATCAGCCTATAAAAATATTTTTTATATGTAATATAAAAATTATACTGTTTTTAAATGAGCACTGTGATATAGATTACTTCTTACCCGCAGGAGGCTACTCTTCTGCTTTCTAATTGTGACAAGCTCTAGCTAAGATATAGAGGGGGTGAACTTCACTTACAGTGGCTCTCAGCCTTTACATTCCTTTGTAAAATGTGAAAGCAAATTGATATTCTGTTAGTTCAGTGCAGGTAGATACCTTTTTGCATTGGGATACAGAGCCTAGTGAAGTTCCTTTGTTGTGGTACTTTATATAAATTATGCTGGTTATATGTACTATTTTTGTTTGGCAGCTAAGTTCTTTTAACTGGAAATGTTATTTTATAGTGTTGCCAGTTACAAATTGGTAGTTTCCCCCCAAAAAGTTAGTGGAATGGTTGTGGAAGCAAATTCAGGACAATGAGCTAATTTTGTCACAGCTTCAGAAGTTTAAGGTATTTCTGCAATAATGCCTGAGACATTGACCGTTATAAGCGGCAAAAGCCAGGTAGTTAACAGTACTGAGGAAGCCAAAGGCAGTTAATATGCTATATGAAAAAAAGGATGTATCCTTCTGATTGTCACAGTTGGCGATGTAGATTTAAGGGAATTTGTTTGCAGCAGTCAGATAAATATTTAGTAAATTATAGTGCAGCCTGACAGCTACAATAAATTGGCAGCATCCTAGAATAATTAATAAGTGTGTCAACTCTGTTTTTGGGAAAAGTTACGTAATCTGGACCTAATCATCACAAGGAAGAGTTTCTGTTTCCAATCAAGCAGCCTACCTATCCTTTATACTCTTCAGGGTTCTAGACAGGCTGGTTGTAGGTCGAATAATACATTAATGCTAGTGAAAGGAGTACTGCTTCTTCACAGGCAAAGGAAATGCATTATGCTTAGGACACTTGATTCATTTCTTACAAATGTTAAGGCAGGCTCAAATAAAAAAAGCAAACATCCTTTGAAAATGAATGACGGCTTAGCTTATTTAGAAGGTTTAATTATTATACTCACATTACAGTAGGCCTAAGTATATTATGTTTTTCAGGGAATGTCCCTGCTTTAGGTGGTCTTCATGCCTGGATTAACTGGCATCATAATCCACTTTCATAAATACACTTTACCCTCATTAGAAGTGTTTCTCTGTTATATACTTTCTGATCAAAGGCTTTTACTTTGACTCCCATATATAGTACATCAAACAACACCGTAATCACCTCTTCACTGCATCTTTTATAACACTCCGTGTTTTGTTACTAAAAATGTTTTTATAATCAGGCTATGGAGTTTGCTGTACAGGCCCATTTTATTGGGAAAATGTTTCTCTATCACTTTTAAAAAATAACTTAGGTACTTTATGAACCTTGAAATGATAGTGGCAAATTGTAATGCATTTTTTCCACTTTCTAAGGAAAAAATAATTAAAACAGTTTTTTAACTCTGAATTTTTGAAGGATCTAGGTTTTCTTTTCCAGCAGTCTCACTGAAGACCTGCCATAACGTATGGAAAAAAGTATTTTTTCTTTCATACCTCTTTATATAATATATTTAATAGTAATTGTACTGTAGAAAGAGTAAAACACTGTCTGATATTAAACTTGTTTTATTTCTCTGTAGTGTTAGTATTTTTAACACCTACAGTACTGTACCCATTCCTTTATAGTACAGTACATACTTAACCTCCCAGCTGTTATTACTGAACATGTTATTAATGAGAGGTTGTTTCTCTGTTCTGTCAGTTACTTTAACCAGTAGAGCAATCATGTCACACGTTTTATTAATATGACCATGTTTTAATAATTACCATAACACATTTTATTTAATGCCTTTAGGCTAACAGTTGATTTCTTTCCCTCCTCTTAGCAAAGTGTATGGTGGTTCACAAAGAATGGACTGATTTCATGATCTTTGCTGCCACCAGTAAAGTTTTGGAATATTAATGTAGAAGTTCTAAGTTTTTTCTAAAAGGTTTCTATGCCCATTTTAAAGATGGATAGTTCCATAGTTCCTGGGTTCTAACATGAAATGAAATGAAATAAAATAAAAGTTACAATTAAATCAGACTACAAAAAGACAACCTGCTTGGTAGCCTCCTGGCTATGTAGCATTTGATAAAGCATTGTAAAGTCAAAATGAAAAAGTAGTCCTGTTCTTTAATAGAAAATCATTAGGGCACTGATTCAGAAAAGTACTTAAACACATGAAATGCTTTACTGAATAGGGAGCTTTTCTGAATCAGGGTCTAGTCTTGGACTTCAAGGAAGGGTTGAGTCTGTTAAGCTCTAAGGTGATTTGTGTTTTGACCTTCTTCCTTATTTGCAATTAAAAGGTCATATTTTTCATGGTTCCTCAAATAGGGTTTAGTGGCCTTCATGATAAATGGATGCAGCTTTCTTCCCTCTCTTTTAAAAAGCCAAAACAACATAGTTTGATAACTACTGTTAAAAGTGCTCAGCCGCACCTTCTGTTCTGGGCTGTGTGGACTGGCCAAAACCATATTATAAATGGAGTTTTAAAAGGTGCCGTTAATCTCTGCATGGATCTATGTATACCACAAGCTGTAGAAAAGTCATGTTGAGCTGTCAGTAAATTAAATAGGAATGTTGCTGTGATATTATTTCTAATCTATTTCCATGAAAAGATTTTGTTGGGATGTAAACTTTCCCCTGCAGTTTTGAGGATTGTGCTAGCACACAAAAGCCATAAATTGGAACAAACTAACATATTTTTAATTTTTTAAAACTGTTGTGTACAAGTGAACAACAATAATGGTGAGATGTAAGTGATTTTTAATATAGTTTTTAAAATACGAGGTGTCATATTATTAAGACAAGAGGAAAAGCTGTTTTAAATTAGAAACTATTTTTAACCTGGCAGTGTTCCTATAAAAATAATTCTGGCAGTGGTGAATGGGTGGTGATGGTTTCAGAGCTCAATAGGCTTAAAATATTTTTATAATTTGTGAAAATAGTGTTTATGTGAAGAGATGAATTCACTACACTTTTATAAATCCCTGAATAAAAGCCGGTACTAAGTTGCATTTTTTAAAAACAATTGCACTGTACATAAGATATTGGCTGAACTATTGATGAGCATGTTGAGTTTTCTGAGGAGTGAGGCACCTCATTGCCATGGAAAATTTATGCTTAGTAAACATTATAAAAGACAAAATGAGATGATACGTTCATTGTTGTGTAATATGTTGTTTGTTTACAGGACATGCCACAGGGCCATGGCAACAACAGAAATAGGGGGACTAAGTATTCCTGTAGTAGAGATGGTGGTGATTACCTAGCAATTTAATTGTGGGAGTTTTTTATACCACTTCAAAAACCATTATCACTTTATTGTGCTACTGATAGCTTGATGATTTGTGAATGTAAATATGAAAGATTGACTAAAAATCAGAGTGAAATATTAAATATATAGCTTTTGTCGTTCAGTTTGGGAATTTCTCATGAATGCACCTTTAGCAAATATATTGAGAAAAATTTCTAAATAAAACCTCATTTGTTTTGGAAAATAATGTAGTTATAGTTGACATTTTTACTAACAAACAGACATGCATTAATTCTTGTTGTAGCCATGTTGGTCCCAGGATATAAGAGACAAGGTGGATGAGGTATTATTTTTTATTGAACCAACTTCTGTTGGTGAAAAAGACAAGCTGCAGAACTTACACAGAGCTCTTCTTCAGATCAATATAAGATATTACCTCACTCACCTTGTCTCAAACAAACATTACAACCTGTTTGATTTTTGTTTGTTTGTTTTGCTTTTCAATGCTGTGCCAAAATAAGGCAAAATAATTAAGTATAACCATTCTTTGTTTGATCCTGGTCCTGCAGAAACACTGACACCGTGTCTAACTTGAGTACATGAGTAGTCCTATTGACTACAGTAGAACTGCATATGATAGTAGGTTTAAGCACTCTTTGAATAAAGGGAACAAAATCAAACCAGAGTAAATGAAAGTCTCATTCTGTGAAGTTTGAATCAGTTCCCATTTGCTTCCTGCCTCCTTCTGTCTTCTCTCATGGCTAGCAGTTTCATTGCATTGTTTTGTTTGATGTTTACCCTATTCTGTAAGAGCACTAACCTTTAAAGATGGGAAGTTACAGTGGTTAATGCAACAATTGCATTAACCACATAGCATTTTCATTCTGTAAAATGTTAGCATTTTTGCTATGTGCATGGGAGGGAATCCCTTGTCACCTTTTTAGAGTGTGTGTGAGCGGCGGAGAAAATGAAAGGAGGCCAATGAGAAGGAAAAGAGACAGGCCTGTTCTCCCTATCCCCTTTTCTTCCCTTACTTATTTTTCTTAGTTCAGTGTTTCTGGCCTCAACTGGCTCATTGCCTTGTTCTCATTAGTTGTGCCAAATCCCTGGAGCAAAAACTGGTAGTCCTCAAATACAATAAATTCGGCATCAGGTGGACTTATAGGTAGATTAGGAACACAACCACAACTGAGACTTCACATGTATTTGATGCTCAAATTCCAATACTCTGCCTGTCTGCATCAAGATACACTGGAGCCTCAGTGCAAGATGCCTTCCTTCTGCTGTGTTCTTTCAGTCCATAAGTGCAATGCTTGCACCGCAATCGGAGTTTAGCAGCCCCAGACCTGTAACAGGTCACAAAATGCAACGTGGCAAGCTGCTGCTTTACTGTTTGTGTGTTCTTGGACTTTGTCTTCTTCCCCTAAAGACTTTTATTCATATTTTATTCCATAAACAGATTTCTCCGCCCATCTCCAGTCAACTGCCTGCCTGTATTATTGTTGAAGCAGTATTTTTTTTCTTCAGCTCTTCTTCTGCATTCCTGATTGCTGATTATACTTCCAGTTTTGTTTTGTTGGCAACTTGTGAATAATTGTAGAGATGCAAATACAGTAAGCAGCACTTCAACAGAACAATGCTCCATTAGCTCAACAAAATACAAATAATGATCCACGCAGTGAAAGTGTTCTGTAATAAATAACTTCATGGATATAAAAAGGATTACTTTACACTATTTAGTCTAAGGTTTCACTAGATGTAATGGGTAACTGACATGAATTGCTTTACCTCAGATTTGGGTATACAGTAACAATTTTTCATAAATAGTACGTATCAAGAAACTAATAGCATTTACACAGTGTTTCTCACCTTTAGTGTACATGTTAAAAAGTCTACAAGTTGATAGTGAATTTATTGCATTAAGATCCATGGTTACGTCAGGCATTTTTAATATGTTGGTTATACATCTTAGTTGATTTAATATTAAATATTTAATATTAAAATAACTGTTTTGTGGTCAGATTTGCTTATGGCATACATTGCTTGACATACCTAATGGATTTACCTTGAGAATAGTTTTGTTAGAGATGATAGCTCTAAATTGGACATAATACAACCAGTCATCAAATTCAGTGGAGTTGCACCACCAACACCATAATTGTATTTGGTTTATTAATCTCTCTCTTTATTTTCAATGCAGATAATCCCAATTAAAAGTATTGGCATACAGAACATTCTACGTACTGCAGCATTTTACAGTCTGATCTATTTGTATTTTGTTGTTTGCAGTGTTGTTGTAGCTGTGTTGGTCCCAGTTTGAGAGAGGCAAGGTGGGTGAGGTAATATCTGTTATTGGGCCAACTTCTGGGGGTTGAAGGGACAAGCTGATGAGCTTCACAGAGCTCTTCTTCTGAAGAGGTCCTGAAGCAGAAAAGTTTATTTCTTCCACCAACAGAAGTTGGCCCAATAAAAGATATTATCTCATCCACTTGTCCCCTGTTCATAATTCTATGTAATAGTTTAGCCCTTCTATCCGCACTATACTTTGCATGTTCGTGTGGTTAAATTGTATATATCCTTCTGGTCTGAGCTCTCTGTTTGAGAATTTTTTCATCTCTGATTTTCTTTTCACCCCTGAGTCTGTGTTACCCTGGTCTGCTTTTCTTTTTCTTGGATGTTCCTACTTGTGGTAACTTTCCCTTTTATCTCTTCATTTCTGCTCATCTAAACAGCCTCCAGGTATTTCTATTCTTTACACTCAAATGAATCCAAACCTGCGTGACCTACTGAATGGCTGCTGTAGTACTAAAAAGAGTTCCTCTCCATCCAAGACTACAATTTTGATAAGTTTATATGGGTTTATTATGATTAAACACATGTATTTGAAATCAAAATCTCATTTTTCCTACACAGGTAAGATAGTTGGTGACTTAACTACAAATGTATTCAGTAACTGAGTGGAAGTAAGCAGGCATCTCACTTGTTGGGGTTATGTTTCATTTTAATTAAGTACTTTTTCATTTGCATTCCACTTCAGAAACCTGTTTTTGTGGCGCATACATTTAATTTGTATATTTTCTTGGTTACAGGGAGAAAAAAATGAAAATTCAGGATATTAAAAACAATATTAAAGAAGCTATAGAGGTAAGTCTACAACCCATTGTTTCTAGCTGCAAAAAGCTGTTATTTAACCATTAACTAGTAACAAATGTGTTTTTCCCTTCCCCTCTCCCTTTCTTTGCAGACAATAGTGACAGCAATGGGCAATTTGGCACCTCCAGTTGAGCTAGCCAATCCAGAGAACCAGTTTCGAATCGATTATATCTTAAACTTAGCTAACCAGATAGACTTCGATTTCCCACCAGTAAGTAAATTTCCTCTTTTGGTTATAGTCATGCTTTTTGTGTAGATGTTTGTTTTTTCACCTGTATCGCAGTAGATGTTTCCAAAACTAACATGCAATTCAGTAAGACTTCTTTACTGGGTACATGGGAACTGCCATACTGGATGAGACGAGTGGTCCATTGAGACCAGTAAACTATCTCTGAAAAAGGCCAGTACCAGGTACTGGAAAGAGAGATGTAAGAAACCCCACAGTAGGCAAATTGGGGGTAATTTTGTCCCCCATAAAGATCTCCTTCTAATCCTTAATAGTTAGAGATGGTTTAAGCCCTGAAACATGAAGTTTTATATCCCCTTCCTAATTTCTTTCTTAATAGCATTAGCTGTTATGGCTAGCTAGTCTTGTTTTCCATATAAATGACCAGTCCCTCTTGGGTTTCTTTTTGTGTTGCTTAATCAAATAAAATATATAGCAACATAACTAAAATAGGCAGGACTGGATTGTGGGTCCTCTCTTGTCCCTCTTATTCCTCTTAAATAGCCAGTCACAATCTGTGGGGGAGGGGGAGTAGGGCTGGCAGTACTGGTGGTGTACTGCTGCAGGCTAGCCTGCACAAATAGGGTGGGGTGATGCATAGCAGCCAGCAGTGTTGATCTAGTGTAGGGATGATGTATGCTATACGTTTTGGAAGGGTGGTGGCAGAGTTCTGGCACTGACTCCAGCCTACACACGACCACAACCTGTTTAGAATTAGACTCAGTGTTCCCTCTGCTGGACTTGCCCCTCCTCACTCCCTGAACCTCATAAACCTAGCCAATGATTTTAAAGCCAGAGCAAGCCCAGAGTAAACGAGAAAAGGTATCATTAGTTAACTTATTTTTGAGGCTATATCTGCTGCCTCTGACTTGCTAATGCTGTCAGCAGTCCCATCAAAATAGAAGTAGCATCTTACGATTTCTTGGAAAACCCCTTGAAAGGCAGTTTTGTTAATTACCTTAGAGCATATGATATTTAGTTGTAGTGTTATACTGTTGATTCCAATGGGAATATTCAAAAGACTTATTCTCATTACTTCATGAGTTCCCGGGGACTGAGGGGTATTTTACCATACTGTATCAAAGTTAGGATCCATCTAGTCCAATATTTTGTCTCCAGCAGTTGCCAGCTCTAGATGCTTAATAGAAAGGTGCAAGAAGTCCTGCACATGTGGGATAGCTTGCCCTCGCAAGATTTTGACCTATCTAAGCTTTAAAAAGTTGGTTAAACCAGTTAGCCTGCAAAACCAGTGATAGAGGCATTTTACACCTATTATTGCTGTCAAGAATCTTCCTGCATCAGTCAGCCTACACAAGGAATATCCTCTCATAACTTGTATCTGATGTTCATGTCTCAAATGACCAGCATTCCAATGGTGGAACTGTGAGCTCTGAATCCAGTGAGCCTGCAAAGTTCAACACTATCAGAAAGGTGCCCCTGAGCCAGTATCGTAAGAATACCAAAATAGTGATAGTAATTGGCTCAAACAAGCAATCTCTGTAAAGCAGTTAATTCACATGAGAATTTAATTTAAAACTACCTCTTATTGTTAGTATGTCTGTACATATTTTATAGTTGCGCTGAAGCACAAGGCTTTTCATTTAACAAAGGATTCTTTATTTTGAGCGCAATAAATAATTAGAAGCATTTCTGAGGGCTAAAGCACAACCTTCCCACTCTGTGCTCTTGCATTGGTTTACTCCCTTCACCTTTCACCAAGATCAGCATTTTGTGGTGCTTCAGGTTGAGACATAAAATAATGTAATAAATTCCTATGATACTCTGTGATCAATCTCTGATCTTTATAACTGACTCTTTTCTTTTGGCTTGTTGCAGGCCTCTGACTTTTAGTCCAGTTAATGATAGTTGTGACTTTTTTTTCATGAAGCAAGCGATAGTTGTATAGTCTGGCAACTGCAGATAATTGAATAAACCCACAATGTATGCACACATGCATGTACAGTAAATTTAGATGTGTTAAATATACAGTGATAAAAATCAAGAGGTCTAGCCTGTTTGTTTTTTCCATCCAGTCATAATCTGAAACACTTTAATCTGGATCCTTTCTCAATTCTACAGTTAGTAAAGATTCCTCTTACAGATCTGGAATAATCTGTGTGCTTTTCTCATAAATACGGGATTTCCTTGTTGTACCTTTTGAGGCACACTTATTTTGAAGGATGCAAAGATGTAAATGGGGTATACACAATATAACGTGGAATATTTGTTAGCTGTTATCCCTAGCAATATACATGGATCAGTCCTTTTCTAATCAACATGGAGAAACTTTGCCTTATTCTATTTATAGTGTAAGAGCTGAGCAAATCAACTGTCTGGGTTGAAGGCAATTACTCATAGAAATACAATTTTTAGGAAATGTTCTTTACAAATGCAGCAAGTTTAGAAACATTCACACAATGAAGTGTTTTTGGGAGTTATTCCATGGTCCTTAGTAATAGAATACATGTGCTATATTCATCTAGCATAAAAAGCTGTCTTCATGCTTTAGAACAGGGTAGAATCCATGGGGCACAATCTTACTAACTTTCAGATGTATTTGGACTTGTTTATTAATCTTCTCTCTGCTTCCGTTAATAAATGACCCATTTTTACAATATTTAGTTTTGTGAAGGTTTCAAATTCTCATGAAAATTAGAGTACTTTTAGGGACTAATACAATCCCACCTCATAAGGATATTGTGCTGACTAATTTATTAATATTTGTAGAAGTCTTTGGGATTTTAATGGAAGATACTGAAGAAATGGAAGATGCGATTGATTCTTCTGGCATAGGCAGTCAGTTCACCTGACTGACTCATAGGCCATTGTTTTGATTTATACAACTTCAACCCTGGGTGTTCTTGGCATGAGCAAGCGACTTGGTCAATGGTGTCGATGCTGTTGCATAGACATTCTATATACCTATGCCCTAAGAGATTCACAGTAAGACCTGATCTAATTCTTCAAGTGGGTTCCGCTGACACTGATTCACTGCCAAGTCTAGAAGACATATGGCACCCCACAGATACTGTGGGCTGACAGAGCCTTAGGGAAATGGATTGTCAGGTAATGACTTGTCAGTCATGGATAGTCTTACAGAAAAGAAAGGGTTAATCTCTCAATGTAGGATATGATGCCCAAAGAGAGAGCTGCTCCATTTTGGGCTGCTTACAGACTTGTGGCCGCTACTGTGAGATTGCAAATGCTAGTGAGGCTGGAAATCCTGTTCAGTCTTGCATGGATGAGAAAGGATAGAAGAGAGAGGGACCGGAATTCTGGTGTTCTGAGCAACCTTTTACTGAGGGCACTGGTTCCCTTTTCCTGCCTCACTCAACTGGAGCATTTTTCTTCTAAGCAGTCTAGCTGCTGTGAAGTCCCAGTTGTGTCTATCAGCTTGTGGGACAAAAGAATGGGACTTGAGCCTTAGGACAAGAGCTTTTTTAAAATTTCCTAGCTCCTTCACTTCTGGTTTCTCTCCTTACTGAGCTGTCTACTGCCCCAGCTGGCAGGTTATGTACAGGACTAAACATTCCAGTGCCAACGCCCAAAAATGGGTTTCCCAACTGCCTCTGATGCTTTAGGCGCAAACATTCCATCCTCGAGCTTCCCAGAACATTTTTCATAAGAACAGCTCTGATGCTATGGAAAAGGAAGGATTATCATCCACATTGTTCCTATTATACTACTACTCCTTTTAGCTATCTCCCTTAATTTCTACTCTTTCTCTTGTTGGGGGGTGAGGCAGGGAATCTGACTGGGTCCACAGATATTTCAACTCTAGACTTAGAGTCTTTGTATATACTTTTAAGGCAGAGGGTGACACCAATTTAGGGATACAAATCACCAGTACTTAATTTTATGCTCTGTGAGTAGTCCAAGTGGCATATTTAAAGTAAAACATGTCGTATATAAGCATTTGAAGGATTGAGGTTTTAAACTGGATTTCCATTAGCCACCAACTTGAACAAATACTATTAGCAGGTTCTGTCCCCAGAAATTATATGAACTGAAGTCTCAGCTGAGCTGATTTGAGTGTATGTTATATTCCACTGGCACTTGAAAAATGTAACCTGTGTATTAATTATGTGAATTAAATAAATTGAAAACTGAGGATGTTAAATCCTAGGGCATAGTAATTGAAATAGATGGTCCTTTGATGTGTCGGTAGGAATAACAAAGCATTATTTGCTGTAGACGGTTTAAATAAACCTGATTTTAAAAAAAGATACCACCCTCCCAAAATCCCACAATTTTCTGTAGGTGGAGAAAGAGCCCTCAGCGTTCTGGTTTGCAAGTTAAGCAGTAACAGCTAAGCAGATCCTGGTTATGTGGTAAATGTCATCATTTACCAAAATCATTTAAAACTGCTTTAAGAGGATGCCAGTATCACTATATGTGTGTGCTGCAGTAACTTCCACTTTACAACTCTTTTTGTAAATATGTAAGTTGTAAATTATTATAAACTTAAAAGTGAAATCTATAATTAGTTCAGAGAAAGAGTAACAAGGGAATTCTAAAAGAAAATTAATAATTTAAGTTTACTTTCTGCTTAATTTAACTTTACTTTCTGCTTATGCCTTCTGCAAGGTGAGAGAGTTTAATAAGATAGTAATCACACCTTTTTTATATTGGGCATTAATGCTCAGGCATTTGGGATTTTTTTAAGCTGTAGTAATGATATTTAATTGTATTTAAATGCAATAATAGACACTGTTTTGTACATTTTAGGGTCTACCTCCTTTCTTTCCCATTTGTTCATTTGGAACTCAAGTTCCAGCTGTTATCCAGACACTCTGCTCTCACTGTGGTGTTTGGACTGGCCTTTTCTGTGGGGATATGCAGAAACTGCCAAGTAAGCAGATGGAAAAACATAGTAGAGAGAACACTTGGGGTGTTACATTTCCATAATATAGAGACGTTGCCTTTTGAGGGCTATAGGTATTCAGGGCCAGACCCTGCCAGGTGTTGAGCACTTCTCCATTTGAATTCATCTCACATGGTCATCTTCTAAGCACTCGTTTAGCTGGTGGTCTAGAAAATGTGTTTTCTAAGCGCTGATTCAAATATAACCAGAATTTAACATCCACATTGCTTTTTGGTATTTGGGTTGCTTTGTTTTTTTTCAGTTTGCAAAAGGGGGGAATGTGAGAGAGGTCTATAAAATCATGAATGGTGTGAAGGAAGTATTATTTACCCCTTCCTATAACACAAGAACCAGCGATCACACAATGAAAATAATAGGCAACAGGTTTAAAACAAGCATAAGGAAGCACTTCTTCATATAACGCAGTCAACCTGAGCAACTTGTTGCCAGAGGATGCTGTGAAGGCCAAAACTATAACTGGGTTAAAAAATAATTAGATAAGGTCATGGAGGATAGGTCCATCGGTACCTTTTTGCCAGGATCGTCAGGAATGCAATACTATGCTCTTGGTATCCCTAGCCTCTGACTGTCAAGCTGGGCTTGGAAGATAGGGATGGATCACTTGATGATTGCCTATTCAGTTCATTCCCTCTGAAACACCTGGCATTGGCAATTGTTTGAAGACATGATATTGGGCTAGATGGAGCGCTGGCCTGGCCCAGTATGGCCGTTCTTATGTACTTAACATTATTTATTAGCTAATCTTCATGACGTCCCTTTGTAAAAGGTAGGAGGTGTTTTCCTCATTTTGCAGAGGAGGAAACAGATATGAGAAGTTAAGTGACTTACCAGAGACCGCACACATCATCGTCACTGGTAGAATTGGGTTAGAATTCAAGTTTCTTTAGAGCATGCAGCCTGGCTACAGCAGAAGAATGAATTAAAAAAAAAGAAAAAAAGAAAATTGAGTTCACTAGTGTACTGAGTTCTAGGAAAGTTGTGTCTTTAATATAACATAGGAACACACAAGATTCTGAGTTGGGAATAAATTTGATATACTGCAGTGTTGTCTTAAATATGACCTTAAATTGAGAGGGCAGTATATTTGATGACATGACTTAGTTAACAATTCAGCACACTTAGTAATGGACAACTAGATTTCCTGAAAACAAGTACTTGGTTTTTGTATTAGCATTTACTGGCAGGCAATCTGGCCAGCTGACAATAAGGAGTTAAAGCACTTAGTAACTTGCAGTAACATCCAAATTTTTATAATCCTTGCTTCCTGTTTCAGTGTACCTTATATACCAGTGGCAAGAGACTAGGAGCCTCTCTTGAAACTATGAACCTGCACAGAGAACCTTTTTCTGTTTTGCTGCCACTTTTCCAGAGAGCTTCTGTGTGTTTTGAATAGCGCTGTATCCAGTTTTCTTGTCTCTTGCATATTTTAAGCAGATAGTTTCTCACATCTAAATGTATAAATATCTAAATTTAGAAAGGGGACTGGCTGACTTAGGGGATTGATAAAAGAATATAGAGTCGGTTGATTCTAGGTTACCAGTCTGGGTCAGACGTGACCCCAAGTAGTCATTACCATCAGATGAATTGTTCTGTGGCCTATGAGAAATGAGAGGCTTCAGTCCCTATCCTAAAAACCTCCTTGATAACTGGTACATATTTGTGCAGCCCAAGCTAAGACAAAAGATTGAATGGACATAGACACTAAAAAGTTTTCTTATAAGGTGTTGCCTCCAGATGAAATTTGAGAGGAAGCCCAGCACTTGCCATGGATATGTTGTACTATCTCTGATGGACAGTGGATTTCACCCTTCAGGGATGGTAATTTTGCACTGTTTATGAACACTAGAAACATATTCAAAGGGAAAAATCCACAGTTTAAAAAAAAATCCTAAATGATTACAAAGTTTCTGACAATTCACAGCTAGTTATAAGGGCTCCTCTAAGCTACTCATTAATTTGTTGTAGTTTGTGCTTCCCAGGAGAACCACTTGCCTGTGGACATCAAAAGATTCAAAACCTTTTGTCCTGTATCACCAGAGTGAAAAACATTTTATCAGTGTTTGGAAGTTCTCAACATTTTGGAAGTATCTGAAATCAAATCAGTTGTACAAAAAATGTTGATTTGTGTTGAACTAAACCCAAACAAAAATCTGAAATAGTCAGTTGAGTTCCAAAATCTACTTTATTTGGCAAATTTATTTTAACTTATTCTTTAAGCAATAATAATAATAAGTGTAGTTTATGTTAACCTGCTTCTATAATACATATACTTGGGGAATATTTTAAAACTGGTTAAACAGTTTTAGCATATTTCCCAAGTATATGTATATATATACATTAGATATAGAATATGTTCTCAAAACAGTATTATCTTGCTTACTGGTTAAAAGATAAAGAGCTATTTATTTATTAACCATGCCCCTTGTACTTTAGTGTTCTAATAAGCATTCTGTTGTATAGTTTGTAAAACCAATGAAGGCTTCTGTAGTAAGATGAGATCTCAGTCTAGCTCTCTGTGAGAAATGTGGGGGCAGGTGGAAACCACTTTTCTTGATGCTGTATGCAGCTTGGAAAAATTCTAACTGGTGAACTTCTTCCTTTTTATTAAGTAGGGGGATGTGAGTGAGTGAGTGAGAGAGATTAAAAAATAAAGACAACTCTGAAGTTTTTTAGGTGAATAGAAAATGACATTATTGAAACCAGGGTTTACATTTGGAAATGGAATGATTTTTTTTTTACTATAGCAGGAATTTATGGTTTTAAATTTTCAGTGAGCAGCATGATTTTTTGGGGGTGGGGTGAGGTGAGGTGGGGAGTAAATTAACAAAAAATGCTGTTAATCAAAGTGAACCAGATCAAGATAGCTGAAGAGGTTAATTGTAACAGAGCTGGCGATAAACACAAATGATAGGAAGCTTGAGAATTGAGGTGATTTTTCTTTGTGTGGACACACTGTAAAAATACTGAATAATCTAAGTAGTTTTTGTGTCTGAATCTTTTAGAAAAATGTATGGCTTGGTCATTAGAAAAAGTAAAGAATGAGGAGAAATTTTGGTTTTGGTTGATGTTAGGAAGTGCAATATGAGATAAATGTTCATTACAGAGACTACTTTGTAAGTGTAGCAAATAGAAATGTTTGGTTTGTGGCTTGAGCAAAAAACCTAATAAATGGGAGATCTTGCTGAGTTTGTGTTAGGACTGCTTTTACTTCACCCATCATATTCCCTGTACTGTCATCTCTCAGCCAAATAAATTATCCAAGATTAGATCATATTCTCTCATTTTCCATGTAATCAGAATAATAAATGCTGGGTAGGGGACAACCTGGTGCTTAAAAACTGAGAGAACATCACAACACTATGTTTGAGGTTGTAGGGTATGCATATCTCATCAGTTAAAATGGAAAGCACAAGCCAGGCCATGCTGTTATTTCAGTGGGGTTCCCTGGGGATGGAGGGAGTTATAACAGAATGTGGCATTGATTACTGTTTCTTTCGTGCATTTGGTTGACTTTTGGTGTAACACAACAGAATAGCCCCTCTACAGTTTCAGTGAGATGTAAAAATGAACCTTTCTGGCCTGGGAAAAATAGTGACCTTTTTAAATAATCTTGACTATCTTTTCTTTCATCTTGAGTTCAGAGAGCAGTTGAACTAGAAACATGGTGGAGGTGATGTTTTTACTCATGCTCCCCATATTTTGCAGTGTTGTAGGAAGGATTCATGGTGGTAACATCTCTATTATTTCTTTTCTGATTGGCTTTGGCAGGGGGTGGAAGGGGAAGAGGATGGAGATTTTCTGGCTGTATGATCCTGGCCATATGATCCTTTTCCTTTCAGTGACCAACCAATTTAATTGGCGCCGTCAGACAGAAGCCAATTATTTTGGGCCAAAGTCCCATTATAGTCCTTCACTGGCTTTAACAGTATTGGGATGCATGGCACAGCATTTGCCAGAGCCTAATTTTAATTGGGCTGATCTTAGTGAGTCAGATACACCCCTAAAGAGGACAAGGTGGCCTGGGAAAATCAGGATTCCATGGTTACTAGAAATGGGGTGCTTGTCTTCTGGAATGAGAAGCAGTCCAGCTCTCTGTGGTAGATGGCTTGCTGGATCTAGTAAAGTATATTTTTTTAAAAGGGATTGCTGACTGGACATGCTGTTGGTGGGCAGACCTGTTGGTCCCAGGTTATTTTCAACCCAGTAGCTTCAGTGTAGCTATTTCAGATCTCCTGCTCTTAATGTGGCTGAATATTTGTGTTTTGACTCCTGGCTGGTCTCCCTCAGTATGAAAAGGTGTTAACTGGAGCTTGTATGCTGCCAGAAAATGTTCTATTATGTTGGAAACAGGACAGCACCCCTTTATCTATATGGAGATATGCATCATTAAGTCTCTTATCTCTTGTTAAAAGCTATCCTCTTGTGGTGGGCAGATTCTTCTCTTCTGGATTGAATTAAGAATCCTTGAGTCTGGGGTGAGTGAATTTGTATGCTAATTTTCCTATAATTCTAAATTTGAAATACTGGAGGTGTTTTAAGATCATGCAGGTGCGTGGAGGTGGGTACTGGGAGGGCTGCTGCTGGGTTACATGGGTATCTATGGCAGTGGCATTTGCTATGTATCTGTGTTGTTAGAGGGAGTGTTGGCAAAAAATGCAATCATTGATATTGTTTTGGTATATCATAAGTTTTACTATTAACATATTTTAATGTGCTATGTACTATGTGAACCGATATTTAGCTGAGGATAGTCCTGCTTTGAGCCGGGGGTTGGACTAGATGACCTCCTGAGGTCCCTTCCAACTCTAATATACTGTGATTCTATAATTCTAATTTACTAATACTGGTTTTTATTTTCAGTAACTGCAAAATCCAGGCAGTTTACATAGTCCCTGTGGTTGCAGGCACACAGCATTTTTAACGGGTCCTTTAGAGTTGTCTGTAGAGTCTGTAGTTGAAGTCACATTATTTTAAGCTATTTTGCAGCAAATGAAAGCTTAAGTACAGAAAGAAGTATTATAGAAATGCACTTTGTGACTTCTCAGGCTTTTGGTTGGAACTTTTTGCAGCAAACTGTTCTAATGCTTTAGGAGTCTTAAATAGACTTTCCCTATGTTATCTGGGGTTGAGGGGAGGATGTGTACACTTGCATTTGTCTCATTACAGCTGTTGCATTCTCTCTTCTTGCCATATCTCTACCAAATGCATTCTTCCCAATCATGCTGCTAAAACAGTGGCTTTTTTATAGCAGTAAGTTTTCCTTTCTATCATGAAGAAGTGCTAAAACGAAATTTCTATATACTTGTTGAAAATGTATGTTTTGTCAGTTGGTTCAAATATATTTTTGGAAAATTTAGTGGTTTCTATTTAACAAATTACTCATTTAATTGAATTTAGACAAGCTGGTTGAAATTAGTGTTTAATACCTTCTGAGCTTTGAGTTCTTTACTTCATCTTTCTCAGAACTTGTCTGTCTGCCTATTGCACCTAACTATAAAGCAGTGACCCTCAGAACTCAGTGGTTCAGAAGCCAAATTAGCAATCCACATTGCCCGAAAGAACAACAGTAATGTGAAGTGTGTGTGTGTGTGTAAGTGTAAAATGACTGACCAAATATTATTTTATCAACTACAATTGGTTAATAACATAGTAAGAATATCCTAATTGGTTAATAACTTAGATTGGTTAATTTAAAAAAGTGTTTTAATATCATGTTCTGCAAAGAGCTGCAGGAGACACATTAAAGAGCCACTTGTAGCTCACAAGACTCCAGCTGAGTATCACTGCTATAAAGCATCACTCTTGCTTCTATTTCTAAGTTTGTACTTAATAATTGACCAGACAAGTGTTTAACTACAATGAAAGTCACTTAAACTCTCTTGACATCACTTCCATTAACTAGATATTAAAAATTCTAGATCCCTTTTAAAATTCTCGACAAGAGCAGAAAGGGTTACTGAAAGAGTTTGGTGAATCTATGTAGAAAGGAAATTTAAGAAAATCTAAGCAAGATTTTCTAGGTAAATAATATTGTCTCTTATGATTTGAAATGACCTTCTCTGAATCATCTTCACAGGAAAATTAACAACTAAAATTCAGATTTCTAATTTCTCTACAAAATATCGCAAGAACGGTGTACCTGATTTTTTTTTATCCCACAAAATACACTTGCCAATGCTGAGTTTTCTACTTACATTGATATAGGCGTATAATTCCCAGTAATGTTTGCTATGTGTGTATGGAAAGGAAAATTAATCCTTCTGTGTGGAAAGAATCAAATGTTTTTGCCCTCTTAATCTGTGACCTTTCTCTAATAGGAACCTGTGGTGAGCTGGAAAACAGAAACTGTTATCTGAAGTGTCTGTGTACAACTGGGAGCATAGTATAGCCATTAAAGAACAGGACTTGTGGGCAGCTCTGTTTTCTGTTCCTGGTTCTGCCACAGACTTGCTGTGTAACCTTGGCTAAGTCAGTTAACTCATGTGTTGTGTTTTTCTCATTTATAAAATAGGTGTGTATGTCTGTCTGTCTGTTTCTGGAGGTCTGTGATGAGGCTTACTTCACTAGCATTTTTAAAGTAGTTTAAGATACTCGACTGGTAGGTGCTACAGAAGTTCAAAGAGTTATAACTCAATAATTTTAACAACTTTATTAAAAAGCAATAAGATGTGATCCAGATACTGTCTGATTGGATGCTTGAGCCTCTGATGTCACCTCCTTCCACCACCTCCTCAGTAAAATGTCCCTTCTAATAAATAGGCAAACAATTTAGTTAGCCTCACGGGTTTGTTACCTGAAGTGAGTTTGACAAGACAGAACTACAAGACAAAGACAAACAAACAGCTTCAACAGTACAAATAAAATCCTGAATTCGGGGGAAAAGTATTTTATAAAGCCTGTTAACAGGGGCTCTGACTTAACCACTCAGATTAATTTCTGTGTTTTCCATAAAAATATAGAATTATTGTACTAATTAGATGCAAGCATAACTGCTTGTTCTGGCTCTGATTTGTGCTACGTGGCTATGGGAGATATATATATTTTTAAAATAGTAAAATTTCACTAATTCACATTTGGCTAACCTTCAAACATGTTAATTCTCAACAAAAACTCCACTGATGTCTCCCCACTTTAATAGCAGAGATTATAGCAAGGCTTTTCATTAGTCCGTTACTTTTACATGTGCTAAGATACTATGAAATTTCAACATAAATAATTGAAACTAAAGTACAATTGTCAAAATCATAAACTGTAAGTATACTTTGTGGTGCAATAGTCTTGGTTTTTCGAAATAATATTTACTTAATCACTAAAGCTTGATCTTGCAGAATGTTACTACTGGGCTTATTGCATTTTCCTGAGAGTGGTCCCATTGTAAGTAGCTGCTGTTCTTGATGATGTACATTGTGCCCAGTAGTGAGGTGACTTCAACCTGGTCACTTTCAGTAGTATGCACTATAACCGGTGATGACTTTTTGCGGGATCGGAACCT
>ML675625.1:19050034-19063428 GCA_007922155.1 Mesoclemmys tuberculata
GAGATTTAAAGGCACGAGGACGAATGGGTACAAATTGGATATTAGGAAATTTAGACTAGAAATTAGACGAAGGTTTCTAACCATTAGGGGAGTGAAGTTCTGGAATAGCCTTCCGAGGGAAGTAGTGGGGGCAAATGACTTATCTGGCTTTAAGACTAAGCTTGATAAGTATATGGAGGGGATGTTATGATGGGATAGTTTAATTTGAGCAATTGATTTTGGATTATCGGCAGATAAGTCTGCTCAATGGTCTGTGGGAATGCTGGATGGGATGGGAACTGAGTTACTGCAGAGAAATCTTTTTTGGGTGCTGGCTGGTGAGTCTTGCCCACATGCTCAGGGTTTAGCTGATCACCATATTTGGGGTCGGGAAGGAATTTTCCTCCGGGGCGGATTGGCAGGGGCCACGGGAGGTTTTTCGCCTTCCTCTGCAGCATGGGGCATGGGTCGCTTGCTGGTGGATTCCCTGCAGCTTGAGGTCTTCAAATCTCATTTTTGAGGATTTCAATAACTCAGTCATGGGTTCGGGGTTGTTATAAATGTGTATGGGTAGGGTTTTGTGGCCTGCCTTGTGCGGGAGGTCAGACTAGATGATCATATTGGTCCCTTCTGACCTATGAGTCTATGATTTAAATCCCTCCATAGCAAACTGCTGAGTTATCCCAAATCATAGCAGTACTTTCAGGTGCTAATATCACCTCAATAACTCTGCTGAAAGCATATAGCTTGAACAGCTTATATTAAACTCATGGTAGAGTTTAAACATTTTGATAGCTGTAACTACGTATGGGGTAATAAATTGTACATTCAGAGCAAGATTTTTTTTTTAAAAGTAGAAACTGGAGCTTCATGTGCATGTTTACACTTATATTTATATATGATAATACCTAAATACTTATCTGTATGGCCTCTTTTGAGCACACATACTGTCGTGGATGCAAATAAAGCACAGAAAGCGTTGCATGGACTGGAGCCTCTCTTTAAAAATCAGACCTGTATGCTCTTTTGAACTGTGGACTTGCTTATGAGCTTATCTGAGGGGCTAGATAAGTTCATATAAACTCACTTTTATTAATCATCTTCTCCATTTTCTGTCACAGATGTGAAATGGGAAGCCAAGGTTAAATTGTTCCTGTCTTTTCAGTGTTTATTGGATAAGTAAAAATAAAACATTCACTGGCTTGCAAGGAAAACTAGCAGCCTGCTCCTTATCTCCTTGTTTGGGGTTTTGTTTTTTGGGGTTTTGTGTTTTGTTTTTTTTTAACTCCTTCTTTCTAAACTGTATGTGTGCTTTGTCTTTGTCATACAAACCATTCTTTGAGTATTGCATACTTAGAATTTCTCTCTGGAAAAAAATGAGTAGGATGGTTTGAGAGAGATCCTCAGGCTTTTTTTTTAATTTTCAAAAAACAAAACCAAGTACGTTATTTCATTTTACCCTCTTCTGTTAATGGTCTCTGCCTAGCTTCAGCTGGCCAGTTATTAAAGTAACTCCTTTTGCTCCCTCCTTACACTTGCAGGTAAACCAGTGTACAGTATCTTCTTAGTATCAAAGTTTTTTTAATTTTGTCTAGTGAAAGAAAAACCTTTACACCAATGGATTTAATGGATTTTACTTTGTCATTATGGAGAAGTAATTGCCAAAAAAACCAAGTCCATGAATGGGCTAAAAGACACATTTGACTGTGATTGTGTAAGGTGACTTAGACTTCAATTCTACTGTTGGATTTACAAGACACTTCTAGTTTTGAATTCTTAGGCCAACCAATCACTAGCCATTGATTTAAAAAATCTATTTTAGTAGAGGATAATCTGAGTAGATGATACAGTGCTCAATAGTCTAGAAACATTAGATGAAATTTGCCTCTCCTGCATAAAACCAGATTTGCACTTTGCTCAGGCCACAAGGTGGAGATTTGTGGGAGGGGATAGATTTTTCTCTCTCCAACCTAAAAGGTGGCAGCAGGGCAACAGCACAGCCCCTTTATGGCCTCTCCCTTCCGTGCCTGGTTTGGAATTATGGCTTGCCACAATTACATAGGGTAATAAGACCACTAGATTTGAGTGTTTATTTTAAAATTTACCATGTACTTATCACATCTCTCCAAACACATACAATACAAAAAGCAACTGACTTGATGGCAAAGGAGTCTCCCAATTCCCAGTTTAAAAGACAAAAAAAAAAAAAAAAATTCTCAGAGCGTTCTCAAATCCTCACTCACAAATCCTCTCAAATCAGAGGCTTTGCAGTATGTCTCTAGCCTCTCTGTTCTGTGCCTCCACAATGGTACAGAGGGCCTTGTGTGTCAAGGGTGAATTTCCCTCATTAATGAGTTTGCCTCTTTCCAAAGGGTATGCCTAAATGTTAATAATTACTGGAAAGAATTACAGGGAAGTTGAGTGCCTCACCCAGGGTTACACAGTGAACCTCTGACAGAGCAGAGAATAGAACCCAAATCTCCTGTCTCCTAGCTCAATGCCGTAACCACGAGTCCCTTCTTTCTCCCCTGCAAAATGAGGTTGGTGTTTTTTTAATGAGTGGTCACATACAAGAAAAATAAAGCTGTAAGGGTTTGTGTAGCAGCAATGGCAGCCTGTGTCATGTGGCGTGGTGGTGGTGGTGAGGAAAAAAAAGGGAAAATACTTGATAGTGCCAGTGATGCCTTTTTCTCCAAAGGCATTGTGCAGATAACAGATACAAAACTATGTGCTGAATACAATTGTGGACTGAAATGCTAGCAAAGGAGAAAATGAAAGTTTAAACTTCACAGGCGCTTGTGGAGAGTAGCTCCCTTCCCACCGCTCACTCCTCCCCTTCCAGCCAAGTCCAGTATAACTTGTGCTACCAGAAATGTGAGGACAGTGGAGCTGCAGGCAGTAGTCCAAAATATTTACTCTTCCTTGCTTGTTTCTAAGTATGGAAAAGTATTGATAATGGGACTGAATCCTCACTGAAAATATTTCAGTTTTAGAAAGTGCTGAATACCCTGGCCTCTCTCGTAGAGCTTCGTGTTCAGCTTTGGAAACTTGCCAGTTACTAGAGAATATCTTAAACTATTCGTAGGTGTGTGCTTCCTGTGAGATAGCATCAGCACCATAGTCCCCTGAAATAGCAAGCAATAATTAGCACTTACACCATTTAGGAATGTGGATGATTTCCTATCCAAATGAGTAGCTAATTAAACCTTGTATTCTGTTATTCCATAAATGTTAGTGTAACTACCCAAAGGGTGGGGATCATTTGGGTTCCTAATCTGTGTAGTCTTAACATCAGTAGTGCTCCATTTGATTTCAAATCTGAACAGAATGAAAGAAATCTGTTCCTCTTGTATCTGATTATCCTAGAAGGAAAAATCAACCTTTGCCGTTTCTGCTGGAATGTGCCAGGGTGCTATACTAGCGTTCTGAGCGCCTATGTTCTTATACCCAGGTGTAAGTGGAATGCAGCAGTGCTGCTTGACTCTCATGAAAGTAAACTCTGTATGCCCACAGTTTATAGAGCATGGTTGTAAAGGAATTTGCAACCAAGGTTTTGGGGTTATTTTTATATCTAAAAACTAAACAGCCTGGAAGAGAAATGTCTCCTGAGATACGGTTTTACAGCTCAGAATGTGATTTTGTTTGACCTTTACTCACTAGGTTTACTAGAGGATGGCCTATTTAAAACTCTTATTATGAAACGTGTAGTTTCATAGGACACTGAACTTTGTCCTAACAAAACTGAGTCCTAGTTTTAACCACAACATTGTGTAACTACTGTACACACCTTTTTAATCGTTTTTTTCTTCAAGTAACATTGACCTTAGCTGGAATCAGTAAACAAGCAGTTCTAATGTCAGATCCACCCTATGTTATATTTTGCAAAGAGAAGGTAAGGTTACCCGTCCATGGTCCATGTTCCTGTAAATGTGGTGTCATGGTTTCAGTTGCCCTGCCAACATCATAATGCCTATAAAACATTGCTTCATAAACGACATTTAAAAAAGTCCCTTGGGTATTTATATATTTGGAGGGAACAAAGCCTTTCAGACAGTTTGACCAGTTTTTTTTCTTCCTTTTTTTTGCTAATATTTTATCCTTAAAATGTCTCTCAGGAGCCTGATCTTGGATTCTTATTTTTTCCCAGGCCTGGATTTTGTCTCCTGAGGATTATATTTAAAAAAGAGAGAGAGACACACACACACACACACATTGAACTTCAAGTGTTCTTAAGTCTTTAACACTTTCTCTAGTTGACATTTATAGAACACTAGCTCACCTGAATGCCATTACTTAATTTATTAAGCATTTGTCTAAGTCCTCCTTTATAAAGAGAGGATTTTAACTTTTGATTGGACTCTGCAGTACTGAGTAGACCATAACCTTGCTCTCATCCATTGTTTTATCTCAGTAACTTCTTTTCTGGGTGGAACACTATTTCCTTGTCTCACTTGTAAATAGTTTCTTTCCCCCCTCCCAGATGTCTGCTTAAACTCCCATAAATAAATATATGTAGGCTCAAACTATTGCTTATTCATTCACTGTGTTGGAGAATTCTCAACAGTTCCTGGAGGTACAAAGCATCTCCTGGTAAATAAAACAAAAGCAGTTATAAGCACATTTCTTTGTCATATAAATTAGGAATCTTAAATATTATCATGTTACTCTATCACCTTCTGTATCTAGCCTCAGAATTTGTATGGACATTGTACTAAGAAGTCTATCAGATTGTTATCCCCACTTTCAAGCAGGCATTTCTAGTATTCTGTTACATATTTAGGCTTTGTTCTCTAATAATGCCTTTCTATTCTATAATGGGTTTGGGTTTTAATGCCCTGGAAGTTGGAGATTTCATCTTTTGTTTTTCAAGCCTCTCATTGATATTCTTGGCCCTTTTCTGTGTAGTGACCATACATCTTTTCCCATTGCTCACTTTGAAAGTGAGCCACTTAAATTTGCTAGAAGTATTGGGCTAGATCCTGCCCAGTTCAGAACATTGTGTGCATGGTGAGCTGAAAAGGACATTTGTTCCTCCACAACCCATATTTGTTCCGTGTAAGGAGTAGGATGCGATTCCTGACCATCCTAGCACATAAGCAAGCACTCCAAACATTTGCCCAGGTACTTCACTGATCCATAATCTAGAATTTCAAGGGGAGTGTGTCCTATTGCTTAAGGCATAGATGTCAAACTCAGGCCCGCGGGCCAAATCAGGCCCGCAGTGTAATTATATTTGGCCCACGAGAAAATACCAAATGTCCACTAGAGCTGGCTTTGCTTGTTCCAGATTCAATGTTTAAGCAAAACTTAAGTTTGTTTCCATATGAAAAGGTGCATCGTTATATTTGATGAGAAGGAAAATCTTCCTCTAATTGTAGACATTTTTTCAATAAATATCAAGGTTGGCCCGCGACTTTGTCCAAGTTTTTAATTTTGGCCCACTGTGTATTTGAGTTTGACATCCCTGGCTTAAGGAGTGCGTGCAAACTTGTAGCTAGCTAGCATGTTTCCTTGCCCAATATGCATAGTTTCAACTTAGGCCCTGTCCTCACTATAGTCAGTGTTATGCTAGCATGGTTTTCCTGACTTCTTTGAGCATGGATTATTTTCCTCCTCCGAATTATGTTATCTCTGTGTCATAAAACTGAGTTATAGGCTGCCAAGATGGCAAGTGCATAATCTTGTCAAACAATGCCTATGCTAAAAACCATGTTAATTTCTATATTGGGGGGCAGCTCCAGTCAGCCCAATGGGGCTGCTCAACGGGGGTGAAAATTCCACACCAGCTGGAGGCTTGCAGTTTGGGGGGTGGGCAGTGCCCTCCCTTCCCCCCTCTCCTCCCAAACTTCTCTCATGGTTTTCAAGAAAAATCTCTCTTCACTCTTTTCAGGTGTGCTATGTTGTCAGCAGAGGTTTTGAAACTCGGCTGTAGCTTATGCCATTTCAACCACAGTTTAGATGTGTATTGTGCATCTGTTAATTAATTTTAGTGGCAAATTACATGGGAAGAAGAAAACTTCTGCTTATTAGTTAACGCGGACTGCTAGCACCACTTTAGTTGTCCAATGATATGGATAACTTTTGAACTAAAGTTTTAGATGTTATAAAATTTTGGGGTCTTATCTCTCATTAAACTGTCATTCAGGTTTGTTTTTAGTCTTCCTATTAAAGAGTTTCATTATATAGTGCAGGAAAAACCTGGATTCACACTGCTATACACTGTGTTGTAGTAGAGTGTGCCAACAAATGAATCTACGTTATGGAAACGAAGAATAGACGGACAAGGACTAGTCTTTTACTATTTCTTTCCAGGAAATTTCCCTAATACAAAATGTGATGGGTCATTTTTGGCTAATTTGGTTCCTATTTCATTGTTTTCATTGAGGATAGAAATCAGAATTATTCAAACTCAAAAGCCTGTGACTTGCTTGACTTCAGTTGGTATCTGCTAACCCTTTTTTTTTTCACCTAACTATGTAGCAAATTTTTATTTTTCTTAAGCAAGCATCTTCCATCTTATCTTGTTCCCTTTCTCCAGTTTTTCCCTTAACTCTTTATTATTGTTACACGCATCCTTCATGCAAGAGTGTTGATTTAGTTATACTAAAGATTACTTCAGAATCCTTAGAATGTAGTTGTAATTTTTAAAAATTGAAACCTTTTTAAGTGACCAATTAACAAGCTTTAAATGGCTCAAATCAGTTGTTTAAATCAGTGGTCCCCAAACTTTTTACCCTGTGCCCTCCCTTACCCCTTTCTGCATCTCCCAACCCCCCAGCTGGAGCTGGGAGTGGGGCCATAGTTGAGGATGGTGTCTGCAACTGGGAGCAGGGACATGGTTGGGGGGCTCTGGTCAGGGCCAGGCATTGTAGTAGCATGCTGTGACCGCGGGGCCAAGACAAGCCAGGGGCTGGGCACCAAGGCCACAGCTGAGCCAGGGGTGGAGGCAGCAGCTGGACCTGGAGCAGAGCTTGGGACAGAGCGGGGCTGGGTGGCGCTCCCTCCCTCCCCCGACCTACCCCCCCATGGATGCTGGCCTGTGCCCGGCAACGTCCCCCTGTACATTCCCACACCCCCAAGGGGGCGCACCCCACAGTTTGGGAACCTCTGCTTTAAATATGTGTTTTTTTAATAAAGGTAGAGCACGGTTATATTCTGTGTCTTGTTCTCAACTCTCACCAGTTTTACGCTGGTGTAAATCTTCCTATCTTAAAAGACGTATTCCTAATTTACACTTGTGTAAGTGATATCAGAATTGAGGCCTAAATGTTTGAGGATTTTTTTAAGATTGCCCCAGTATGGGAGCTTCAGATTTGACAGTAGTTAGGCATGTAATTTTTTTTAATTCTTAGTTTCTAATACACTACCCTGTTACTTATTATTTATTGTAGGTCCTGATTTTGAAATACCAATAAAGTTCAAGGAATGTGGACCTGGATTCTTTTTCCATCCCATATGAACAGTTGTTAACCATATTAAAAAGATTGTATAAATATTCATAGGTGAAGTTCAGATTAGCAGGACAGACACCAGAAAAGTGTAATCTGAAATATTAAAATATTTTATTGCTAATTTCGCCCAGATTTCCTGCCTATTACGACAGGAAGAGGATAAAGAAGATGGCTTTTCATTTATTCTTCTCCTACTACTGTAACCCAAATTTTCTTATTCAAGTGCTTGCTCATGTCCATTCCCAACTCAGGTAGGTGCATGTGCACGCCACATGCACCGATGCTGGAAAACTTTTTCCCCTAGTGGTACACGCATAAGCCAGCCCTAGTGCCCCCTGTAGCGGCTCACACATGCACCCGCATATAGGCGCTGCTGGTTCCCACTCTCTCTCTGTTCCGCCAGTGACGGTGCTGGAGCGTCTCTTGCCTTTGCAAGTTCTCTCGCTAAACCTAGAAGTTTATTCTCTGTTCTAGTGTATATAGTTTGTTTCTTAGTTCTAGTTAGCTAGTTGTTAGAGTCCGAGGGTTGGGGCATGCCCTGTTCCCTGAGATTGATACCCTGTGCTTCATGTAAAAAGCCTATGCCACGGAAAGACCTACATCAAATTTGTTTAAAGTGTTTGTATAAAGTGCATGTCAGTGAGACGTGTAAAATCTGCAAAAGTTTTCACCCAAGGACTAAGAAAGACCAAGATATTTATCTCCAGGCTATCCTGACAGTTGGCACTCAGACCGATGTCAGAACCCAGCAGATTGGACTTGGCACCAAGCATGACAGCCTCAGTGCACAGTGTACTTCTGGCGCCATCTTTCTCCTCTTGGCACCAGTCACAGTCCCTGATACCAGAAAAGAGGCTGAAGACCGTGTGGAATGCGGTCGCTCCCCCGTGGTGAAAGCCAAAGGGAATCAGGTGAGACCCATGTTAGGCTACCACTCCTTCCCGCTGCCACTCCAGTCCCTCACTCCTGTGAGCATTGACCCTGGCACTGGGTCCTCCTCAGACTTACGGTAGTGCTTAGTGGTGCTGTCGACACCAGAGACCTTCCAGGCCATGAAAGACATCCTGGTGCTGTCCATGATGCTGACGCTGAGGGATGGCAGGCTCTGCCACACTGTGATTCAGCACCAGTGGGTAATGTGATGAGGGACAGATCAGCTCGACTGTCTCCATCTTCAAGATATCGTTCGCTGGTGTGTAGGCACTCCCTGGAGTCAAGACCATGCTCTCTGGATCAGGATAGTGCCGGACCAGGCTCTCCAGAGACTCGGCACCAGGTTGAACACTGAAGGTGCCCTGGTCTGTGACATGTTTCTCCGGTACTGGGGCCCTGCTTGCCTAGCCCTTATAGGAAGTGGAAAGATGAAAGCCAGTCCTGTCACACCCATCATTCAGGCTCTCTGAACTCGCCGGTGCATCGATGAGCTCCACACGGCACCGAGAGATATTTGGAGTCAGCAGCACCCTGGCACCCAGACAGCAGCAACTCCTCAGACAGCAAGGAAGCTGTTCATACCAGGCAGGCTCCAGCCCCAGTGTCTGGCTTCCTGACGGTGTCACCTATGGGAGCATGGCCACAGGGACAATGGCCTGGTCTGTGGCCTTATTGGAGTTTTCTTGGGGGGATGCTGCAAACCGGTTCTGGGAGAGAACATAGGTGCTGCACTCCTCCATTCCCTAATGTTTGGCACTGCACCCGGATTCAGACTCTGATCGGGACGACTCTCACATGTCAAGCCTGGGGCAAACCACCACACCGAGGGCAGAGGCCCCTCCCCCAGCCCAGGAGCTGGCCTCATCCTTATCGTCTCCGGACAAGGCGGTCACGGGACCCTTGTCTATGGTGCCAGTAGATGACTTCAAGGCGCATCAGGACTTGTTGAAAAGGGTTGCCTCAAACTTGAGCCTCAAAATAGAGGAGCTGGATGAGATAGTCGATGAGCTCTTTAGAATTTTGGCCTCGACAGCCCCTAGCAGGGTAGCCCTCCTGGTCCAAGAGAGGGTTGTTAAACTGGCCAATGCTCTGTGGCAAACCCCAGCCTCACTGCCCCCCATTCTAAGAGGGCAAAAAGAAAATATTATGTACCACCTAAAGGGTTTGAATATCTTTATACCCACCCCTGTAATTGTTGTTCTTCAAGATGTGTTGCTCATGTCCATTCCACACCCGCCCTCTTTCCCCTCAGTCAGCGTTCCAGCAAGAAGGAACTGAGAGGGAGGGGGAGCCGATGGCACCTATGTACAGGTGCATGTGTGCGCTGCTGCAGGGGGTGCTAGACCCGGCTCGTACAGGTACCATGAGGGGGAAAATGTTTTCTGGCACTGGTGCATGTGGTGCATACACACACCTTAGCTGGGAATGGACATGAGCAACACATCTTGAAGAACAACAGTTACAGGTAAGTAACCGTTCTTTATCGTGCGGACAGTGGGCCACATCACAGTGAAGACAGTGTTGCAGGGCAGATTGCAGATATGGATGTCAAGTCCAAACTCCGCCTTCTTGCTGACTAGCCTAGAACTCAGGCGGCCCTAAAAGCTGTTGTAGGGCCAGAATCTGGTAGTGTTTTCGTCCCCTATAACATCATGACAAGAGGAATTTCTCCTAACCTTTCTGTAAGGGTAGAGGTATAGGACTGTTATGTGCTTAACTATCTTGTTTCTGTCCTGTACCAGGTTGTAGTATGAAATGCTTTGGTTATTTTCAGCATGGCTACACTGGCTTGTTCTGGGACAATGTCCATTTTTAAATTGCTTCCATATTGAGTTTCTGGGGAAGTTGTTTTTTTTTTTTAAATGGTTTATTTTTACTTTCCTCTGTTCACATAAGCTTGCTGCTCTTAAACCTGCTTGTTCTGATGGATAATCCTCACAAGAAACCCTTAGTATAAAATATGAGTAAGACATCAGAATGGGAGTCCAGGAGTTCTGTTCCTAGTTGTACCAGAGATTTCTTCTAGGATCTTGAGCAAGTTGTCCAGTGACTCTGCTTTTGTTCCTTCCTCACAGAGGTTGAGACTAAATTTGTTAATGTTTGCAAAGCGTGTTAGAGTCCTAAGTTAAAAGGGTCTCAAAAAGTGCAATGTATTAGAGTTGACAGACTTTTAAATCATCATTAATAGGGTAAGTCTATTGGCTTTGACTCTTGGTGCATTTGGGAGGTGGGAGACCCCTTCTCTCACTGATTATGTCATCCATTAGGGACTGAAGGAGGTTCAACTGTGGGACGTTCCAACCTCCAGGTATGAGATTTAGGCATTTTACAGGTTAGTATGTGTCACTGTCCTTTTGACTTGTTGGTTGTGTTTTGCTCAAGTGAGCCAAAATGGGACATTGGTGTCCCTGGATGACAGTTTAGAATAGAAAGAGACTGGAGTTAACCTGCAAGGGTCAGCTTGCCCATGGATACATGAGAGCTGGATACATGAGAATTAAATTAGTGTAGATTTTTGCCACAATCTCAAAAAGCTTTTCGTCCTTTCTATCCATGACTACAGTAATAAAAGGAGCACAAGTTCTTGTCGTGGCCTTCAAATAAATAGAATGTCAGGAGACTGAACATACTGGACAGCTCTGGTAAATCATTCAGCAGCTAAGCAGTTAATATGAAGTACAAAGTGTAATGAAACTGGGATAGTTTTATATTTTCTCAGTTGTTTTGCTGCTGCTGTTTTGAAGAGATGCATTAATGCAACAAATCTCTGGGACAAGAGAAGTTAGTGGGAGAGATGGCAAGAGTGGGAGAGGAAGATGAAAAGTACGTTGGAACATAAAATTCAGATCTTGGGTAGATGCAACAGAGGTTCATTGTTCTAATACATTCTTTTCATTAAGCTGCTGTTTCTTTTCTCCTAATGCAAACATACATTTGCAGCTCTTGAGGAAGCTATATGCATAGCTGAATTCTCAGTAAATTTGTGTTTTAGTTCATTTTTTATGCTGACTACTGATTTGAAAAAAAAGACCGAATATTTTAGAACATATTTGAAGATAATTGATCTGTTAGATGATGTCTTTCAATTTAAAATGCAAGTCTGTTTCAATACTAAATGTACACCAAACAGTTGAGTTAACTATCTCAAGTCTGGTGGGGCAATACAAGTTCAGCTATGAGAGAGTTCCATGGAAGTGCACATCGATCTTTCTCTTTTTCCTTCTTTTCTCTTAGGTAATGAAAACAGCAGAGACTTTGGGCAACACATCCTTTCCCTCACTGTACTGTGAATAGCTTTATAACTAAAAATAAACTCCAAGTTTTGGGACTAGGGGAAAGGAGAAATCAGAACAAGAAAAACCTAGAAAATACAAACTTTAATCAGATGGCAACTCATGGAGTAGGAGAAATGAAATGAAGACGGAGTATTAAGAATTTACTGATTTAATTGGGCACAAAAAAGGGGTAGGGAAAGAAAAATACCATCCTGAACTGGAAAGAGGGGCAAGAGATTTTTGAAGTAATGATTGAAACTTTATCCTGTTATTGCTACCACATTTTCCTTTGCAAGGAAATTATTTCTCTTTCCTCAAGTATTGATTAATTTCACTTTAAAGTGACACAGCTGCAGTTCTGAATTTGACCTACCTTTAAAACTGTTAATATTTAGAATCCTGTAGTCTTCCCTTGGTATAACGCCAGTTGATGTCAAATTGAGCTTTTTGTTCCATGAATTCTTATTTTTTTTTAAAAAAGCTGAAAAATTTAATTTTATTCTCTAAAGATACTGTTCCATGCCTTGTAAAGCCATCTCCCTGACAAAAATTTTTTGGGGGGCACGGGTGGGGAATCAGGATTACACCATTGGCAGCTTCAGAAATGAGTGCATTTACATGTCTAATTTGTATACAGTTACTAAGAGTGAGCACCTGGTAATGATTGATGTGCACTCGACAGTCCATTAGATGCTTACTTGCCACAATTGCACAAACATTCAGGGTGATCACATGTGCAGATTAGACATGCAGATCCATGTGGCCTGCAAATCTGGACTGCTAAACCTATTTCCAGTTAACAAATGGCAGACCACTGTTAAGGTGCTGGAATGGTTGGAGCTGCAACTAAACATGTTGGCTGAAAGGAGATTTCAGTCGGCACAACCAAGAAGGTGAATATCTTTGTACAGATCCTAAAATAAAACTTTGGGAATTGGGTTACGTTACAGCTCCTGTCGTATTATCACATTGACAGTATGTATAAGAATGTGAGGAGCTTCTGACATATTTCTGGGGATGGTGTAACCTAATCATGTGCTAAATGTCCATGAAACAGGAACATTCTGCTCATTGGTAGACTGCCATTTCCATAGCAGAGTTCCTGAAGAGATATCCAAGCAATTATGTCTTAAAACGGTAGGGTTGTTTAAAGAAATTCCTTTCCATTAAACAGTAAGTAGTGGAAATGTAATTTAAAAAACCCCCAACAGCTATACAATGATTATTTGAAAGGTCATGTGCAGTTCTGCTTGCTGAAAAAGTGACCCAGAATATGGTACCTGAGCCAGTGAATAACTGGTCTAAGGGTATTAAGTCCAAACTACTTAAAAGCTCTGATAGATAGCCAAGAAAAGTCTATAGTTATTGAGAACAGTAGTGTGTGCAGTGGTTTGTGTACTTATATTACATCTGTGGCAGGTGCACTGAAGTGTACAGCTTTCCTTGGATAGGAGCTTGATTATAAACCATGTTAGGAACATATGTAGTATTTAACTCTGGCATAACATCATCTAACTCTTATATGATGTTTTTAATTCTTAAATCCAGTGTGCTTACATCTGTTGTAATGCTGCAAAAAGTTAATTCCTGTAAATCCTTTGATAATTTACATTGTAAGATACAGATGTTTGAAGTCTGATGTAGCCCAGTTATTTAATTTTTGAGATACAGATGCCTTTCCTGCGATCACCATTTATTTGGAACACAGACGCCATACTTGGGGTCGGGAAGGAATTTTCCTCCGGGGCGGATTGGC
>ML675625.1:19063828-19095246 GCA_007922155.1 Mesoclemmys tuberculata
CTATGAGTCTAAGTACCTCTACACTTCTGAGTAGGTTTGAACATAAATGAACCAGTCTGTGTTTCTAATTTTTTTTAAATTAAGTGAGTAGATTGCTGACGCTTTCAAAACTATAAACAGACTTCAAATTCAGCAATATATCATCCTTGAATGAGGAAAAGAATAAAATTAATATTTTTATCATAGCAGATTTGGGGAACTTGAAAGGGAACCAGAGTGTTTGTTATGGCCCAGTTTAAATGCCTCAAAACTAAGTTTAAAATTCTTATTTTTTCCTTTTAATTTTTTTAAACATTATTTATTTTCAGCAGGTAGGGTAAATGACAAGCCTGTTACAATAATAAACCTCTTTCTGTGAAAATTTACTTATGAGTCTTTAATAAATAGACTGAAAAATATTGTGATGGGGTATATAAATCATTCCACTAGATGAATGTGGCCCTGTAATAATACCTAATCTGTGCATGGTATACGTACATATTGAGGAACTAAATGTGTGTTAATCTGATATACAATTTACTGCTGTTTCATATGCTGTAATTTTGATAGATGAACATCAAGTAGGTCTCAGAGATGATGACCCTTAACCAAGAGTTTCTTGTCTCCCATCTCTGGATTTAATAATGGTATTCCAGCCAGCTGTAACATGACATAGAGAGATGTGGTCTTTGGAGACAGCCAACATGTTGAGTTGCACTTGAAAGCAAACTGGAAGCCAGTACAAAGCTCAAAGCACCAGTATTACCTTTGTCTTTATTTATTTGTATTAATTTATTTACTGTCTGCCCATATGAACAGTTCAGGATTTTACTGCTTGTATCAGGAAACCCTCAAAGTTGGGTATTGAATGGTGTCTAATCAGGCCTTCTAAGTGATCCCTTACATAGCAGGGAAAGCAGTCATCACTGGCGTGAAGAGTCGTCAGTCAGTACAATCTACAAATTGTGAATAATCTCTTGGAGAAGATAGATTTGGATCTGCACTCTCCTTATAATTTAAAATTAATTCATTAATTAAACAAAAAATCTTAAGACAAAAGAGTTCCTTTGCATGACTGTATTTCTGTGCCCTGGTCTACACTTACCTGGAGATTTGGTGGCAGTCAGTGGGAGTTACGCAACCTACACAGAGTAGCTTGCGTAACTCCCATCGACTGCTGTGCTTCCCTTCTGCACACCATCTTCACTGCAGTGCGCCAGTGGGAACTGCATTCCTGTCGACACAGCACTATGGCACTTGGGGTGGTTTACAAGGGTTGACATCCTGATCAATTGAGCGGGTATACGCTGACCTCTCATCGATCCAGAAAGATCAATCTGACGGCAGCGACTTTGCTGCCGTCAGTATAGAGACACCCTATGTCTTTTTGGAAAAGTGGCAGGTTTTTTGCATAGCACATGCTTTCCAGTTTGTATTACGTCTGCATTCTGGGATGGGATGTTACTGTTTCTAAATTTCTTTTGTAGGTCTGTGTTGAAGTTCTTTTCAGCTATTTGCATCACCATATACTTGGAACATAAAATAGCATGTAATGTTTGTCTCCTTGTCCCCATTAGTTGATTATTATACCCTAATTGTGTGGAACTGGAATTTGTAGATACATATTTCTTAGATAATGTAAGTGCACAGTGTAAACTGAAGTTATTGTGCTTTTATTTTTCAGTAAATGTATTAAGAGGGTTTTATTTGTTACCATACATATTTTCTTAATTAGGATTTTAACTTATTGCATGGAATCATTTTTACAAATGTATTCAACATGTTCATAAATGATCTGGAAACAGTGAGGTGGCAAAGTTTACGGATGATAGAGAACTACTCAAGATAGTTAAGTCCAAAGCAGACTTCGAAGGGTTACAAAGTGATCTCACAAAACTGGATGACTGGGCAGCAAAATGGCATATGAAAGTCACTGTTAATAAATGCAAAGTAATGCACATTGGAAAACATAATCCTGACATAAAATGATTGGATCTAAATTAGCTGTTACCACTCAAGAAAGTGGGATGGATCATTTGATTATTACTTGTTTTATTCAATCCCTCTGAAGCATGTGACATTGGCCACTATCGGAAGACAGGATATTGGGCTAGATGGACCATTGGTCTGACCCAGTATGTCTGTTCTTATATTCTTATCTATTGGTGGTGAAGAAAGTACCTGTGATTTTTGTTCTCTGCAGGTAATGAATTGTATTAGGGGGCCACATTTTTTTGAAAGCACTTAAATCACTTAGGAGCCTAGCTCCCATTTTCAGAGGTGGCTTAGGCACTTGGGAGCCCACATTTCAATGAAAGATAGTGGGACTTGGCATTTAAGTCATTTTTGAAAATGGCCACTTTAGTGCTTTTGGAAAATTTTACCCTAGGTCTATACTCAGTCACCTGCTGTGCATTGGAGTTGTTGTTTGAAACTGGCAGAAGTTGGGACATTCTGGGTACACCTTTTGGTCACGTGGCCTGTTGATTCCCCAAGAGTTCTAAATTATTTTAGTTCGTTATTGAGCCTCTGTGTCTTGTGTCTAAAATCAGGGATGTGGCTCTATCATGGGTTCTACCTTTATGTAGGAATTACAGGTAAGTAAATGCATTGTAAAAAAATAAGAAAGTCTTGGCACTCATGTAGCAATGTAAATGCGCTAGCCACTGAAAATGGTGAACTAAGTAACACTGGGAAGGTAATAGCAAGAGTTGGCAAATGAGAGAAATTGAGGTGCAAGCTTTTCCAAACAGTTGGTGGTACTTATTAAGAAGTACAAATAGTGTGCCCAAAGCTGTACATGTATGAGAATGTGATCTCTGCCCAGAGAACTTAGTGTGTTTGGACACAGACAAAACAGTTCAGAGACAGAGTATCAGATTGTATAACCTCAAGATGGTGCAGAAATCTAGCTGTGGTCTAAAGTTAGCACTAAGCATGTTACATTGTTCATAATTATAAAACATTTAAAATTGCTTTTCTTTGAATGTACATACTCTTTTTCTTGCTGACTTTTTCCATCTGTTTTGCTTTCAGGAGTTTTATGAACATACAAAAACACTTTGGCAAGATGAAGGTGTGAAAGCCTGCTATGAGAGGTCTAATGAATATCAACTGATTGATTGTGCACAGTAGTAAGTAGTTCTTTTTTCTGATATAGTCAATAGCCACAATTTTCTTTGTGATTGCAAATGATAGAATCTACTTTATTTCCTGAAACATCTCTTCTGTCCCATGAAAAGAAAAAGGTTTCACTGCATAGTAAACACATCTTAATCAGCCACTTGTGGGACTACCAAAAACAGTCAGCTAAAGGTGGTCTTTACATGTTAAACAAAAATTATACTGCAAATTCAGGAGATACCTTAAAATGGTCTTGACAGGTGACTCCGTTTTTTCTGAGGTGAACTGTATCTTAATACTGTGCCTGAAAGCCAACCTCTTCTTTTCCATTGACAATCACTTGGACCCCACCTCCTTTTCCACTGGCAATCAAATAAAGTCCCTGAGGCAACAGCAGCTGTTTACATGGAGCAGTTATATTGGGGAAGCATTTACAGTAGAACCTCAGAATTATGAACATCTTGGGAGGTTGTTCGTAACTCTGAACAAAACGTTATGGTGGTTTCAAAATTTTACAACTGAACATTAACTTAATACAACTTTGAAACACTGCAATGCAGAAGACAAATACTGCTTTCCCTTTATTTTTTTAGTAGTTTACGTTTAACACACTACTGTACTGTAGTTTCCCCCCCCCCTGCGGCTGCCTGATTGTGTACTTCTGGTTCCAAATGAGGTGTGTGGTTGACTGATCAGTTTGTAACGCTGAGGTTCTACTGTACTTTATTTTAGTTTATTAATGCATTTTAGTAGCTGAAAAGAAGGAGGTTAGGGCACCAGCCAGCTGCTCATGGACAATTGGCAGGGACTTGATGCACAGTTCAGAATGGGAATCACTCCCATATTAATATTAATATGTATAGTCATAATTTAGGCACATTAAGAGATGAGATGAAAATTTGCAGTTCTTCACTCATAGCATAGTTGAGAAGTTTGGTTGTTTTACTATGTAACATTTGTTTTATAAAAAGATTACTTATACTTTAATCATAATCTTAGGTGAAAAGGGACCATCAGAAAAAATCTAGTTCTCAAGTGCATAATGAAACCTTTTTTATTTGGAAGAGTTTTAGTTGAAAGGTACCATCTGTTAATACTGGAGTCTATCTTTCTCTTTAACTTCTGATGGAATTCAGAAGAAAGATTTTGTGGTTGAGGAAACAGTTGAATCTCATTTCATATAATTATGAGAGGCCTGGAGTGCTTAAAATTGTGGACTGGTCTTTCATAAGTTTAAGAGCATTAGATAAAGTAGAATATGACTTCGTCTGTGTTTAATCCCAGACTAAAAATAAATATAAAATTATCATTGCTAGAAAAGAGGCTACTTACCAAAGTTCCGGAACAGTTCTGGGTCTTAAGTTATGTCAGTGTTTCTAGTACAATTTTGTTTGACCTGCAGATATTATTCTAGTCCTTTACATGGTCACTTAAAGTGGTTTAACTGTAAGTTTATTCGCTACACAACAAGAATTATTAAAGTGTTTGAGAGTTTGAGTTTGATGTGTAACACTATGCCCTAAAGTGTTGCCCTTGTATTGTCCTTACTAACAGAAATAGTAAAAACCATGTATTGTTTCTGATAGTGTTTGGTTACCTTGCTATTTCTGCTAGCAGAAGTAGGTGGTAATATTTGGAACTTGTGCTCCCTCTGTCATGTTGCTCTGTACTGGAATGGGATGACAATTTTACGTTTTGCTTTAAGATGATAATTCAGGAGAAAACTTAAAATATTTTTTCCAGACATTGAGGATTGCTGGACATTGACTTTATGTTGGATCAGCAGGCAGGAATGGTCTTTGTGTTGGTTTTACCATCCTGCTCCATCTAGTAGACCATTGATTTTTACAGCATGAGTTGTTGAACCAAAAATAAAACCTGACCACTGGTGACAAATTACAGAAATTTTTCTAGAATATTTTTCCCTCTCCAACTTGTTTTTAATTTATTCTATAATCTCAATGTGTGTATTGATGTAATTTAGAATTCGTAGCAACTTTGTGGTAGTTCTTTTTATAAAGGATTTTTTCCTTGTTAATCCTAGTTCCTTTTGGTGCATTTAGATACTGCACTATTCAGCTTTGCTTTTTTTTAAATCATCAGAGGACCAAAAGGAAAGTAAGTGTTCATAATGAAAAGTGTTTGCTCAGGAATTAACTCTGCCTTAAAATCACAGCGTGCCTTGTTGCTACTGAATCTTCTAGAAAAGTGTCAAAAATTACTTTAGCAAAATTATGATGACAGGCTGATAGTTATCTTGAAATTAATCCAATGACTACATTTAAAACAAAGGAACCCACCAAAGACAAAACACAGATTCAGCCAGTAAGGATTATTTTGGTTTTAGTGTAGAGACAACCATTAATAATAGTAATGGGAATTAGGTTTCTATTCTGCAGTTAACTTACTCTTAAGTGGGCAGTTCGTTCAGAGAAAATATCCAATGTTTTTAAACACTTTAAGATTTTTAAAACTGCTTTTAAACTGATTGTTTAAAACTGTAAAACAAGAAATGGGCACTACTGAATTTAAATAATAAAAATTATATTAATTATCTTTTGTTTTCAAAATAAATCCATCTTCCAGGAAGTGGGTGGTTGTTTTTTTGTTTGTTTTTTAGTTTTGTTTTTTTTTGGTCCTCCAAAGTTAATCTTTTTTTAAATGATCAGTGATTTCTGTCTTTGAGCTACTCTAAGTTTCTATACAGTTTTGCTGATAGAGGTTGACAATTATCAACTTCTAAGGCTGATTGCCTTTTGTAAATGTGCGTATTACTTTTTACCTTAGTCATCTTCATTAGGACTCCTTCCAAGTGTTTGTTGCTTAATATGTAGCTTTTTTACAGGTGCAGTCTAATTCTTACACATATAATAAGCACATTTATACTTTTGCATATTACTGTATCAGTGTACAAAAGGGTTTGCAAGGTACAGGATTCTTAGGCTGTTTAAAACCAAGCTTTTCAGTCTTTCCATAAAGTAACTGAAGAAATCAGCTTGGAATGTATATATTTATTTGGTGTTCCAAAATTTTGCTTATCAAAGGTGAACTTAACTCATCCCTGTGTAAAGCGTACATAAAGCCCGCACAAAAAGTCTTTGTGTGGGAAGAGTAGAGGTTAAGAGGATGGCATCTGTCTTCAGTCAATGTAGTCCAGCCCCTGCTTTGCTGCTGTTCCACCCAGTGGGCTAGCAGAGCAGCTACTGTCCCCTCCATTCACAATTTAGGCATTTTTGGGTGTGGACGGTGACCCTGTCACTCCTCCCTCTGCTTCCATAGTCGCTGATTGGGAGCCAGCGGCTCTCAGCAGTGCAAAGAGAGTGTGGAGACAGATCTGTATGGCCTTCCTACTTGCATGCCTCTTTGCACAGCAGCACAATGGAGGTTAAAATGATACAGAAGGGAAGGCTTTCTGTACTAAGGCGTGACACACCCCAAGCCAGCAATTTGTGTGTAATGGTGTGTGAATTAAGCTTTATTTTTACTAGCTTCAGTGCTTGCATTCTGTTGCTTCTCTCTGAATCCACCTGCCTGCCCGTAGCTTGCCAATATGGAAAGACTAAGCCCTACTCCATGGCCTAAACTGACCTCCATTCTTTTAGAAATTAAAAAGTGAAATGATTTAGTCCTTTTCGTCTCTCTTTGTAAGTGGAGAAATCTGAGGAGTTGGCTGGTCTTACTCCTGCTTAGCTTTGCTTCTCCTTTTATAGTTACAGGTTTTAAAGTTGATTCTCTGTATTGAGAGAGAGGATAGCTATTTTCCATCAGAGGGGTTCCAGTGGTACTTAAAATTTTTACTTCTGATCTTGGATCATGTTGAAAAGCAAGTGATGTCGGGATGTGCAGACTCTCTCTTTCACAGGCCATGAAGAGCCACCCGGGGTGTAGAGCAGAGGCAGTTATCCCAGCTGCCTCTCCGATCCCTGTGGAATAAGCCCGTCTCTTATCAAATCAATCATGTTTATAGCGCACCCATCACTGTATTGTCTAGGAGCCAGATTCTAGTATCTCTCTCCCATGCCTGCCCATCAGCTAAGCCTGGTAGTTACTTGATTCTGATCATTTAAAAACTTTTCAGTATCTTCCCATGGTAGGTTAATATTTAATGCACCCTAGATGCCTCTTTTTTTTTTCCTGCTCCACCTACCCCCACTCAAATATACCTTTATGATGAACTTTACAGGGAACTATTTGAGAGGCCCAAGGCTGCAACCTTAACTGTAAGAACAGCTCTTCTGCTGTCTTCTGTTCCTCACTTAAGTTTTTAGTACCCTTCTTCCACTTCCACAGCTTGAAACTCTACACAGGTTTGCTGAGAGTAAATGAAATTTGTCAGCAGAGAGGCATCCCTGTTGATTTTGTAAGAGTAGCTGCCTTTACTCGTCATGTGCTTTACAGTACTTCCTGCTTACTAATGCTTGCAGTTTCAAGGGAGGGAGAAAGAGACAGTTTCCCTTCCCTTAACTGGACTTAGTAACTAGTTACTTTCAGTTCTGTTTTTAGAAAACGTGTGGTCTAGGAGCTTTCATCAAATTCACTCAATATGGAATGCACTGTAGGTGTGAGAAGGGAACTATATTGAACAGCAAAACTAGGACTTCTTGTCCTTGAATATTCTAGAGATTCGCACTGGAAAAAATAGAAGTGTTTACGGAAATAGCCCTGTAATATTTGTCATAATTTCTGGCTAGTGATATAGAATACAGAAAACTCAAAGCAATGGTAGATAATTTAACAACTTCCCTATCTAGTCCATAAAGGGCACAAAAGTGCATTTTTACTCAAGGATGTATAGTGTTGTTTAATACTAAAGAATCTAGGGTTCATTGTCTCCATTTTACTGCCTCAGGGTATGTCCTTATGTACAGTGCTGCAGCATGTCTGGTGAAGACGCTCTATGCTGACGGGAGAGAGGTCTCCTGTCTGCTTAAAAAAAACCTCTGCAAGCTGTGCACATGAGTGTTGTGTCAGTGTAACTTGTATTGCTTGGGCGGTGGAATATTCACATCCCAAGAAACCTAAGTTTTGTCGACATAGGCGGTAGTATAGACGTAGCCTGAAAACTTGTTTATAGCACCAAAGGTACATTTCTGTAGCTTGAATTTTGTTTTGTCCTGTAATAAAACTTGACTACATTGTATTAATGACTGGGATAGCCATTGTGAATGATCAACTGAATGTTAATGATTAATGAGTAAGTGAAACTGCACAACTACAAACCAATGCTAATCATCACCAAATACACTTTGTTGTTGTCATATGTATTGTGGTAGCACCCATGGGGGAGGGCCCATTTTGCTTGGTACTGTATAAACACATAATGAAGTTGTGCTCCAGATTTGTAAAGGTATTTAGGTGCCTAAAGATGCAGATAGATGCCAAAATGCCTTTAACACCGTAGTCCTCTCTCATTTGATTTTTACATTTATAGTTTATTTTAAACCTGTGGTAATGTCAGTGTTCTGTAGGGCATTTGGTAAAAGTAATGAAATCTTAGGGCTGGTCTACACTGGCAACAGTGGTCAACGGAAAATGCATAAACTACATAATCGCCCCTCGACGTACTTACGCTGATGTACCACAGCCTTCACAGCGTTGTGTCAACGGGGGACGTCCTCCCATCAGTGCTGTCTTTCAGAGAGGTGGACTAATTGAGTTGACTGGAGAGCATTCTCCCATTGACTGAGTGGGTCTACACCAAAGATCACCATTTGTACATGTGAAGTATGGATTAACTGGGTTCTCCTGTAATGCATTGTCTTAATGCTGTGCTCTTGATTAATCAGACTGCTTCCATTAACTGATTTTCATGGCAGTCTTTACATCTGTGTATCGATCAGTCTGTGTAATGTTTATAGGGAATCAAATCCATTAAGGGGCATCATCTCGTTTGGAGGGCAGTCTTGTTATAGAAAATAAAAGTTGCACTGATTGTTGTTTCAAATACGTTACCAAAACCACATGATTCCAAAACACAAGTGTATCACGTTAATCCAGCAGGACCATTGATTGTGCTTTAATTTCTGAATGATTTAATATTATACTTCGTGAAACTCGGTCCAATAGGAAACATTGTTAAAAGTATATAAAATAAAAGGAATGCATTAAGATGTTAATTTATGTTTTAGGAGCTCAAGGATCAAACTACAGTAATTGCTACCATTTTTTCATGAGGAGACTTTTACCTAATCAAGTTGTCCACACAGATTAACGTTTTTTTGACCCACTTTAGAAATTGTGCTGTATACACAGCAAATGTTTTTAGTCAAGTGCAATCTTATCCCAGACAATCCTAAAACTAATCTGAATAACCATTTTAATGTTTTAGGGCTCAGCTATTCTAGGCAGGGCTGTTAGTACCAGCTGTTACTAAAGTTGCCAGATACTTCCCATGATAAGACCCTGTTTTCAGTTGCTTATCACTTTGTCAAACTTCAGTAATTTGGGATGAAATTTTGCATGCCAAGGGTCTGCCTCAGGCTGAATTTTTTTTTTCTTCCCCAGAAGATTTTATGGAATATGTTTCAGCCTTTTCCAAGAGCAAGGCTAGGGAAAAATTGGTGGTTTTGCCCAAATTACAAGTGTTTTGGGCTTTTTGGTGAAAAGTTCTAGCACCCCCACATTTTAGAGCAGGAACTTAAAATTTGTGAGGTGACCTTTATATCAGGGATATGACTTTTGCAGTCCCCATGAAAGCTGCCAAATTTGACCAAGGTATAAGCTTTGAAAAATCACAGTTGGCACATACATGCTCAGAAGACCTCTTAGATTTCAGCAGCTAAATTTCCTCAAGATTCCCTTTGCACGGGGCATACTTCAATCTGGAGCTGAGAAATTGCAGCTCTGGGCCATGTGGGATTCAGGCACCTGAACTGAAAGCAGGAATACCATCTCTCTTGTGCTCTGTTAGCCTAATTTGAGTCCTGTGCACACACAAAAACAGTTACCTTGAATGTTGTGTTCGCTGGCTCATCAGGAGGTATAGGCCACAGTTTGCTAATTGGTACAACTTCTCAGTTGCTAATGCAATCTGTCTGTCCTGCTAATACTATCATTCTGTGTGGTAATCGAGTCCACTCTGTGCAGAGGAGTGTTACTTTGCAGTGTGGCCACTCTAACTTAAACTAGGTTAGTTTAAGAGGACTTAATTTGAGTGTAGATAATTGAGGATAAATCTGTCATGAAGGCATTAGGGCTGGTCTTCACTGAAAACTTACATTGGCATAGCTACGTGTCTCAGTACCCCTGAGAGATGTAGCTATGCTGACCTAACCCTCAGTGTAGACAGAGCTAAGGAGACAGAAGAATTCCATCAATCTAGTTACCACCTCTCAGGGAGCTGGATTAACTACAGCGATGGGAGAACCCAGCCTGTCACTGTAGTGAGTGTCTACAGTGAAGCGCTACATGGCTGTTGCTGTGCCGCTGAGCACGTGCAGCTGCAGCTGAAGTAATGGAAGTTGTGCTTTGAACATATAAAGTGCTATATAACATTAAGTACTCTGAAAAATCATTTCTTGGGCAGCTCAACTTGGGCACTCAAAATTAGTGGATACTTTTTTACTTTAATCTCTGTGTGCCTCCGTTCCCATCTGTAAAATGGGATTAATAATGTTCACTAATGTCACAGGACTATAAATTATGAAAATATTTTATTTGTGAAAATAAATTATTTAATGTTTGTAAAGCACTCAGATGCTATAGTGACGAGCACCATTGAAAAGCTCATGAGGAAATTAATTCTGTCTTCAGGGCAGCAGGGTTTGAATAGTGTGCAGCAAATATAACCACACATTGAACAATGAGAAAAAAACAAAGTATTGAATAGAAGTTCATGAGGTAAGCACCATCCGTCTTTTGCACTGAATGAGACTGAGCCTGTGAAAAAAAATACTATGCCATTATGTAATTAACAACTGTATCATAATGCATGCATACAAAAGGACCAAATTAGGCTTTCACTGGCAACCATGCTTCTGTCATTTCCTAACTTTTGGGTGCTTGAGTTTGCAACCTTCATAATATTTTAACATAGTTTATTTTTGGTATGTGTAATATTAGAAATAGCCACTGCAGCAACTGGACCACAGGCTACTTCACAGATGTGCCATGACTTCTGATTCCTTGAGGTAATTTAGGAAAGTTTTTCAAACTCTGACAGCCACAGAGTGTTACACTCATTTTCTTTGTGTGACATCCCAGACTCCATCCACTCTGGTGACCCTTTTAATGACTGCTTGGATCACGCTCAGGGAATCTTTTGGAAGACTGTATCCAATAATGAACTCTTAGAGTTGATGTCAGTCAGAGAAGTTTTATTCAGATTATGACTGGAGATGGGTGAACCATCTTATAAATCAGAACAGACCTGAACTCTTTAATAGTAATATAATAGTTAACACTTGTACATCATCTTTCATCCGAGAACCTCTTTTAAAGCCTCACAAACACTCTAGGCACAATTGGAGCAGTAAGTGGTGGTCCCCTTTTACAGTGTCAGCTAAGGCACAGAGGATTTAAGTGACTTGCTCAGGATCCCATAATGCCTTATCCAAAGTCCGTGGAATGACTCATTGACGTCAGTGGTCTTTGGGTTAGGCCTATAGCAAGGAATAGGCAAAGTTTGGGAATAGAATTTAGACCCTCCTAGTGAATTTACACAATTCTAAGCAGTGGATTCTGCTGTCAAACATGTGAATTTCTGCTTTAATTAGCTTTGACTTGCTTAGGATATCTTGTTTACCAGTTTTATTTTTGTTTGATTTTAATACTGTGCTTTTTGTGCACATCTCTTAGCTGACACTTCCTAGTTTTGACTGGAGTGGAAAAGGAAATAGTGTGAGAGAGGCTATTTGTGAGCCATTTCACACTCCTCCAACATCAGGAAGAGCTGGAAGTAGCGTGAGAGAGCCTATTCTCACGCTATTTCCTGCTTGAATGCCTTGCTGTGTTTTCTCCTGCTTCTGTCTGCCATTTCAGAGAAGGGGAAAGCTAGGGGAGGTTGTCACTGTAGGTAGAGTAGGACACATCTTTTGCAGTTCAGTACCAACAGAGCTACTTTGATAGCCTAAAAATGAGACAGGCAACTCAAGAAGAACTTTATAAATAATAATTTTAAAAAATCGTTTGTTTTTAAACTGCTTTAGCGGAGAGGAAGGGTGCAGCATAGCAATTCTGCATAATAGCACAAGCTGATAAAAATCCAGCAGTCCTGGTTGTCTGAGGATTTTATTTTTAATTTGTCAGGATGTTGGAACTCTTTATTTTAATCTAAGTTTTTATTGTTTCTGTGAGTCTGTCCTGTAGCAAAGGGCAGGCACTTAAGACACCTCCCGCCCCCAGTTTACTACTTGATAATCCTCCTCCACAGTGACTGCACTTTATTGCAACCTTTTCTCTCACTCTTTGCCAATAGTGTGTTTCCTTGCTGAAAATCAGTCCCTTACAGCTAATATCTGGCTTAATAGGGCCACCTTTGTGTTAGCCTAGCTTCCTTTTCCTAGTAATTATTAAAATGGCTCTATTTTTCACTTAATTTCTTTGTTTAGTACCATTTTGGTTTGGTTTCTGAGTCCCATCCCTTGCCAGTGTTCTGTGAGCTACTTGTGAGGTGTCACATTCAGTATGCTTTCAAATAGGCTCTGTGGCCCCTATTCCATCATATCTGAACATCCTAGAGGCATTGACAAATGCATTCTTATGACTTAGGGAAATATTACCATCCCCATTTTACAGATGGAGACCTGAAGCAAAAAGATGGTGGCTTGTCCGTGGCCATGCAGCCAGTTTGTGTGGAGTCCAGGAATAGATCCTGACCTTCTAATTGCTAATCCCATGCTTTAACCACAAGACCATCCTAGCTCATCCACAGCACATGATCATCCCCACAGACGATAATTGGTGACTGGCGCCTCATCCCGTAGGTAGTGGTGGTCCATATCCCCAAACAAATTTAAAGGTGGCAGGTTGGGCTGGCTGCCTGACCCCCCAGGTACAAACTTGGGTAGCTAGCCCAAGCCGCTGTCCATGTTGCTGCAGTCACACTGCTATTTTTAGTATGCTAGCTCAAGCAGAAATAGCAGGTCTGTCTACCTGCACTGGGAAGCACACTCTTTGGAGAAAGGGAACAAAAAGACTGAGTTGGACTGTCTCCTCCCAGCCTGGCCCTGCTTCCACGCAGATCCTCCCTTGACTGCTCACAGCACACTCTAGCAGCACTTCTCAACCCTGGAAACTGGCTTGTCCAAAATTTTAACACTGGATAATCCCCAGGGCCTTTAAGGTTTAAGGATGAACTATGATTCAAATGCTTAGTGCCTGATTTTCAAAAATGAGCATTCATTTTAGGTCTAGGTTCCATTGATTTCACATGCAAATGGTGCATTTGCTCATGCAAATAGTCATTCCTACATATCCATTTGCATGTTCAAATATCCAATATTATGCAACGTAATGGAAACTGAGTTTACAAATTAGGCGTGCAGTTGCATGTGTGCATTTTAAAAAAAACCCAACCTACAGTTAATCTGTTACTTTGAATTAAAAAAAAGTTTTCCATTAATATTCTCTAGTTACATTTTGTTTATAGGGCTGGTAGAGCCATAAGGGTTTTGTTCAAATAACCAGTTAGACTTTCTTCCTTCTAAAAGAAAGGCATACGTTTAAGGTTATTGCTTGTTTTGAATGGCAAAGGTATAAGGAATCAGCTGGGAACTTGTATGCTGAAGTGACAAGCAGGATGAAATTTTGTGTTGTTAAAGTATATATATATTGATGCAAATCTGGAAGATCATTTGCCCAGGGTATCTTCTGTAGCTAACATTTTAATTTTAATAGTCTACTTAAAATCAAAGTTGATGTTATGAAAGAATGTGAATATATGAGTAAGCATTAAATTATCATTCTGAAAACAGATACAACCTGCAGAAAATAGTTAGCTAAATGGTACAGTACTGAAAGTTGGATGTTAACATTCTACAGACTGAAATGAAATTGTTATATGCCTGTGTTTCTTCACAAGCTTGCACATGTACATAAAATTAACGTTGTCTTAAAATAGTACAGTCAGGCAGTAGAAATATATATTTAAAGACTTCCATGAGTCATTGAAAGATGACAGATTTTCATGGTAAAAATGGCAAATTTCATTGATAAAGGATATTGCAGTTACATCACTAAATGGTTTGTAATGTTCTAATGAATAGGAATTGTACCAGTGAATGACAACGTAAGAATAAATACTGAAACTTCTATTTCAGTCAAAGAAAAAATCTAGAGCTAAAATTTTTAAAGCAAACCTACAATAGGTATTGTTGTACTTGGTGTGTGAAGTCGATCTGATACAATATTAATATTTGAACATTTTAACTGCATGCATTTCCCCCACAAACCTATATTTGCAGTGAACCATGTATTTTGGTGAAAGTGATGAACTGGACTGTACAAATCTGCACTTTCAAATTTACTGAGTCTTTTTGAAGAAATGTTGAAGTTTGGTACAAAAGAAGCTAGAAAATAGGTCAAAAGTTTGTGGTTCAACTTTAGCTGGTTTTTGTATTTTAGTTGAAATGCTTTTTTCCCCCCAAAGTTTACTTTGGTCCATAAAATACCAACATGAGAGCAGTAGGATCGGAACACAATTTGAAAATTTGTTTTCGATGTCTGTTTTCATAAATGAAACTCTCTTAGAGAGAGTGGCAGATGTCAGATTGGCCTTTGTTGTATTTGTGAAGAGAACACTTTACTACTATGTAGATGCAAACTTAACAATGGAATATAAACACTATTACCGAAGTTCTTGTATTTTACAAGGGAGTGAGGGTGGGCAGCTAAACTTAAAAACAAATTTCTCTTTTTTTAAGGCTTCCAAATTTTTTTGTAAAATCAGTATTTTTTTTTTTACTCACAATCAGGACTGATTTACTTGATGGCCATATGAGAAGACTTTCAGTTCATTACTTGTCAGGGGAGATAAAGTTCATTTTGGGTCAGTGAGAGATGGTGTAAAACTGTTGACAGGTTGGCAATAATTGGTGAAGTTTAGAGGCTTTGTAGGCTATTTTCAGTTTAACTATAATGTCCAATATTTTTCAAATATAAATAATCCATTAATGTGTGATTTGATGGATGTATTCCAAGTTCTCACTAAATAATTAATCAGTATTGCCCCAGAGTTGTCTCAAAATAAATTCTTCATGAAATTCATATTGGATTTTTAGTTGTACAATATAAAGCAGCACTCTTGCATAACAAACTTACTTCTCCAATATTTTGGTTTTTTTTACTGTAAAACTTAAGAAAGTGTTAATGGGCTGAATTCATCTTTGCTGCAACTTTATTAAAGTCCGTAAACTTAGATGCAGGGTGCATTAGGCTTTATGATCTTTCATTTTTAATAACTGTTTTAAGTAGCAGTTTAGCTTTTAAGGAACTTGTTGACTGGGTGAGGCTAAGTGGTGTGTTCTAGCTTATGTCACCAGTAGAAGTTAGTTGGCTGCTTTGATCCTAGCCCTGTAGTAGGTGCCTCATAGTACCAGCCTACGATTGACAGTAAAATGGGCACAATTGACATTTTCATCACAAGAAAAGCTTAAGGTTTAATTAATAAGCAGCCATGTAGCATACACAGTTATTTGAAACATGTTGATAGAGCTAAGTGGAGGAGTTTCATAGTGCTTGCCATCACTGTACTTAGCTCTGATAGATGTTGTTAGTCTTTTTCATGAGCATCAAATTTATGTCCTCCAGACACCAAATATATATTTTTTTAAATGTTGATGCAAAAGGCATGGAAGTAATGTTCTGTATAAATCAAATTTACATTGAGCAACCTGTAACATTATAGGTGAAATATGTCTGCTATACACTAAATGTTGCAAAGTTTGCCTTCCAGAGAATGTGCATTAGCATCTGTATAACGTGGGGAAATTTTTTAAAATTTTTCTCTCCTGTTGGATACTGTCTTTTTAAAAAGAGACATTTTAAAATAAAATTTGAAGCAATAAGAAAGTAGGTAATTTTTGTGCCAAAGTTTTGGTTTTGTGTGCTGAAAGTTTGCTTTGTTTGTAAAAGAAAAGTTGTTTTCAGTCTGTTTTGGAATGGATTTACTTAAGATGAAATGTTGGGGGATTAAAGGAGAAGTGGTTGTGTTTCTATAAACTATAGTGTAGTTGCTTTTGAGGTACTAGTATGCTTAAATTGATTGTTTTGCTTCAATTTGTTAACTTTTAATAGTGTAAGAAAAGCTGAAATTAAAAGCAAAACTCTCTCAATGCAAGGTTAAGTTTGGTTTTGTTTTCAGTACTAATTGGAAATGTAAATTATCAAAAAAAAAATGTAAAGCTGTATTGGACTTTGGTTACTGTTCCTATGAAAAACCACAGCCCTCTTGGATGTTAAAATAAATTAAAATGAGACTATTCTAACTTTCTTTAATATTGCTTCCTGATAATTAATTTTCATCTCCGTCCTCCCTCCCCCCCCTTCGTGCGAACTAAAAAAAACCCATCTGAAGTTTTTTCAAGTTGTGATTGCGGGGAGTGGGAGAGAGGAGAGAAGAGGAGAGGGTGGCATTTCTGTACAATATGACAATAAAAAAGGAAGCTCTCTCTCCAGCTGTGTGCTAAGGCAACATCTGTTAGAAAGAAAATCTGAAGGCATAAAATGTAGTTATAAGTTATAAATAAATGCTTAAGGAAGCCAAAAAGAGCACAGAGTTGACTGCGTCATTTTTGCATTACCTTCGTAACTGCCAGACTTGTATTTGCTGAGTGGATTTGATGATAGGCTAGTCGACTCCACTATGATTAAAATGTCATGACAGCTGATGTTAACTGCAGAATTCTATTGGCTGGAACAATCAGCCTTTCATACAGGGGACCTGCAAGGGAGGTTCTCCATTTAGGACTGGGTGGCTCTGCAAAAGGCCCAGAGTGAATGCTGCTCTGGCAGGAAATAGCTTATTGAAGTGGTGTGTTTTTACAAAGCACTCTGACAGCAGCAAATGTGGAACAGGTGTGTGACAGTGATATTTTTAGAATTCTACAGTTTACTAGACATTGTTTATGAATAGCTGCTAAGAAATTTTTTCCTGATTTTTGGAATCTGTCATTTCTAACGTTCCCTCTTAGGGAGCACTACATCTTGTAAAAAATAGAGCTTTTCTGAGAGCTCTTGTTGATTCTGGTATGTTGATGCAGAGGAGGAACATTATGGGAGTGAGACAGACAATTAAAGGAATGCATTTATCATTATCAACACCTAAAGAGAGACAGCAAAACCTCATATAATATCTATTTTTAAAAAAACATACTAAAGCGGAAAGTATTCCGAAAGGTAAAGTACAATAGACATTTTTTGACACAAACATGAATCTAGGCCAAGCCAGTTGATAATGCTTAGCAGTGCCATGTGACAGAGCCAGGTTCGATTCCCAGTCTTTCCCTAGGCTGGGAGCACTGCAGATGCAGCACACTGGGTTCCCAGGGTGAGCGTACTTAGCATTGTTGTGTAACACTTTCTGTGGCAGATTCAGGGGCAGTACTGACAGGCTTTTGAAAAAGGTGCATCTAGTGGCTATGTGGTGGAGAGGCTGATATGATGCTTTTTTGGTAGTGGAAATAAAGGTGTAAATGTGATGTTGGAAAAGTAGAACATTTGGGGTCTTAGAGAAGCAGGCGGGGGGGAGGCTGGGATGGGGAAAAAGAAAAGGAAAATCTGCTAAACAAAAAACGAGGAAACATGACTAAAATGAAGTGTAACAAGTTTATCAGACCTGTGTTGTATGAAATGTAAGAAACTGTTTTGTAATGCTGGATATTGTAATCACTTCTGCAGGAGAAAAAGAACATATTTATCAGAGTAAAAAATCATTGAAAAATACTACTTTTATAATATGTAACTAAATTAATCTTAAATAAAGCATTAGCTAGGAAAGAAAAAAATTGGTAGCTAATTTTTAAATAAGCATGATTTATGTTACTCGTTTCAATGTTTTGTAGGCAACATCTGATTTTATGACTACTGGGATTTAAAACACACTGTAATATAAGCCAATAAACATATTCTAAATTGACTTTCTATCTGAATTGTATGAAAATGAATAATTACAGTTAATATAAAATCTGTGGATGATACACTAATATTGCAAAAAGCTATGCACATCTAAGACCAAATCCCACAGCCTTGCTCAGATGAATAAGGATTTACAGGATCTGACCTACAATTTGTATTCAAAATGCACTGGCTACTTAAGAAATTTTCTACGAGGCTGTTGATCTACTTTAGATCTACTACAAGGGTTCCTTTCCCCCAAAGTGCTTAGGTAAACTACAGGCAAAGCAAAAGCCAGCAAAGAGATGTTTTTACCAAAGCTGTTGCATTTGGGGGAAGGTAAGGGCTTTGGCTCATGTAGGAGGGCATATCAAAGGGGCATAGCCGTACAATGAGCTGTGTCTAATGCTGATCATGTGGCCTGCTAGTACTGGAGCATTTTTATAGTGACTTTTGTGAAGGAAAAAAAAATCTTTTTTCAGTTCAGAAAATGATCTAATTTAAATTTGATATCTAATCATCTGTGTTTAAAATCCTGGCAACTGGGGTTAATTTACTATTCCTCTTCATGTATTGTAAATGTTGAAAGTATTTGTGAAATTACTAGAGACAGTAGGTAGTATGCAGTAGCTATCTAGCTCACTAGGTATTAAGATGCCACAACTGAACTTTAGGTATTCCTTTATAGACATTACAAAATCTTTCAATAACAAGTAGAAGATAATACTCCAAGCATCTGCAGAATTAGTGACTGACGACAATTTTCTGCCTATGGTAATTTTATAACAAACTGTGAATGTAACAGTTCACTTGGCTCTTGATATTTTATCCTTCAGTTGAGTCTCAGCGATGATCTCGTCTTTATTTTACCTAGTTCTATAGTAAGATACTAGAACCCACATTTTTCATTCCTGCTGTGCCTTAGTTCTGTACATATGTATGTGCAATAAGAAGGATAGACTTGTGATTAAGGTACAAGATGAGCTCTATTCCTGGCTCTGTCACAGACCTGCTGTGGGAACTTGGGTGAGCCAGTTAACCTGTTTGTGCCTTAGTTTCCCCATCTGTAAAATGGGCATAATACTTTCCAGCCACACACTGGTGTTGCAGTTCATATTTGCAAAGTGCTTTGAAATGTATTGATATCAGATATCAACTGAATTCAAATAATATGTTCTTAAATAATCATCATTAGGTGTACGGTGTATATAACTTGATGTATCAGTAAGTAAAGTTACAATCATGAGCATATTCTGTTAGATGAACAAGTCAGTAAAAAAAATGTTTGCTTTTAAAGCAGTAGGTTGGAAGCTTTTATAGCAGTAGGCTGGAAGGCAGATTTGAAGATTAGAGGATAATATATGTAAGATTAGTGTTAATATCCTGATCTTAATTTAAATCATGTGGGTCGTTAATATGTCTATAAACATCAATAGATTGTGAGTTGTGAATTCCTTTCCATTCTTTCAGAGAGTGCTTTCACAGAGGAGATCCTTGACCCTTCACTGTTTCTGCTAGAACACTTTATTTTCGGCCTGTGTTCCATGGGGTCGAACTCCTGTATGACCCATCCAGCTTATTACCAAATGCAATTTCCAGCTTTCACAAGCTGTTTCCGGAAGCAGTGATCTCCACATCTGTTCGCTTCACAATGTGTATGAAGTGCAGGTAGATGCACAATTCTGTAGCTGATAGGGAGAATTTCACAAGGAAGGTGAGAGCAGGGGGAAAGGAGGAAAGGAAGACTGTACAGGACAGGTCAAAGCAGAGCTGCTTTTATTCAAAGAAAATAGGAGCCTGCAACCAACTCAGGATCAGAGAAGGTGTTGATAAGTTTCCCAGTTCTGCTCTGATTGGATCCCAGGTTTAACAGAGACTCATCAGGCAGTAACCAAAGTGCTACTTAACCATGTTTCTTATTTTGAAAGATGACTAGAATCTTGTTTAAAAATAACTTTAAAATTCAAACCATTAAATTTGTCACCAGTGTATTTTCATCGGGCTCCCAGCTGTTTTCTTAGTGAAAAAATAAACTAAAAATAGGTAGGATCTCTGCTGTTGTATGCAGCGACTGGTACCGTATCTGCGTTTCAGCTCTGACTTTCCTTAGAGAAGTGTTAGGTGATTGTTGTCATAAGAGCTTACTCCTGGGCCTTATTTAAGAAAAGACTGCTAATTATGCCAAAATTATGTATAGTAGTTTTGTGATACAGGCGCATACTACTAAGGAATGTCCAATTGATTTCCTTCAAGACAGCAACTCAAACTCTGAAATCCTAAAGTGAAAGATTAGTTTTTCATCCATTAAGCTTAATCACCTTTCTACAGGGTAAAAGAAATGTTTGTAATAAATGTTTTAACAAATAGCTAGTTTTGCCTTAACTACAGCAATAAAGTAAATTTTCCTACCATTATTATGGAGGTGTGGTTTCTGTTTCCACAGTTAAGGTTTCATGAGCAGTTCTGTTATGTTCTATGTAATTTAAATAAAAATGTAAAGTCTAAGATAGAGGGAGTGATACTTAATCACCAACTTGATACTGCATGGAACATCATGTATTAGTCTGAAACTGAAGTTTGCTTGCCATCAAATGTTTTTATTAAAGAATACAAAAATCTGGAGTAACAAAAGTCCCTTTTATAAAAATATGGACTACGGGACCGTTAGATTGTAACATCTGTGTCTAAATAGTGTTTTCTGAAATCTTCTTCTGTCTCACATTTTATTCCTAATAGCAACCCCAGAGAGCATATTAAAAAGAATGCTAAGTATGGAGAGGAGACATTATAGGTTTTGGTTGGACTTCTATGAATATTTTCCCAAATGTAGGAAACGCTGTAACTATCTCATCATGAAAAGGATTTTGTGTATGGCTGACATTTTGTTTGCTTGTTTGTTTATTCTTAATACTTAAAAACCTAACTATAGATGTTTCTTCCATTTTTACTTGAGTTTGAATAAGATCTGTATTTTTGAAACCAGAAGAATAGTTGTTAATTCAGCACATTTGAGAGATTCCCTCTATAATTGCTGCCTAGAAATTGCTAATGCAATAGAAAAAAAAACACTTTTTCCATCATGTTGATTCTTTTTCTCTGTGGTACTTCCAACCTTGACTACACAGTCCTTCGATATTTATAGAATAACATGTGGGAGCATTAGCTCTAGGGAAGTTTCTTTTTAAACAAAAACAAAAACCAACTTTAGCATTTAGAGTCACTATCGAGAAAATTAGCGAACCTAATGTAAATCATGCTGGCCAGTCTCCTGTGCTAAACAACTAAACAGAAAAAACATGGAACATATTAAAATGTAAGTCTTGGAAATTAAAATTGTTTCATTAAAGAAAAGGAATAATATTTTCTTTTTAGTGAAAATGCAGGACAGAATTCCCTGTGCAGTAAATATTTTTACAATGCTCCATTAAAATTTAGTTACATCTAAATTTCTTGCTCAAGAACTGTATAGTTGGTGGTTACCAAGAACACTGGCATCTTGACTTTTAGCCTTCCTAACTGCATGCTTGTATTCCAGCCACAAAACTTGCTGTGCATGGTGTTGGTTTGATTCAAAGAAGATAAGTATGGTTACATAAGAAACAGCATTTACATGTGCTGAAGAGGAAAAAAGATGAAAAGGGGCCCCTTTCAGCACATCCTGGTAGGCCTCTTCTTGGCACTGGCTCTCAGGGTCATTCAGTGGAGGCCAAACAATATGTTCAAGGTACTGAAAGCCTTGTTGGGCTGGAAAAGATTTGGAGAGTAAAGGAAAGATAGAACCAAAAGCTCCTATATTTAGTAGTTGCACATTATTAATATTAACTAGTACTTAACATTACAGTTGTTGCATTCAAAGTAATCTCTTTTACTGTGGAAAGTTTAATACTTTGCAGCAAAACATTTTGCATTCTAACTATAGGGAATTGTTCAGTGGAGTCAAAACACTACAGTATGGTAAAAGTTGATATTTTAAGTGCAGCTACAATATTATATAATTGTAATCATATTTTATATGTAATATGATATAGCATGGTGTAACACAGCCCCATTTCATCCAGAATCACTTATTTCTTTAAAAATAAGTTCCCTACTGTATCTAGCCTGGTTCTCTCTTCTACCCCCACAGTCCTTGCTGCTCATCTAGAAACTAAACCATAATCTAGAAGATCTAATTATAATAATGCAAAACAAATGGAAATCCTGGAATTGTCTTTTGCACTGTAGATAACAGAGATGCTAAGTTATAGGTATAAGAGTAATAGGTGACCCAGAAGAATCTTGTGTGTTCTGAATCATTCCACCAGGGCTGTATGGATTGTGAGGTGTCTAGTATAACTTTGAACTGATTAGTAGTACTCTCACTGCTGGCCCTGGAAGCACTGAGTTCAAGCTTCCCACTATAATTTGGGCTCATACTCAGGGCTGTCGCTGCAATAGTAAATTGTGTTCTGCAATTAGCAGTGCTTCCCTGCAATGCAGTATTGTAAAAAGATTTTACCTTTGAATGTCTAGATAAATGTTAATGTGGTGTTATTCTTGAACACTGCTTTATAATGCGCAGTCTGTTCAGTTTGTCATTGGATTGTCTAAATTCTTCCTTTTTGTGTTGAAGATGAAAGTAATTGAGGTTCAGCACTTTGGGGGAGAGGGGAGAATGAGGATGGAAAGAACTGTGAGAAACTCAGTGCTGGTGAGGGAAATCTTAGAGGTGTCAAAAGTGTTCAAACAGGTTTCTAGAGATTCCTGGTAGCATCTGCAGTTTGGTCGGGAAGAGTATAGATGGAGAATTTGGAGGCTTTGTTTCACAGGTTAAATGAATGAATGTACACTCCCTGCAGCCCAGCTCCTTCTCAACTTTGGAGTTACCTTGCTGCACATCAGCCCAATTTTCCGTTCATGAATTTTGTAACTTATTGTTTATGCAAGTTGGTGAATTAGTATCTCTTGATGCTGAACCAGAGAAAACACCCAATATGGCAGCAGGGAAATCAGGAAGGAAAACGAAGGTAATGTTGTTCTTCCAAGCTTCACCCACTTGAAATATGAAAATGAGACATTGCTCTCAGTAGACTGTGCAGCTGTTAAAAATCTGATCGTGTGTGTTCCTCTTAACTCCGTGGACCTTCAGTCTTTTACTAGTATAACTCCCACCCATTAACTCTGCTGGGCTGCTCAGACTTGGCTCCCTTGAGAGGGGCTCAGAGGTGCTGCTGCTTCTTGACTGAGAATGGGAAAAAATAAGTGTTTGTAATATACCAAGTCCACCCACTTCTGACGTCAAAATGAGCTGTTACTCATAGTTGATTGTGTAAATATTCATTATATATTTTCCTTCCGCCCTGCAGTGAAATAGTCAATGATGCTAACTTTTAAATTGTCATCACGGGGCTTCTGAATAACATCCGTTGAAATGAAGGCAGTACATACCTCTCAGAACTGCTGTTTCACACTCTCCATGTACTCAAGCAGATGTCACAGCACTGCTTTGCACTGGATCGCATTTACAAGGTTTACTTTGCAACAGCTAGTGACTAACTTTAAAAAGGGGAAAAAAAGGGAAAGCTGAAGCTCTGGAGACTCAGAACACAGCTTGAAAGAGGTGCCAACGTGCATCACTTTACATAACTGCTGAGCGTGAGCCCTAGCACAGGTGGTTTCTGTTAAAGACTCCTTTGCCATCTGCCAGCCTTGAACTGGAGGGACCACTTTGTGGGGAGTTAATTTTCCAGGGCCCAGTCAGCCTTCTGCTGATTCTGCTAACACAGATGTCAGGTGTGATAGTGCTTTTCTGTGATTTGTACTAAGATCACCAGATCATTTCATACAGGTCACTGAACCACCACCTTTGATTACTACTAAACCTGCACTATTTTGATCACTGAAAGGCTCAGTTTCCTGCCTTTATCCTGAGTCATCTATTCCTTCCATTTTGATGTTCTATTTTTTAATATTTTTACTGAAACTTTGGGGATACTTTTCAATGGGATATATTTGTATCTATTCATCTAGCTAGGTGTTTATAATACTCCTGTTAGTTTAATAACTAATTTAAAACAACAGTTTCTGTTTGAAAGGACCATACGCTCCCCTGCACCTTCATTATATCATTTTCTTAAGTAGATAAGTTAAAGTTTTGAGAACAGGGGATTTAAACAATCCCTCCAATTTCCTCCATCTTCCCAGTCTACACACCTCCCTCCCCCCACTCTAATGCTGTCTCCACTCCATTCTTTGCGGCATATGCCTCCTCATGCATGAGTCATTAAATCACAATAGCAATCCCTCTGTGTGCTGGAATCAAGAGACATGATTCTTGGCTATTGGAGAAAATGCTATAGTAGTGCTTTCTTGGGACTTTCACATTCCCTGTCCTCATATCTGTCTAAACCCTGCAGCTGTTTTAGTCTTAAAAATGTTGATGGTATAGAGGGGGGAAAATCTACACAATGTTACTGAGGTTTTTTTTTAAATACTTGAAAAATAAATTATATTTCATTTTTAGCACACGGACATATTTTAAATGATTTAAGATTCTAATGCTAACTTTTGGAAGTTTTCTTTAGATGGTCTTCAGTTTGATGTTCAGACCTCAAAATGGAAGTAGGAGGGAAAGCTATCTTTCATATTTCAAAACTGATGGAAATTTTGCTCAAAAATAAACTTCTCACAACAAGTAGACCTGGACAAAAAAGTGGCACCAAAATGATTTATCTGCTTTATTCTAAAATGGCATATCATGCCACCTGCACCAGCTGGGTGGTACCTGTCTGTAAAACTTTCATGTTCTGTGAAGTTTCCACTGCAATTTTTTAAATTTAAAAACTTATCAAAATACTTTCATAAACAGTTTTGGAAACTGATCACTTTCTTTAAAAGTTATTCATGATCATTTCCCTGAATGAAGGCAGAAAGCCTTATCCAGATCTTGGTTGTTTATTAGATTTTGCATCTAGAAAGAGAAGCGAGGAACTTGAACATATCTAAGTGAACTGCAAATAGTAAGTTTGAATGGCAGGCAGATTTATCATCTTACGTGTTAAGTTTGTATCAAAATAAGGCCACATAGGAGTAAATTTTCAGAAGGGTGGCCTCTCTTTCATGTATGCCGATAGTGCACTCAAAATTTACATGTGCAACTTTGTCCTTCCCTTTGAGTATGGGTGCAAACCTCTCTGCGCACATGAGTATGGATACAAGACAGTTAGCAGAGGGGCAAGTGCTCCCTTTGTGCACCTAATTTATTTTGTGGCAGAAAAAAATTGTCTCAGATTTTGCAAGTGAAAATTTCTTAGGACATTTGCATCTGAGAGAAGAAGGTAAGGCCTGAGTGACTTTAAAATATACTGAATTTTGTAAAATCAGTATTGGAGCTCGACCTCACTTGCCATAAATTTGATTAGAAATCAGGTTTTTAATGCGTCTCTGGTATCACCCTGCATGACCAAATGAAACGTTGGTCAGAAGAAAGGATAGTAATTTTATATCCTAATTCAATTCTAGAGCACTGAACTTTTTGAGGAGGTTCAACAGTAGATGCTGATTTGTGTGTCTTCACTTGCAGAGGCCTGGAGTTGTTTTTTCTTAAACTTGAAAAAATAAAAATGGGTAGCTTGTCCCTGAGGAAAACAAAAACTTAAAAGAGAGTTGTGAACTGTTTAAGCTATCAACTCCAGAACAGGTATCGACAGGTTGCTTCTATAAAGGAACTTACTGCCATTCCAGTCCCAACTGCCTGCAGCAAGAATCATATGAGGATTGGCATGAAGATGTGATATGGATTTGAGCTTCCCATGAGAACAAGTAAAAAAATTGACTTTTTGCAAAAGAATTTTACTTTAAAATACAAAACTCAGTACCTCGTTTGATGATGGTAAATGATGAACATTTACCTTCTGCTGAATTTACATATTGTATTTTTAATTATAATGAATTACCTGATATATTAATCTGAAGAAATTTTGTATTTAAGTATATTCAGATGTAGGCAGGTAGGTTCACACAGTCACCATATCTTGAACATGACTGACTACCATTTGTCCTTACTTTGAGTTCCTGAATCATTCCTTATCTTCCAGGGAAACCAGAATCCTGTATTCAGAATATTCTCCCTTGCTCTCTAGAAAGTGAGATCATTCCATCTCTGTTCCCTAGCTGTCTATGACTCCAATTCAAAATTCCATTCCCACTTTTCAGGACTCTCTGTTGGTACTATGCAACTTTGCCTGGGGGAACCTAGGGTTTAGACTACACTGGGCATATGTGAGTAAGGAGAGAAAAAAAGGCTATTCCCCACATTGCCACTGATTCACTACATTTTGAGTCACTGAATCTGTGTTCGTTGACCCATTTGTGAAATGGGAGTAATACTTTCCCATTTCAAAGGGGTGTTGTAAGGCTTAACATATATAGAGCCCTTCATGGCCCTTGAAAGGGAAAAGTCATGGAAGAATACATTATGATCACTTCTGACCTATTTTTCACTTAGCCCTATTGCTTGCTGAATCCCTTCCTCCAATCTTGGCCTCCTCCCTTTCCACAGTAAATGCTTGGTTACACTTTCAGTACATCACTACCTGAAAGTTTCTCCTTTCTAGCCACCGAGTCACTTCATCTATTTAAATTTCACCTTAAAACAGTCCTGTTCATTTTGGCTTAATGAACCCTAAACTGTAGTCTTCTTTCCCATCCCTTGTTATAACACCTTCCTTTCTTTTCTCACTCGTGCTGTAATTAGTTTGCTGGTTCTTTGTTGAATCTTCACTACTTTTAAATGTCAACTTTTTACCCAATCTTTTTCCATTTCTACCTGCATCTAATTCTTCATTGTTCCTTTTCCCTGCGTTTTGTCATCTGCATGAAAGACACTAGAAAAATACTCTGTGTAAAATAGCCATATCATCTCATAGTAACTTACTATATTGTAAAAATATGATGTTTGCCTTTCAGAAATCTCTGACTTCTCCACTCCAGGCAAGATGTATTATTTAATGTATTACATTAGAAGGTGTATTAATTAATTTAAATTTTAAAATTGTACTGATGTGATAAATTATTTATACTGAGGGGAAAATACTTCTACTTATTTGATGGCAGTGGAGGGAGCTAAAGAGCATGAGACCAAATTCTGTATAATACTTAGTTAACACACAATGAAATATATCTTTTAATCAGGTTTACCTATTTTTTTTCATTGTTTAGAGAGGCCCATAATAAGGGAAAATACATTTTTCAAAGCACAAAGACTGTGGTCTTCCTAAAAATGAAATGTCCCAAATCTCATTGCTGGTCATTGTCAGTTTAACTAAAGGAGTGTTTTAAATTTAATTTAGCTCCTGTATGGAAACACTTCAATTGGATTTAATATAGATTGTACTGATTTAAATTAAATCCATAATCTACCATCTTCAGATGCATCTGTATCAGCCATTATAAGCCAATTTGAGTGTCCACACAGGAGTTTGCACTGGTTTTATTAAATCAGTTTTAAAATGCTCCTTTAATTAAACTGGTACAGGTTTAGATAAGTTCTAAAGGCTTCAGCTGAGGACTTCCATTGTGTTTTGACACTACATGGACTCTAGCCCTTATAACCTACAGCAACCACACTCCCCTGTCAGCTGGCTCTGATGATCCATAGAATAGCTCCCCATGAGCTCAGCCCCCATGCAATCCAACTTGTGTAGAAGTAAGCCTCTGACACAGTCCGGTCTCTTTCCTCCACACATCCTCAGTCCATGAATAATTGTGTGGCCTTACCCTCAGAATGATATTGTCAAGGCCAGCACATATTGCAGCTGGGAGAGATGTGTTCTCAAAATTCACCAAATTCCTCTGCAAGAGAAGGTAACAGTCCAGCAGCTGTGCAACATTATAAAACTATGGGAGTAAGCAAAGATAAAGCACGTCAGTTGACGACATACAGCTACATGTTTGGTTCGTATCCGAAAAACACCAATAAGCACCTATCCCCGGTCAGATAAGCGCCGCCTTCTTTGAGTGCTTGCTCACATCCATTCCAAGTAGGTGCGTGTGCACTGTACACAGTTGCCAGAAAGTTCTTCCCCTAGTGGTATCCGTAAGGTTGTCTCTGGAGCCCTATGGGATCACACCTTTACAACACCATATATAAGGTCCTGCTAATACCTCACCTCTTCAATTCCTTCTTAGTGTTCCTGATGGTCACTGTAACATCAATGTCTCTTGCTTTGCAAGCGTTTCCTAGTGGTTGTTTTGAACTGATGTGTAAATAGTTAAACAATTGAGTGAGTTTGTAGTTGGTAGTTTTTAGTTACAGTTGGCTTAGTTAGTTAGGACTCCGCTTATCAGGGTCACCTTCTCTTCTCCAGGGCTGGAGTATGCCTTGTTCTCCTGTCTTTAAACCATGCCGGGTTTGCAAAAAGCCCATGCCCAGGACCAGTGCCCATACCACTTGGCTACCTCAGGGAGACCTATCAAGGGATCACTGTAAGAACTTCAGAGGATTCCACCCTAGAACAAAGAAAGAAAGAAGTCTTAGAGGTTGAAGTTTATCCTAATGGAGGTTGATCTCCAAGCACACTCAGTGCCGAGCCTGGCTGAGCTGACACCTAGTACGTCGGCTTCGGTGCGGAACACACTGACATCTGTAAGAGAGAGAACATCGAGGAAGGATTCTGCATTTAGGAACCTCTGGCATCGTCATGGATCACCAGCACCGAGACACACCTCACAGTGGCACCGCTCGCATTCCCCTGTTCCACATAAGAAGCAGTGAAAGACAGATGGGGACGCTCACTGATGCCCCAAACAACAGGACGTAAGCGCTTGAGCGGAGTGCAATTTGTGTCGGGCAAATCAAGTGCTGTACTCTGAGCCCCAGTACCATCGAATGAGTTCGGTGCCTTTGGACTCCCTGTCCAGGGAGATCCGTGAGGAGGACCCACAGCTCCCTTCCACGCCCACAGCTTTTGAAGTGGCTAGGGAGCTGATAAAGAGCATGGCACCATTGTCCCCTCCCAGGCAGTCTCACATCCATTCTGTACCTATGAAATCTAAACAAATTAATGGAAAAAATTGAGGTTCTGTATGGTCTCCTTCACCTTGATTATTCCCTCCTTGGATCCAGGGGATCGGTATGTTGCCCTCGACTTGAAGGATGCGTACTTTCATGTGTCGATCATTTCAAGTCACAGAAGATTTCTTTGGTTCATAATAGGGATGTAAAAATTAGTTTAATTAAAAATCTGTTTAAGCATTCTAAAAATAGAACGTTTAAACACTTAAACGCTGGGGGGAGCCATGCTGGGCTTTGCTCCTTACTGCCAAATGAGAGCTGCCTAGGTGCTACTTCCCCCTCTTGCCATGGTAGCTGGGCAGCCCTCACTCCCAAGACCACATACACTGGGTCATCTAATTTCCCCCCTCTCTGTGGTAGAAACCCTACACTGGTAGCTCAATCCGTAGTTGGTCTGTGCAGGAGTCCCCTTCTCCACACTGTGTCAACACTGGTACATCATGCTCCTCAGCTTCTCAATGGAAACTTCTGTCAGTCTGCTGTTGGTTCCGGACTTGATCATTCAGGACCACAGCCACCTTTGTCACACCAATCTAGAGTCTCCACCCCACAGCATGGAAGCTCTGTGGATGAACCCTCTGGAACTAAAGTGCTCCAAACTAGTCAGTGAGGTCATCCTTGGCAGCAGAAAGCCTTCCACCAGGGCCACTTACTTAGCTAAGTGGAAAAGGTTCTCCAGGTGGTCAGTGCAGAAGGGTACTCCTGTCTACGCTGTCGTCAATACCTTTCATCTTAGACTATCTGTTACATGTCAGACAGTAGAGGCTGTCCGTGTCATCAGTCAAGGTCTACCTGGCCGCAATCTTGACATTTCATCCCTGCGTTGCAGTCCATTCCATATTTGACAATCCATGATGGGGTGTTTTCTTAAGCATCTAGATCTTGTAATGTCAAGACTGATAGGTCCTCCATTCAAACTTCTAGCAACATGTTTGCTTCTCTCTCTCTCCTGGAAGGTAGGCTTTCTAGTAGCCATAAGTTTGGCCAGGCGAGTTTCAGAACTAAGGGACCGCACCTCTGAGCCTCCTTATACAGTTTTCCTCAAAGACAAGATTCACTGTGCCCTCACCTGGCTTTTCCTCCAAAGATTGTCAAAAGTCCACTCGAAGTAGGACATATTCCTTCCATTTTTCTACCCAAAGCTACACGCCAACATTCAAGAGCAGAGGCTACATACACTAGATGTTAAACAGGCTTTGGCTTTTTATATCAAGAGGACTAAACCCTTTAGAAAAACAATGCAGCTTTTTGTAGCAATAGCAGACAGGATGAAAGGTTTTCTGGTACCATCGCAAAGAATCTCTTCATGAATCACATCATTTATCAGGGTCTGTTATGACCTGGCAAAAATACCAGCCCCAGCATTGGCAACTCACTACACAAGGGCAGAGGTGTCTCGGGCAGTGTTCCTTGCTCAGATCTTGATCCAAGATACTTTTAGAACCACAACGTGATTGTCTGTTTACACCTTTGCAGCGCATTACACTATTACACAGCAAGTCGGAGATGATACTGCATTTGGTAGAGCGGTACTTCATTAATTCATCTCTGTCATTTTATTCCAAACTGAGTGGTAAATAAACTAAGCGGAGCCATCCAAATAAGCTTTCTTTTCAAAAAGGGATAAAAAACTTGAACAAGGTGTGACGGGGTCAGGCTGGATGGCTATGAAAAAGTACTAGAAGGCATGTATATTAGCCCCAGGCTCAACAAAGCCCTATTCCCTGGGTAATTCAGCTGGGGCAGTTTAGGCAATTAGGACACCTGGGGCCAATTAAGGAGCCCCACCCCAAACACTTAAAAGCCTGCAGGGGCGGGTAGGCAGTGTGGGTTGTGGAGTTTGGAGAGAGGAGGTGTGGAGGACGGAGGTTGGAGTTATAGTTTGGAGTCACAGTTACAGTTTATAGCCTTGGAGGTTTGCAGCTCGAAAGCCTGCAGTTGGAGTTGGCGGCTTGTAGTTGGCAGGCTGCCGCCTGCAGCCTACAGAGGCTTATAGCTTTCACTGCTACTACTGTAACGCAGAAGGGTGGGACACTTGGCTGGGGAAGCAGGAAGCAGACCCCGGACTACCCCAAAGGGAAGGTAGTGATACTCAGGGGCAGAGTGGGCCCCGGCCCCTCCTTCAACCCTTCCCCAGCTGCACCACCGGCTAAGCCGGGAAAGCGCACACACACACACACACACACACACACACACACACACACACACACAC